>JAPFBL010000079.1:1625000-2058668 GCA_026182355.1 Hermatobates lingyangjiaoensis
TAGAGTTGATATTTTGCAATTAACAAGAAATAGTAAATTTATATAACATTTAAATCATTTAAACATTTTCTATTACTATTTTATTTGTTCAATATTGTAGAAAACGATGTATTTGAAGAGATGAAATAGGTACATCTATATTACTATTGCTTTTAATGATAGTAACCCGTCACCTTCACAGTGTCCTTTTAGATAGTCTTTAGCGATAAATGACTCTAGAGTTCTACCATACCGCCGTACGCCAATGAATGGTCTCAATGCACATTATAATTTTTGTTATTTTTTATTTCTTATAATTTGAATTTTAAATTACACAAATTGAAGTCTTTTTTAATATCAACTAAATATATAATAAATACTATAGTATACTATATTATTATAAATATATAGTATACTATAATAAATACTTACCACAATAAATATTGCCGGTATTATCATTCAGTTGTAATTCTCACTTCGAATATTACTTAACATAGAAGTCTAACATTTAGAGTTATATGAGGAACAACTATTGCGGCCACTTTCTGAAAGATTCTATTCATCCTGGAGATCTAGTAACCTTATTCGACATCAAGTATAGTTTTTAGAAAAATAAAACATCATATAGTTTTCTTAACATCTATTTAATTAGTTCATCCATTATGAATTAAACATTAAAGTTGCGAAAACTCCAGACAACTTTTAAATAAGTTTAGGAAGTCTTGTCATCTATATTTTACTGTTTTTTGTATTTCTGAATGGTTTATTAATTCAAAGTTGTTGTTTTCTACACAATATACGATTGGGTTCTACTGATATAAAATAAAAGTAGGTTTAATAGATACGAGTAAGGCGATCAAATCATGCCTATAAAAACCCGCGAAGGACGATTAGCAGGTAAAGATGTTAGATTAGGTTACAGTGGCTGTCACAGGAGAAAACACACAAGGCCATAAACTGGCTCTTTGTGGTATCACAAATAACATTCACACAATGAAAATTCTTCACTGGGAATCCTAAATTTTCCTAAATGAAGTGTATTTAGAATAGGGTTCATTTTCCGAGGACCTAACATTGTAGAGGATCGGGAACCGACAGCTTAATTACCTCTCCAAGGGATGACGCGCTCAAATTGTTTTCACTTCCCACGTAAATAAATCGAGGGGCAGATTGGGTATCGAACCCCGGCTTTACCAATCATGAGGCGACCACGTAAGCCATTGGGCTACCCTGGCTCCATATAGACAGTAAAATATTTGCAAAATTCTGGTTGAAACGACACATGATTATTAATTACCCCAATGTAACGTAGTCCATCAGCTTTCATAACAGCCAACAACGAATCACAACTGTTTTGTTGTTGTTGCACACTATAATTGTTGTTATTCTATAGTACCTGTGATAAACTTCAAGTGAATTATAATTTGATAGCTCTACCCTGTCAATTATAGGCCTTAATATTTCATTTACTCGCGATAACGAGAGTCCCTCTGGAAGCTTATGTCAGTTGAGCATTGTAGAACCAGAGGATGGTACATTGCAAGAACAGGCCAAGCTATGCTGCACACTAAGCCGTCTAGTGGCTGTGCGGTCAAGCACAGTCGTTATCAAGAAAATAAAACTTGCCCCCTGTGGGCATTGTGATACTCTCCTATCAATGACTGCACTTATTCGTCTTTCTATCTGTATTAGGTGTGTATGAATTCATACACACACCCCGAGTCTGCACGCTTCCATGATGTCGTTAATGATCCCAACCTCTAAAGAAACTTGGTGTAAAATTAAGGATTCCAAAATTAGGTTGGAAGTCAAAGCAGTATTTTATTTTTGGAATAACAAAACGGGACACTAAATAGCAGAAAGGATTGCTGGTGACCCTGACTTAACAAGCCTTTGGAACTTGAAAACTTCATGAATGGGGTGGCAGTAGTAGAAGTCTGCCTCTACGTCAGCGAAACAGATTTGGCGTCAAGGTGAAAGACTCCCGCCTTGCTCACCTCGGCAGGGCACCTGGCGCCTCGGGCAGACAGCTTACATCATTCATAATGTAGCCTCCAAAGCCCCAGTGACACCTAGCCGGCAAGCGCCCACTCCACAACAAACAGCGCTAACCTTGAGACAGATGTCCACCTAAGAGTACATGCCTTAATGCGTACTTACTTCAGTAGAAACTTTACTTACTCTTTAGTAAGGTCCGTACCTCGATCCTCATAGCATACATTAAATTTATATCTTATATGAAGTTTAAACCACAATGGAAAAAAGGAAAACAATAGAAATAAATGCTCTGAGGTCTTTTAATTCATGTCATCAGAGAGTAAACAAAGTAAAAACTGAGAAGCTAACATAAAAGTAATGAAGAAGGAAGGTAACAAGACAGCTGGAAACTCAATATGAAAATATAGCTTGATAAGAAAAAATACACAATGAAATTAAAGAATGCAGGTCCAAAAGTAAGAAATTGAATTGTAATTCAATATTATTGTAAAAAATAAAAAATAAATTTAACAAAACATTGTTATATTATTTGAATCAACAATCTGGTCAGAGTTCATGGGTTTTTGACTCTGACGAAGACCGCTTGTTACGGTTGAAAGATCTTAGTCTTGCTTTCCCATTTCTTATTGTGGTTTGATCATTGATTCTATATATACGAGTATATATATATAAACTTCATAACTTCAAAATTGATTCTTAAATTTTTTTAGAAAATATTATCTAATAACACATTTTTGATTAGCAGGACCAATTGATGTATTTAATTAGGTATTTTTGTATGTCATAAATACTTGTACTTTGTGCATTGAAATGTGGTGCAAGAGTTTCGTAAGTTCAATAACCTTGACCTTGAAGCATTCGTTGAATTCCAAGTCCCTCTTGAATTTGAATCTTATTTAAAGAGCTTGTGCTTACATGTTTAGGATCATTTTATCTCTTCCTATCTATATCTCTCGTTTATTTTTGGCTATAATCAGAGTGAAAACCACAATATAAAAGTCTACACTGCGAATAATATCTTTCAATGAGTGTAATTTTGCGTCATAGTTGACTGCTTCAAACGTTAACCCTTTCACTGCTGCCAAACAGTAACACTTCATGTTCTTGAAGGCTGAATTTCAAAATATGATTTTTTTTACCTTGGACGAAATTTTTTTTTTGAAGAACCTAAAATTTCCATCCTTATTTTGATCAGGTATACGTATACCTGATCAAAAATACGTATATATACGTCCAACATATGTATATGTACTAGTGATACATAATTGTATGACGTATATGTACGTCATTAGCACTGAAAGGGTTAAAGAGAACTGAAAAAAGTTGGCAGAGTTATTCCCACTCCAAACCATCTTATTCTGGTTTATAAATTGGTTTTATTTTAAGTGTATGTTCTATAGTTGTTATTGTACTTGAGATGAATCATTTAGTTATATATGTGTTTCTAAAAATTTTATGCCAATTTCATACTTGGTTACCTTTTTAGAGAGTTTCTCTAATGTTCTACAGTCTCTTCTGAGTTGCTCGGGGAATAAGAAAATCAACTGGCCCAAACTTTTCCTTTCATATAAACACATTCTGACACTATTTATATCTAACACTATTTAATAACTAACTAAATATTATTTTCAATAAAACAACGACATGTTTCGGACTCGTAGACCGAATATATATACATATATATATGTACTGATATATATATATATATAGTACATAAAAAAGCAGTTGATGTCTTTATTTAGTTTTCCAATGGTCTATCAGTCTTTTCAAGTCAATTTTCCAGCTCTTCATTCCTTTTCATAATCATTGCGTGCCTATGAATTGTTTATTCCTCCTTTAATTCCTTATTTGGTCCTGACGTGCACAGACGACACCTATTTCACCACATAACGCAACGGTTGTGACATTAATGCACAGTTTTGATAGTTCTCCCCTTCAAAAGAGAGCTCTCAAATATTAACAAAATCTGAAATGGCCTACACTCAACTTTACTATAAGTAAAAATAATATCTATTTCACCTATTTCACCACATAACGCAACTGTTATGACAGCAATGCACAGTTTTGATAGTTCTCCCCTTCAAAAGAGAGATCTCAAATATTAACAAAATCTGGAATGGCCTACACTCAACTTTACTATAAGTAAACATAATATCTATTTCACCACATAACGCAACTGTTATGACAGCAATGCACAGTTTTGATAGTTCTCCCCTTCAAAAGAGAGATCTCAAATATTAACAAAATCTGGAATGGCCTACACTCAACTTTACTATAAGTAAACATAATATCTATTTCACCTATTTCACCACATACGCAACTGTTATGACAGCAATGCACAGTTTTGATAGTTCTCCCCTTCAAAAGAAAGCTCTCAAATATTGAGAAAATCTGGAATGACCTACACTCAAATTTTTTCACGATCACTATACTTTACTTCTAGTAAAGTAAAAAAGACTATTTCTATTAAAATAAGATTGAGTTTAATATTTTTCTAATGAATGAGTAACTTCTCAGAGGTTGTGGTCCCACTGAGTATACTACATTAATTTTTTTCTGTTTAAATAGTGATATATTTTTGAACTGAACTGTTCATATTATTATTATTATTGCTCAAAAGCAGTGTCTTCCCTCTTCGTCAGTTGTTGTTATTGGTCACTGTTAAAAGCTGCGAATGGAAAAGTTTGAGAACTACATGAGGTTTAACAGTCTGTTAAGCACACTTCGGATGACTCCATCCTCCTGTGTAACTGACACCCATCTTGAGTCACTAATCACATCTAAAACACAATTAAGAGTTCAATATAGTATATTTGAGTTTTCAAAGAGTGATTAAAATGTTATGTTAGGTTAGGTTAGATAAGATTAGGTTGCAATGGCAGTCCCCCAGAAGGGAATACACATAGGCCTAACATAGCCACTTTGTGATACCACACAAAGGTGATTCTACATTGGAAGTCCTAAATTTGGCTTAAATCAAGTGCATTTAAAGTAGGGATCTTTAACAAGTACCTGATGTCGTCCAGTACTCCGCGTGACTATGTCCTCAGTTTTCTTCACCTCCCACTTGAATAAATCGAGTTCAAAAGTGGGTATTGAACCACAGACCTACAAATTCACTGAGTTAACCTGGCCTCCGATTAAAATTTTTCCTGAAACTTAAAATTTATACTAGGATTTTGAATATTTTCATTTATTTGTTTTTGACATAGTCGTTCAGATGTTACTGACGACTGCCCTATTGAAAGTTGAAAAAGCAGTCAATGCAGGTGGGTTGCTTGTGAAAGGTCTACTTTCTCTAAAACGGTAAACTTTTTTCCTTGCCTAGTCATTCTGTTTGGCAGGTCAGTTTGAATGGGCAAACAAGTGTCCTTACTCTCAGCGTCTGCGCAAGGTCAGGTTTCAAAAATTCACCTATCAACTTCATCTACGCATCTGATATCCTAAATGGATAACTAGGTCCCTCTTATAATCCACCCATGTGTCTATCGATGTTCCTATAGTACGTTTTCTTTGGTTGAACTGATCAATTTGAAACATCCTTGTCTATAAATGCCTGACGCGTGATTACTAGTGGCTGTATGAACATTCAAACTATATACCGTAACTTTTTATTATATCAATAATAATACGCATTTTTTAATGTTTGTCATAGTCATGTCTCTACTTTCAAAACTGTTACTTTAGTTATGCACATACAAAATATACTATACACCAAATTATGTTTTTTTTATTTATTTTATTTATTTAATAATTATTTCTTAATATGAGCATCACCTTGTAGGCACTGGCATCGTCTAAAGTTATAAATATTGATCTATAAAAAAACCTTTGCAAAAGGCAATAATATAAATATATAAATAAATAATATTACTGTTCACAACATTTTATACAATATATATATATATATATAAATAAAACTAAGTTGCAAGTTGTTCCTCAACGCAAGTACTTCTTACTTCTTCCTGATCACGACGGATGTCGAAATATTGGAAGTGAGTTTTGCAGTGATTTTCTGTGTTCTTTTCTTTGTGCTGATCTATATATATATACTTAAAATAAACTGTGACACATAGACAGAAACATAACAAAGACTCACTTTTCAATATTTCGACCGTAATGGCAGTCGTCCTCAGGAGATGAAGTGATTTGACAGAGGGACGACAGTCAACAATTGACAGTCAACCTAGTTGACTGTCATCCCTCCGTCAATTCACTTTTTCTCCTGAGAACGACCGCCATTACGGTCAAAATATTGAAAAGTGAGTCTTTGTTATGTTTCTCTCTATGTGTCACAGTTTATTTTAAGTGTAATCTGTCCTGCAGGACCGTTTACGTTTATCATGGTATATATATATATATATCTATATATATATATGGATGACGACGAATGTCGAAATATCTTTGTGAATCGCTTTTGTGTGTGTTTTTATCTGCTTTTCTCTTTCGTTTTTGAAGTATATATATACATACATATATGCAAAATAAAATTTATCAGGACTCAATTAGCTAAGTTTCAGTGAACAGAGTTTTGGTAAATTTTATTTTGTTTTTACTTCACGGTTTATACTTCTATCAATATTTATAAGTATATATATGTATAACAACGAAACACGTGAGCTGGGTTTTGACGTTGACGAAGACCCATTTAATTATTTAAAGGAACAACAATGTAAATTTCATTTTCTTAGTTAATAAAAAAAAATTCTTACTTCTGTCTATGAAAAAGGTTTTAAATAAAACCGAAACGTTGGCACCGAGAGTTTGATTTTTTATCCTAGAAAATTGACCGAAATCCGATTAGAGAGTACACCTTTTATACATTATATATACTAAAACGATGTATGGATATTAAACTAAGGAATATTTGTTTTAAAGTAAATAATTTCGATAAAACAGATGACCGAGATTTGCTTGGCTGATGGACAATAACTTCAATGTGTACAGAATATATCCCCTACCCGGCCCGAGTGGGGCTTAGGCCGCGTCGAGTTTTATACTCACTAGCCTGGGTTGGGTTGGGCTAGATTTTTTAGGCCTCTAACTTGTATATTTAAATTACGGGATTATCACAAACCCAGGTTGAATGGGCTAAAAAAACCTACGGATTCGGTGCAGAGATGTTAATTGACTGACTGTCTGTAAAGGAAGCTTATGTAAACATTATAATCTAAGGGTTTAAGTAATTGTACTGTTTTATAAAATATGGTGTTAAAATTTTGTCAATATGGTACTGTTTTAAATATGCATTTTTTTCTGATCCCTCTCAATCTGGTTTGGTGTCCAACTGTATAGCTGAATCCTGTTTTCATGTTTTGTCTTGTTACCATCTCATGATAAATTCGTAGCTAAATTACAATGGAATACAAAAACCTCAAAATCTGTGAATGTTGTTGAGACTCTGTAGTTGTCCCTTCAACTCCTGCAGCTTCGGTGTCTTTCTGGTCACATCCTTCCTTCCTGTTTCCTTTTCCGCTTCACTCACCCTCTAACCAGTCTCTCTTTTACTTTTTAAGGGATCCTACTTTCTTAATTCTTCCACAAAAGCTTTCCTCAATTTTGAAAACAGTAGAAATCGAAATAATAGCCGGTTATTAATTTTTGTTATAGTCAAGTTTATACTTATTTGTTTACTAAAAATTAAAAAAGAATTACAGTGGGCTTCACTAAACATTATTATAAATTAACTTATTAAAAAAAAAAACTCATGGAAAACTATTGCAATAAATTAATTGATGGTAATTTGATCCGGATAATTACTATACGTACTATGAAATAATTAAATCAATGGATCATTTTTAGTACTGAGGTGATACCCAGAGCCTGTAAGGAGGTTTTTCATGACAAGTTTTTCATAGGGGTTATAATGTGTATTTGAAAACTGAGCTCTTTTGATTCTCCAAAACTTCCTAATTTACAAGTGAAATCTTTGAAAAAGCGTTATAATGACGTTACAGAGTTACTTTTATTTTATAAAATTAAAAAAGATTAAGTGGTTATAACATTAATTATAATTATTATAAAAAAAAATTAAAAAGAATTTTTCAACATACAATTAATTTGGAATTTGTCGGCAACTACTCAACGTTACTATAAGTAATAAATAATGATATTTGTGGTAACCCAGTCCTAAGAGTTTTATGCAAGTTTCAGTATTGGCTTTAATTTGTATGTATACTGTCGTGTGTCCAACCATAATAATCTTAAAAGTCTCAATCTTACGTACTTTATTAAATATTTTATTTATTATTTTAAAAAAAATCAAAAAGGATTTTTCCTTCATAAAACTGAAGTGGCTAACACTCAACGTTGCTATATGAAACTAGTCCAAAATCAAGTGAGTTTTGGCTTAATTTTAATGTATCTATCGTGTGCACATATATCAAAGTCTCATCCATTACTTATTTTTTTTTAAAAAAGGAAATTAAAAAGGATTTTTTCATCATAAAACTGAAGTGGCCAACACTCAATTCTACTATGTATATGAAACTAGTCCAAAATCAAGTGAGTATTGGCTTAATTTTATCTCTGATGAATAATTAATCAAATGAATAGAAAACAAATTTAATGATTCATTTGTTTTATTGTGGTTACATCCATTTTATCAGCTATAAAAAACTTGAAGTTATTGATTTAGAACAATGCCATATGTTTTTTAATATTAAACTGAGGCCTTTAACCAGTATTTGTACTTGGTTTTTCCACTTTAGTCTTTCATCTAAAGATACACTTCTGCTTGAATTGATTTTGATATTAAAATTCTAAGTCAATATAAGTACAAATAATTAATTAGTAAATAATTAGTAAGTAATTTATCGCTTACAAGTACAATATTGTAAACAAATTGAACAAGTACAGTAGGTTATTGATTATACCAAGTTGAATTTCCTGTTTTATGGATTTATATGCATTTTTATATTTATTATATACTATATTTATAGTTATATTGCCATTTTATATAAACGGAATTTATTGACATTTTGTTTGTAGCTTAGAATTATGATCATTATTTTATAAAATTTCAGTGTTTTATACTTATCTGTTTAGTGTAAAAAACATTTCCTGAAATGATAAAATGCACTATTAGTCCTCTTTTCGTCTATGTAATTTTATTATAATAGTATTGAGCTCATGGTTTCAAAAGGATATATTTTGGGTACAATTTCATTATATTCCACCGTCCGGTGTGATATTTATTGTGTACACAAGCCCTCAAGGAGTCAGTATTTTATTAATATCTTATCTATTATAGTTTAAACAATTGGTTTGCAAAGTGTAAAAAAATATCATAAACAAGTTGTTTTTGATTATAAATACAATTGGATGTATTCTTTGAATTGTACATATGATATGATGCTTTCCACTTAACGAGTAATTTATGAAAACATTTTTATATTTCCATCAGTAAATAAATGAATTTTATATGAACATCAATAAATAAATGTTCATAAATGTATTTTCTGAAAAGAAATACTGCCACTTGCTGGCATACTTGTAGGTATATTATTATTATAAACGTACGTCGTACCTCGTATATGGCTGGTAGATTCTCTCGACTGGTTTTGCAGAGGCTGTATCATCAATAGGACTAAACTTATTTTCTGGAAGTCAGGCATATAAATACCTATTTTCCTATACCTATTGAGACATATATTGGTATTATTGATTTTTATAAGTTTTTATATCCCCGACTTCCAGAAGTAAGCTTAGTCCCATTCATGATGCAACCGGTGGAGCGACTCCATCAGCGAGGTATGAAGGGAGTTTATAATAATATTATCTTTACTAAACTGTGTGGTACTAACAGTATGCATGTCCAAAAAACCCTTCTTAGAATGACGCTTTACTAAACGACTTTTCTTATACTAAATATTGTTCTATATTAGCGTCGTCTTTCAAAATGTCCAACACCTAAAATGTGCATTAAAGTTTCTCCTATAGACTGAATTATGACCAGGATTTGTTTATTTCTTTCATTGTTTAAACCGATCCCCTAGAGGTTGATAATGTCAGCCGTTTCTCGGCTTTTTGTTGATTGGTTATTCTACAGATTCTCCAATGGGAGTCCTGAATTTTGCCAAACTGAAGTGCATTTCGAGTAGGGATCTTTAACGAGTACCTGACATCGTACAGGCTTGGGACCGACGGCTTAACGTCCTCTCCGAGGTACGACGTACTCAGATTTATTCATCTCCCGCGTGAATAAATCGAGGGCCAGGTGGGAATCGAACTTCGGACTACTAGCCCACAGGCGAGTACGTTAACCATTGAGCTAACCTGGCCCTTTGACCAGGATTTGCAACCATAGTAGATTTTCTGTCCAGCGGAGAAATAAGTTAGTATTATGTGCCTACATTGTTTTCATCCATCCGTATGTGTCACGTAATTAACTTGATAACCATAACTACTGTCAATAACTCTTTTACCTGCTATAAATTGGTATAGCAATATTAATTTACTCTACTAAACTGATACTATACCTATTGTCTTTCTGTACTAGGTTACTAAGGGGACTGTAGACTACTCCATGCATGTTGATTACAGTTACATATGAACATCAGTCTGTTATAAGACTGGTGCTAAATCCCAGACGTTCTTTATGTTAGTTTGATACACCATGATGTTTGCAGGAGTGTTGCTTCACTGTAGGACGGACTAGAGTATGGTATTTGTTCTCAGAACACCTTGAGTGGTTTTATGAAACCGCTTGATACTTTGTTGTTTGACTACTTCTTAGCAAGCCTGGATGGCACTTCTAAATGACTAGAATCATTACAAAGTAATTATACGAGATCATGGTTATGCTTAGGAAAGGAGTTGGTCTAGTCCGAAACAATGACTAAGCCAACGGAATGCGCCGCTCAAGGCAATGGCACTGCGCGGAAATTCTTGCCGAGTCCTGTAGGTCCGCAAAGATTGCTGAATCACTGCCACTCCTCCAGCCAGATCCTGTTCATTATCCTAATGACAACCGAATATTCCTTTGACAAGTTCCCGCCAATAGTCACAAGTATTTGTACCCTATTGGTCAGCACCGTGGCCACTTCAAGAGCCACTCCTTGGGGAGTTGATGGCTTTCTATTTCACAAACTACTCATCTTCAGTGATTCATCAAACTCTTAAATCATCTTTAAATTCAATTCATATTTCAAATCATTAATATTCAATAAAACCAAAGGTAGATATCAATTCTTGAGAAATCTTTGAGTGTTTTTTAAAAGTGTTCTCCAAATCGATAAAATAATATGACGTATACAAGACACACAGATTATGTATGCACAATACTTGTGTAGTGAGAGATAGAGAAGAGAAAGAGAGAGAGAGAGAGGAGAGAGAGAGTATTGGGGGCTAGATAGTCAAAGTGATTTGCGTCTCTACTGCTCTTGCAGAATATTCTAAACCCTTACGTCCCCTTACATATTTCTAGCGGCAGATGGGTAAATATCGTACACACTATCATTTAGATACGAAGAAAAGCCATTTGTCAGAAAAACTGTACTATGTCAGACACTCATTAAAGATCCTACAGTTTGTCATCAGGAAAATAACAGAAAAATAATTTGAATTGAGAGATGTATTCTGTCTGATATTTCAATGATATATTTAGAAAGATCAAGATAAAGATACATATATTTGTAATTAAAGAAACATCTCAAAATGAATATTTTGTAGTTAATAAACAAATTTTTGAAGAAAGTTAGTTCCTCATTGATGTTGTAGTAATTTTTTAAACAAACTCACACACACACACACACACACACACACACACACACACACATAACACTAAAGTATATCGGGACTCTGTCAGTTCTTCGGGTTCGGTTGGCAATGAGAGTTTGATTTGAACCTGAAGAACTGACTGAGTCCCGATAAACTTTAGTTTTGTTTCTATACCACGGTCGATACTTTTATCTATATATATATATAAAGCTTTCACATAAACACGTGAAACAACAATCAATGATCAAACCAGAATAAGAAATGGAAAAAACAAGACTAAGATCTTTCAACCGTAACAAGCGGTCTTCGTCAGAGTCAAAAACCCAACTGAACACTAGATGCAGAAAACATCTGGTGAGGAGTTGAGAAGAGTGGGAGGGAAGAGTGGTATTTTAAAAGGGTGAAAGCACAGGAAAGGACTAATGTCCAGAAAGGGATGTTTGGGGAAACAAAGGAGTACAGTAAGAAAAAGTAAAAAACTATCCGCTAGCTGTCAACCCTCTTTGAAGAGGCTATTGCCCTCGTGACGAAAGTATCAAGGTATTTATAAAATTCCGTGCAAAAATTGCCATAAAATTTATATTGGTCAAACTGGTAAATCATTAAAGACACGTGTAAAACAACACCAATATAACGTAAGTAGACAGGAAAAAAGTAGTGCCTTATTCTTGCATATAAAAAATGAAAATCATCATATTGATTGGACAGGAGCTAAATTTATTACCTATGAAAAATCAATGTTGTTAAGAAATATTATTGAATCGTCTCTAATTAAATTTAATAGATCTAATATTATAAACATTAGTAACGGTCTCTTCAAACTTGATACTTTCGTCACGAGGGCAATAGCCTCTTCAAAGAGGGTTGACAGCTAGCGGATAGTTTTTTACTTTTTCTTACTGTACTCCTTTGTTTCCCCAAACATCCCTTTCTGGACATTAGTCCTTTCCTGTGCTTTCACCCTTTTAAAATACCACTCTTCCCTCCCACTCTTCTCAACTCCTCACCAGATGTTTTCTGCATCTAGTGTTCAGTTGGGTTTTTGACTCTGACGAAGACCGCTTGTTACGGTTGAAAGATCTTAGTCTTGTTTTCCCATTTCTTATTGTTGTTTGATCATTGATATATATATATATATATGAATTAAACACCGCAATGATGTTCATATATTATATCAAGAGTTATTGTTGATTATTAATTTATATATATATATATATATATATATATATATATATATGAGTTCAAAAATCAATAAGAGTAACACACAGAGTTAGGAAACACACTTACAGACTCAAATTTTTGGGTAATCTGTCTTCAGGAGAAAAGGTAAAGGGAGACCAAGCACTTTTTTAAAGCACGTATTGTGTTCAGTTTAGATCGTGTTTAGGGAAAACAAGACTAAAATCTTTCAACCGCTTGTTACGGTTGATATATCTTAATCTTTCTTATTCATTTCTTATTGTGGTTTGAACATATGTAATTATGTGTGGGTGGGTCGGTGTGCGAGATCTAAGGTACTATCTATCTAAATGACAAGTCGAAAGCGTGAGCCAGTCCTGTTGTCTCGGTGGCCACAAGATCAGGTAGGGCTTTATCTCTGTGTGAACAAAGGCGTCATTACTCGGCTGTCAAACTTAGTGCTGCTGGATAATGTTCTTCTTTTAGTTTATATAGGCCTCACATAAATATTCCATTGGTAGCAAATTTTCCATAAGACTATAATATTTTATAAAAAAAAAAATATAAATTATAAGAAGTTATATTCTTTAATTTTTATGATAATATTTCATTATCTACTCGTAATTTAAAAACTGTAATTTTTATACATAACAGATAGTATTTTCATTATTTTTTGTATAATTTAAAGGGTAGTAAATAAAAGATTTTGTGAGTAGTTATAATACATAATTTATTTATGTATCATATTAAAGTAAAATCAGATAATTAATAAATTGTTCTTAAGTTTTATCTTTTCTTTTAATGTGTATTAGTTACAATTATAGTGTTTAAGTGACATTTTTTCTTGTTATTCCTGCTTAAAACAGAAATATATTCGTTACTTATTTTTTTTCAGTTAAAATGGAATAAAACAAATATTAGCATTAATTAATTTTTAAAATAGGTAGAGGAATTCTTATATCTTTGGATTTGAAGGTAAAGATGAAATAAAAGTCAGTGATTCGTTAAGGATGACACTTGTTATTTCTGTGATGTAAGCATTGCCAAGCGTCCGGATGGAGTTTTTGTTATATTGCAGACTCTTTAGAGTTCAGAATATCTCTAATGAAGTTCAGATAGAAAGTATATTGGCTTCCTTGAAACGAGAATTAACTTATAAATAAACTAACAAGTAACTTTGTGAGCAGCCAATTTATCATTAAATCCAAATTATCTTTATAAGAACCGTGAACTTTGACCTGTTCGCAATACTGCAAGTCAAGTATGACAACTATGAAATTTTAATATTATGGCAAATTTTCATTTTTTCTGCTCCTAGAATAATGTTTTTTTATGTTATATATTTAACCAGCAGACATACCCCTCTTTGAAGGGTGCTTTACAAAAATTCAGAGACGATCGTTGTATACTAAAATATGATTAGAAATCATCGAATAGTAGAGAATATCATTAATGCAGTCTAGAACTGTCATTAGATCTGGTAGTTGTTTTACATTTTGCAGTTTTAAGTAATGAGCTCAAAGTTAATTTTATTCTAGGCATACTTCTTATTTAGTAATTATGTAGGCAGGAATCACTTTTTTAAAGGGAGTAAATTATGATTAATACCAACAAAATTAAAATCAACTAACAATAGCTACTTGCTACAGTACAAATATCAGTGTTTTCTTAGCTATAAAACTGTATACCTGCATGGCTAGCTAATCACAGCTAAAAAGTCCATACTTCGCTTCTACATTAAATTTCCATTCCATTCAAATCTTAGCTTTTAAGTTAGACATAAAGCTAAGCTATGACTTTCAGCTTTCTATGACTTATAGTGGCTGAGTTTGCTTGTAACAAAATGTTTGGACAAATAAAAGATAAAAATTTGGACATAAACACGTAAAATAACAATCAATGCTTAAATATTTTTAAGGGTAGATACGGTTTTTCTAATGTATAAAACGTAAAGATAACTTGAAATGAGTTAGTTTTAACCAATATACAGACAAAATCTTCCTTTTATTCATATAGATTACTGCATATTCAACTTTTAAGTGATTTAATTTAGCTGATTTTTAAGAGCCATTTTATAATTTTTTAAATGAGATAAAAAAAATATTTTTTTCGATTGACAGATTTAAGAAGTAATTTGACAATGGCAAAGTTCTTAGTTAAAAGAAGAACTTAATAGTTTTCAAAAATAATGAGTGAGGAAAAACAGTGAATATTTCGATTTTTTCAGTACAGGAAATATTTTTGTGTATATTGAATGCAATTTATATATAAGATCATTTAATAATTAACATAAATGTGTAAAGGAATATATATATATATATATATATATATATAACTTTAAATTACACAAAGCACGACACAGAAAAGAGAATACAAAGAAAACTTACAGAATTCAATATTTCGAACTGTATGATTCAGTCATCAGAGAGTAGACTAGATGAGGACGAAGTGAGAGAGATCTCCCCACGTCGAAGAACGGAGCGCGAATGAAGAAATAAAAATAGGTCAACCGAAGAGAGCAGCACTAGCGTAAAAAAGGAGCTAGGCACTAAACGTCGGAGAACGGAGAAAGCAAAAACAAAAGATAAAATTATAAAATTAAAAATTATAAATTAAAAATTATAAAAAAGGAAAATAAAAAAATAAATAAATAAATAAAATTAAAAAAATATATTTATAATAAAAAAAGGAAAAAAATAATAAAATAAAAAAATATATATATGAATATGAAGTAATAAGTTAAAAATAAAAGGAAAAACAAATAAAAGTTAACGCTTCTGATTTAAACCGGGATCTGATCGGGCCCCCAATAACCAATGTGGGCCTCCTCATACGCTTTATATTATATGCAATATATATATATATATATAATGATTATATATAAATATCAATGATCAAACCACAATAAGAAATGGGAAAACAAGACTAAGATCTTTCAACCGTATCTTGTTTTCCCATTTCTTATTGTGGTTTGATAATTGATTGTTGTTTCACAGTGTTTATGTGAAACTATAATAAATATGGAATATATAATATATATTTAACCTAGTTTTCCAATTTCTATAAACACGTAAAATAACAATCAATGCTTAAACCACATTATAAAATGGGAAAAAAAGACGAAGATATTTCCACCGTAACAAGTGGTCTTCGTCAGAAAAACCCACTGAAACACTAGATGCAGAAACATGATTGTGAGGGGTTGAGAAAAGTGGGAGAGAAGAGAGATAAAGGGTATAAGGTGCAGGAAAGGACAATAGTCCAGAGAGGGATGTTTGGGTAAACAAAGGGGTATAGTATGAAATGAGTAAAAACCTATCCACTAGCTGTCAACCTCTTCGATGAGGCTATTGCTCTTGCCAAGAAAGAATCAAATATGAAAAGCCCATTATTTATCTTTATAATATTTGTACATCTTGTGTTTTTAGTTGAATTTTTGACTTTGTCGAAGACCACTTTTTGTGGTTGAAAGGTCTTAGTCTTTTTTTTTTCCATTTCATATTGTGGTTTGATGATTTTTTGTTATTTGACGTTTTTATGTGTCTTGTTATTTATATAACATTTTATTATTATAGTATATATTTTATTTCTTATAGGTTAAATATTTTTAATGATATAGCATGATTAAAATATTTGTGAATTTTTCCTCATGGTATTATTGTCACACTTAATAAAACAAAGTAATTACAACATAATTACAGACTAATTCTCATTTACTATAATATATTTCATCTGGAATACTTCAAAAAATTTCTTGCTATTCCATTTATACACCAAATGGGCCTATTTATTCAGCCTTAACATCCCAACAATTCCGTAATATGCATACTAAAGTCTAATCTAAATATTTCTTGTGATTCTAATCTTTTAGGGTTTCATTCTTTCTTTAATATCCCAAAAAAACCTCAAGGTTTCTGAATTGTATTAAAAATCTGTTTGTAGTAAACATATTCTTCTTACTGTCTCATTACCCTCAGTTGTTCTTAACTGATGTATAACTTAATATTAATCTCCCATGGTTCATTGTTAACATTGCTCATCTCAATCTTGCTTATTCCGTTATTAGTACATTTTAAAGCAAAAAAAAAAAATTGAAATAGGCTTGGTAAGAATAGAACAGCATTTTTTACAGAATTCTTTATCAATCACGTTTCTCAGAACCTAAAGGTCCGCAAACGACTCTAGCAAAAAGACTCAATAACGTAAGTAATTTTGAGTTATATTGATTTTATGTTGAATTTAAAATAAGATTAAATTTTATTGACGGTACTATCAGTAAAAGTTTTCACTACTTCAAAATTTATGCAATACTTCTGTATAATGACATATATATAGCCTTGTTTCGTAATTTTTTTTTTTTTAAATATCTTGAAAAATATAGGTCTCTATGTCAAAGTTTGCCCTTTGAATCCTCACGAAATTCATTCAGTCGGGGATTTCCAAGCTGACGTGTGTGAAAATATCCAATGTAAACCATGCTTGCTGCAGTTGACGTCAATTATTAGCTAAAGATAAATCGAGAAAAAAAAAAGTTATTTGCATTTGGTTGGCGAAGATTGCCTTGGGCTTCCGAGTGACTTATGGACGACTGGAATTTCCGGTGTTCAACAGACTTCACGATTCTCTGCTGTTGAATTGAAGGGGATAAATGGTTTAAGAACTCAAACTATACCATATTTAGTATCACTTTTGATTTCCTTCTAAGTCTAACTTCATTTACTAAATAATAAATGCACACATATTTCTTGATAAACAAAACTTTGCTTATTCATGAAGTTCTGTTTAACTCCACCATGCTTATTAAGGAAGGAATGTATAAGTACGTCTTAAAGTTAATTTCAAGAGAAAAACTCAAATATTATTCCTCCATACATGCTACGTTACAGCTTGGGTCCAGTAAAAGTAAATCTATTTTTTTTATTCGAAGATTTTAAAAATTCTACGCTTAAAACAGGGTTTTTCAACTTTTTTTTACTTGTGGACCTCCTGAGAGCTATTTTACAGTACTGTGAACCTCTACCTCCCATCCCACCTCCAATACTTAAAAAACATAATTATGCAAATTTTTAAATAAATATTTGTCTTAGGTAAATCAAAAGTGCAACTATAAATGAATTCAGTACATTTACAACGTGATATACATGCAAAAATCTTTTTAAAACAATAATAAAATATTTCTTCATTTACATTTAAATAGTATGCTAATCAACAAATTGTAAGAGAATCAGATTTGTATATAACATAAAAGAAATTGTAATTAGACAATAGAGCATGATAACTAAGTGACTAGAATATTGGGTTTTATGTTTCATTTATTATGTTTGAATAATCTAACAATCAATTTGCTACACTTGGATATATTTTTAGTTATGCTATCCTGATGAACTCATAAAAACTTTAACATGGAGTGCCAACCGCGTACCATGAAACCATACTATTTGTCCTCGTGAATCCCTGTGGGTCTAGGTCTTTGTACGTTGAAAACTACTGGCTTAAACAAAGTTTGAGATTGGCTTAAGAAGATCTCAGGTGTTCGTTCCTTGGGTGGCATTAATACTCAAGTTATCTTCTTTGTTCAAAATCTTCGTTGTTATTCGTTTATGTCTGTTGACTTCCAGAGGAAAGCTCCTCTTGTCGGTGATGAAAAGCAAACAGACAATCCTGCCTGTAACAGTTCCCCGCTCGTCTGTTTGCCTTGATGTCACTCGCCGTCACCTGCCTTTTTTTAAACCTGACTCTCTTTAAGACACATCTTTTGGCAAATCCCCTGACGTCACCGTAGTTCTAACTGACAACAACTCAATTAACACTTTCTGTTTGTCAACCATCTTTTTTTACTTTACTAGAAGTAAAGTATAGTGATCGTGAAAAAATTCGATCTCGAGATTTTAACAGAATTACATGTTTTGAGGTCCCAGAAATCGTTTTATGAAGTTTTTTCGATGATGTCTGTGTGTGTGTGGGTGGGTCATGTTGATATTTTACAAAAAAATGGACTTCCTAATGTAGATGTGTTACATAGTTTGGGAGCAGTTATGATTGATGAGAAAGTCACATTTTTTGCCAGTAATCTGTTTTTAGACACATTATTTCCTCTTAAAATTTGGCATTATCTTTAAGGCTATAAAGCAATAAACGAAAAATATCCTTAGATTTTAAAACAGCATGAAATATTTTTTTGTTCAATAAAATGAAAAAAAATTGACTTAAATTCAATCTGAAAGCTTGTGAGAGCAACACAGGTCATACTGCTTGACGAATCAAAATGAAACTATATATAAGTTATATTTTGGAAAGGATCAGTCATCCATTCATTATAGAAGTGACATTTCAAATATGAATACTATTTCTTCGGGTTGTTAAGTTAAATATTGTTGATCGAAACAAAATTGTCTTAGTGACTTTTTGGTTGTCTAGTGAAATTTGGTTGCCCTGCTTGTTTTTCAGTTCAGTGTCACGTGTTTATTCAAACTAAACAGTTGTTATTAAAATCCAGAGACTCTGTTTTCTTTTAAAAAATCTTTAATATAATACTTAGTTTTTCTGTTTCAAAATTTTATACTTCTGTAAGTTTTCCCACTAACCTATTGTCAACATTTCTTTTGTAATTTCTTATTTATAACTAATTGCGCTTTTTATATATGTTTGATTTTTAAATGATTGAATTATTTCTTATATTTCCTCTTTTTTGTAATCCTATGAGAAAGGTTTTAAATAAAAACCGAAATGTTGGCAAAGGGTGTTTAATTTGAACCTGAAGGACTGAGAGAGATAATCTGAAGAACTGATTGATCTGATAGTTTTGCCTCAAGGCAATGAGAGTTTGATTTTTATGGAGAAATGTTAATATTCAACATGATTTGAGTTTGGAATCTATTTATTCCTACATTACTCGACTTGTCAGTAATGAAGACAAAAAACTGCCCACCCATCCAAATCTCCTTGTTCTGGAAGTAAATCCAACGTACAACCTTTCTTAATCCCAAGAGCCTAAAAGCTTCCTACTTAACCTAAACATAACGACCAAATGACTTCAAAAGTGCACAGTACCTCAGATAAAGCAAAGCTGAAAGGCCATACGACTACGAAGACGAAACCATTCCCTTACTGACTGACTCCCCCATTCTTGACAATCTTTACTGACCCAACATAAACAGCAGGATGAGAATCTAGCAGTAGTGGGCCTCTGGTCCGGAACTGCTATTTACGACATACACTGTTGGGCATGATAATATTCGTTGGTCGTTGGTAGATGGAACCTAGAAAATTTGACCGAATCCCGATTAGATAACGCACCTATTCTATCAAACGGTCGATATATTATTGAATCTGTTATATATATTTATATCCATATTCTCAAGTATATCATTATCATTATTTATATATATATATATATATATCATTATATGTATAATCATTTTATATAAACACATGAAATAACAATCAATCATCAAACCACAATATGAAATGGGAAAACAAGACTAAATGTTGGGTTTTTGACTCTGATGAAGACCGCTTGTTATGGTTGAAAGAACTTAGTCTTGTTTTCCTATTTCATATTGTGGTTTGATTATTTATATATATATATATATATACTAATTACTAATTTTTTATCAAAATTTTCTTCTTTAACATATATGTATGGGTTGATTAAGACGCATAAGGATAATTACCCAATACGTTTAATTGTGAGTTTGGTTGGTTCGGCCCCATATGGCTTGTCCAAGTTGTTAGTTAGTGTTTTTGAGCCCGTTAATTGGAAATATTTCAGGCAGCCATATTAAAAACAATGTTATTTAATTAGTAAATTAAAAAGCGTCAACATGATTAAAAATTATAGATTGATTAGTTTTTATGTTAAGTCCCTTTTTACCAATGTACTTGTAACTGATCTTTTGAGGTTGCTCCAGGAGGAATTAATTAATTATTCCCTTTCCCTTCCGTCTACCACTTTAAGAGAGTTAATTAATTTATGTGCCGTAGGTTGTCATTATCAGTTTGAAAATAATTTTTATAAAAAAAATTTATGCTTGCAGTGGGTAACTACTTATCTCTCCTCCTTAGTAATTTATACATGGATTTTTTTTTAACTTTTTTCTTTTTGTAACAAGTGGTCTTCATTAGAGTCAAAAACCCAACTTAAACACTAGATGAAGAAACATCATGGTGAGGGGTTGAGAGAAGTGGGAGGGAAGAGTGGTATTTTAAAAGGATGTAAAGTGCAGCAAAGGACAAATGTTCAGAGAGGGATGTTTGGGGAAACAAAGGAGTACAGTGAGAAAGAGTAAAAACTATCCGCTAGCTGTCAACCCTCTTAGAAGAGACTATTGTCCTTGATACGATAGTATCAAGCTTGAAGAGCCTGTAGTTATATTAATGATATTATATGGATCAGTTGTGTGATATACAAAAAGAAGCATATATATTGATAAGTGGATCAATCACTATCTGTACTACCTCTAGGAATGGAAGACTAATAAACCTCTCCCATTTAGACATCTATATAATGCCTAAATGGAAGATTATATATTATATACCCAAGAAGTTTGATATTATGTTTTTAAAATATTATTTCATCTTTATTATTAAATAAAATACCAAATATTTATCATAAAAGAAACTTCTATAAATGTAAGGAAGTGTAAAAGTAGTATCTGAAAGGCTTTATTGAAATGTAAAATTCTAAATGAAGGATTGGCAGCCCTGAATGATCTCGGTATGATAATTGTCGGATGCTGGTAATCAGGGCTGCCACACAAACACACCTGCTTATGTCGCTAGGGAATATGCCGTTTCAACACTTCTATCATACAATAGCAAATCATTGATACAATACCCAAAAAACACCATGAAATTATTTATTCTTCGTGAATCAAATTTAAATTCCACTTAATATCTGTAAGGCAAAAAAATATTCGAAGTGGTTTAAACTCAACGTCACTAGTAAAAACACCTCTAGTAAAAAATAAAGAACTATTAATTTAATTAACTGATTGATAACTCTAGATTGAAATCCAATTTTCATCCCACAAAAAAAACCAACTTTTTTCATAGGCATTCTTTCTATGTTTTCTTCATAAATTTCGATTAGATCCTTAACTCCAGATACGTGATATATAAATCATGTTTGACGAATTGACCGTGGAATAGAACAGAATACAAGTTTTTATCAGAAATTTTTCAGTTTTTCAGATTCTGGGAAAATAAACAATTTATATATCGAAAAATTATTAAAATTTCCTTTGATTATTGCTAATATTAGTTCTATATTAATTATAACATTCTAACTCTGTCATTGGTAGTGACAAGAAATACATGGTATTTTAATTCGCATAATTTTAGGCACCCTGAGATGAGTAACAGGCTCTCAGTTTGATCGGAATAAAAACTCGTTTGATTCCTATAGATCAACGATTTTGAACTTGTTATAACTGACAAAATTGTTAAAGCTACAATAAAACCATTAAATCTAATATCTACAAGCTTTAAATTACTTTATAATAGTGTTTATTATAACTTTATCAGGTTAGTCACATTATAAAAAATCTGTAGTAGCCTACACTCAACTTTACTATAAAAGTAAACTTAATATCAAACTTCTTGGGTATATCATATATAACGTCTGATTTAAGCATAATGTAAACATCTAAATAGGAGATGTTTATTAGTTTTTCATTTGTAAGGTAGTACAGATAGTGATTGATCGACTTATCAATATGTAAACTTCTTTTTGTACATCACAAAAAAAAAATGAATTTGATAAAAAAACTGTTAACATTAAGACTCTTCGAGCATTAATGCACTACAGTAGTCCTCTCTGATTAGAAAGCCTCTGTAAAGTCTAATTCTAAACAATACTCTTCTCTGAACTTGTATTCTGCCCAATAATGTATTTGTGTTACTTAATATTCAATATTTAAATTCTTTGAACGTTAATTCCTATCATTAAGGCCAGTGCCGTAGCAAGAGGCCGGCGGGAGGGGACTGTCCGCCCCGGATGGTAAAAACTACCAAAATGAGTTTTTAAGGTTGTAATTGTTTTTATGTTTTACGCGTTTAATACTGGTTTTAACAGATTTTAACTGTAATATTTACTAATTGAAAATAAATTTATTTTAAATTTTTCAAAACTATTTTTTTAATGTGGTTGAATATTTATAATATTTATTTGCATAGCCAGTTAATTTAATTTAATGATTTTTGTATGATTTTAATTATATGTTTTTTTGAAAAATTTTTGATTTTCTTTGTTGACGACTGTATATGTATACGAGTAGTGTTATAAGATGTAAGTCTGGTACCAATGACAGGTCGTTGATTGTAATTCCATGAGAATAAATATTTTCAGATTGTTGCGGAGTTTTGAATGTTAACGGATTATCAATGGCAAGTGGGGAGGGGAGGGGTGTATCTTACGTCCGCCACGGGCGGCAGAAATAGTTGCTACGCCACAGCTGCTTATAAGAATATGACTTTAGCGAAGACTGTTTGTTAAGGGAGCATTGTTTGGAATGAAAGCGATTGAGGAGGCACTGGATTGTTAGTGCGCTGCAGGGCGTGCGTGTGGGCTGCAAGATGTTGGGTTAGGTCGAGCACGCCCAGACAGTGGGGACGTGACACAGACTCCTGTGTCACCGTCGTCTTGTGCCACTGCCAGCAAGGTCGCACCGGCGTCACACCTCTCCTTGCTCTTCATTGCTCATTCCTAGTGGCTCGCTCTGCTGCACCCGCGCTCCCGTTACCTGCGACACCCACTCATCTGCCAGTCGCAGTATTCCCACAACACATCGTCACGCAACAACCCTAAATTATTGCAAAAAAAAATAAAACTATAAAACTCGTCAACATCAAAATTAACAGGAAATTGCTACCACCCTTGTAAGCAGATCAGTTAATTTGACATACAATAAATGAACTGATAAAGTCAATACCAGGGTGTGAGTGTGGTCCTAGCAGCCAAATATGGCCTTCTTCAGAAACTCTTAATTTGACACATTATTTTGATGATCCTTTTTTTTAGAATTTACATCGTCAAATATAGTCAAATGAATGTTTTCAGATATTTTTTTGGTTTTACTTTATATACATAAAGCATGGAGTATATATAAGGATTTGGAGTACACTTGAAATATGTATTTGTCTCCTTATATGCTCAAACTGAACATTCACTAAGTGTTAATACATTTTTATTTCTATTGGTTTATAATTGAATTTTTTTTTTCAGATTTACATTGGTGGATCATAGTCTAAAGGTAAGAAAATATTTTTTATTAATAATTCAAGTTCAATCAATGGTATTTATTAGTTTATTGTTTCTTTTAATAAGTGCTTCGACATTAAGGCATTTTGCATTAATCGGAAAAAGACGACTATTTTGTATAACTGAAAAGGTTAGTTTTAATATAAAATATAAAAATTGACATATGATTGATTCATTTAAGTACCACAAGTAAATACTCATTGAGTATTATGGTACATTTATTATGATTTGAGTAAATATTTTTCAACCATAAATGACCAACTGCAGAAATTTAAATTTTCGTGAAAAAGATCTACCTTAAAATTAATGTTATTTTAAAAAAGTTTTTGGATTAAAACATCGCTATACTAATCTGACTGACTGAATTCTAAGATACGTTATCAACCTTCTTCAATATCCACGAAGCAGCCCTTAGTTTTTCCATTAACATTTAACAAGTTTTCTATTTTGTTTTATCAACATTTTGCAGCTTATTCTGTAGATTTACCCTTTGGATAGTTAGGTTGTCCCTTGCATTAAGGCTTATATACCCTAACTTTTCATCTTACCACCAATAGAAGCTAATAGTTGTCAGTTCTAGTAGATACATTATAATAAAACCGAAAGTCTTCGGTTCGAAAGTCAATCAATGACAATGACAATGATTGTCATTGAGTTTGATAATATGTTTATTTATAGTAAAGTTGAGTGTAAGCCATGCCGCATCTGACTGTTTCAACTATCTTATGAATTCTTCTGAAAATATTTTCCACTATTAAAAATAGTAGTTATTTTGTAATAATAGTTAATTTAATTACTAATTATGAGCTTAAATTACTAAAATTAGTAATCAAAATAAATTATCAACCCTTCAATATTTATTGTTTGTTCTGGTTTTTAAAGAATGTGCTATTTATCGCATCAGCGTCTTCTTCTCGACGACCTTGCTGCTGTCTGGTGTCTGTCTTTGCTTTCATTAAGAAGTTTAGGCTTCCGGTATGGGTTTTTAATATTTATTATTTTTATAGTTATGAATCATATACATAGAAGATGAATGATGAATCTATACATAGAGAGATGAATGATGCATCTATACATAGAGTATAAAACAACTATCTAAAACAGATCAACAAAAAAATCAAACAAACACCGTCATAGCTCCACACTTTATTTTGGTTGAACCATCTCTAGCTGAACAAAAAGAAAGAGGCCAATCACACAGACAAAGTGACAGTCCCATATTTTCACACTGTCACGTGTTTATTCAAACTAGACAGTTGTTGTTGAAATCCACACACTATTTTTCTTTGTAAAATAATATTGTAATGTAATACTTAGTTTTTATGCTTCAAAATTTTATACTTCTGCCTCTGAGAAAGGTTTTAAACAAAAACCGAAACGTTAGCAATGAGAGTTTTATTTGAATCTGAAGGACTGATCGAGTCCTGATAAACTTTTGTTTTATATATATATTATAACTTAAAATAAACTGTGACGATGCCTTTTTTTTAGAATTTACATCGTAAAATATAGTCAAATGAACGTTTTCAGGTATTTTTTTGGTTTTACTTTATATACATAAAGCATGGAGTATATATCAGGATTTGGAGTACACTTCCTTTGAAATATGTTATGTTTCATAGAACGAAACGTAACAACTAGGATGCACGTTTCAATATTTCGACCATTATGGAGGTCGTCCCAAGTAAAAGAAGTGACTTGACGGCGACTACACAGTGAAGTAAAGAAGTCTCTAGTTTGAGGACTAAAGCAGTGCTGCCGTGAAGGAGATGATAAAAAAAACAAAGAAGCAAGGAGAAGGAGATTGAAAGAAATTTAAAGTTGAATAAAAGGGGAGAGAGCAAAATATAATAAAAATTATTAAAAAAAGTAAAAGAAAAATTAAAAAGAAACTGTTAGATGATATAATAAAATAATAAAAAAAAATTCAATATAATATATATATATATATTCGTATATTTTGAGAGCAGGCCTTCATTGATACAAAATTGTTTTTTAAGTAAATTGTCAAACTACGATAACTTTCTTGATAATGGTCGACGAAGACCGAAACATGTCGATGATATACAGGAATAAAAATTTTGGAGAACTGATTTATCTTGTCCCAAACTTATGGAAGCCAGAGATAAGGAAATTTGAAAAATTAATTCGAAAATGTGTCAAAATTGAAATATGCATAGGTTTTAATAGAACATATATATATATATATATATATATATATATATATATATATATATATATATATATATTTGTAAGTTTGAAAGCAATCCTTCTTTAAGAGTGTATGCTTTCACTTCACATTGTTCCTTACAACGAAGTTTAATACGCTTTCGTAAAGCTTGTGCTTCAAGTATTGATTCGGAGCAGCAATCTAGCCCCATTAACTTGTTTCGCTTTCCTTAAATGAATGTTTTCTTTCCAAATTCGATCAAAATTGTCGTTAGATAATAATAGAGCAAAACAACCAAGCAAATGGTTGTTTTGTTCTATTAGTGTTTTGAGTTGAATATTATTTCCCAGTACGATGTGATTTTGTATATTCTATGTATTAAAGCTTTAATTGTTCTCTATTTCTAATGTTGAGGGCATTCACTTCGGAGGTTGAGGTAAGAGATTCGTCTTGACGATGAATGTTGATAATTGGAAACATATCGACTATAGGAAATAGTCTTTATGGTGTAGGGGAATTAACTGAAGTGTTATCCAGGAAAATTGTATTATGAACCTGTTTTGATCGCTGTGCACCTTAGCTTTCCAGCCATTACACCAATGTATTATGAACCATGTTTTGTACTATTTTCAATAGGTCTTTCTTTTTTCTCACCGCAGTTACCTACCTTTCGCCATCCATTCTAACTCTCGTGGACTCGGATTCAAAGACTGTTTCCATATCCTGACTGTTTCTCATAAACAGATCACTGATGTTAACTTCCTCGTCACTTCAACAGCTTCAGTAGAGCTGCATATAAAGCTTGTTTAAAAACTACTTAAAGTGCATTCCAAACCTGGTGTCAGTTTGTACAATTAATTTTTATTTTATTAATTTAATATTTCTTTTTCAATTTTCTTTTCTTTGTTTTTGCTTTTATTCATTTTTGTTTGTTATTTAATTATTATAATTATTTTTTAATTTAATTTTGCTATATTCCTTATTTACTTATTTTATTATTGCTTAAATATTTCATTTTTTAATTGTGTTAGCTATTTTATTTTTTATCAGTTAGCAATACAACAAATCACATGGTTATAGGCGCTGCGTGACTGTTTGTCAGGTGAAAGTTAGTTTTGTTGTTGTTCCTCCATGTTCTTGTCTCTTAATATATATATATATATATATATATAATATATATTATATAGGTGTGTTCTCTAATCGGGGTTCGGTCAATTTTCCAGGATAAAAAATCAAACTCTCGTTGCCAACGTTTCTTTTTTATTTAAAACCTTTTTCATAGGCATCTTCTCCATACACTCTTCTTATATCCTCATAAAAACCCATATTTCTTCTTATATAAACCCAGATATATATAACAGATTCAATAATATATCAACCGTTTGTTAGAATAGGTGTGTTCTCTAATCGGGGAAGTGTATAGAGAAGATGCCTATGAAAAAGGTTTTAAATAAAACCGAAACGTTGGCAACGAGAGTTTGATTTTTTATCCTGGAAAATTGACCGAACCCCGATTAGAGAACACACCTATTCTATCAAACGGTCGATATATTATTGAATCTGTTATATATATATATATATATATACAATTAATGGACGATTTTTCGATTTAGCTTCTCTAGTTTTCTGATCTCACACTTCCATTCATTTGGTACTAAGTGTAATAAATCACCAAAAGATTTCCTTGTAAATTCCATGTAATATTTAGTTATTATACATTTAAAAATATAAATCCTACGTTTCAGTCATCACTGACCATCATCAGGTTGTAACGAAAGATAAAATAATTGAACAAAAGTTCCTAACGAAAATAAAAATTATATCCTACTTACTATAAAAGAGCTTCAAATTTCCAATACAAAAGATAAAACTACATAGTAAACATAAATATGCAGGTTGAACTGGGTTCAACCCTTAAGAATAAAATAATAATTCTTTAATTATTTTAAAGAATTTATCTGTATATTTAGTACTTTTTATTTGGAAATAAGAAAAGTTAAGTAGAGTTGTATGGCACATGCTTATATAGATAGGTTGGTTGATATAAAACTTGATGTTCAAAGTTTCTTTAATATTATTTAAATGGTTACTATTTCTTATTTGAATTCACTCCTGAATCTCAAGTGTTTTTTTTTTAATTGAATTGAGTTAGTCATGGATGTAGTTATAAGCTGATAAGGAAGGTGATAAAGGACGTGACAAGTTGATGACAAATTGAAAACAAAAGGATGAAGCTTTCCCTTCTTCTGGGCAGACCTCCAAGTAGAAGATGGAATCAAGAGATAGGAGGTGACGTAAATCACCCCTGGGTGACTAAAGCAGTTCGCCTATTAGTAAAGACCTGAAGTCGTCAGTATGACTTGAAATGCTTTTCATTAGATCTACAACAAAGTTCTTTTTTGCTATTTGGCATTGTTAGTAGGCAAACGTCACTCTTTTTCCAAGTGACGCTTGATGAACTCCACTCAGGTAAATCACTTTTGACGTACTTCCCTCCCTGGGAATCCCCCTCTGATAATCAGCACAGTCATCAGGGATCCAAACAATGTCCTCTTTGTTGTTCTTCATGTCCTCTCAAATAGAACAAAGTTTCCAACCTCTGTTGAGTCATAACAGGGACTAAAAAACTCTAATGGATATGCAAAAAAGGTTTTTGTTTCTTGATTCTTCAAGTAAACTACATTTATTCTGTGTTTGTTTCATATAGTTAAAAATAACTATTGTCTCTAGCGTCTCCTTTATAAAACAAATAGTGCAAACTCTACCAAAAAATGACATTTTTACTGGAGCCCTAATGTAAAATATTTATTAAGTCTTATTCTGAATGATTTACTTTTATTTAATACCTTATTTCCCCTGTTATCACCCAAAGTTATAAACTGCACGAGTTTTTCACTGTTCTACGTTTTTTTATTTGGCATTTATTTAAGCTATGAGTTTATCAATTTATTGATTGATTTTATATCGGAAGCCTTAAATATGACTTTACTCAAGTTAACTACACGAGAGATCATGATGCAATTCTTCATACCTTGCCTCCTCTGAGAGCGAAGGCATCTACAATGTTTCATTATACAATATCCCGAATTATGACGAAGATTCGTGCCTGTAAGATTGGCACTAATTGGTACATTGTTACTAGTAGCAAGCACTCTAAATATTTCACGTTTCTGATCACAAGTGGCACAGGTAGATACATATAAAACTTGAATGATATATACATTGGCTCAGAATCCGTTAGAGTATTCTGTTTTCAAGAAAAGCTTTTGATTTTTGACAACCATACTTCCTGATTTGCAAAAACAATTGGTTCCCGATTTACGAATGTGTCGTACTGTACCAATTTTTGTTGAAAACTACTTTTAAATGTATTGGATATGTTTTATTTTCTCTATAAAGAATTAGTAAATGCAGGTCATCATTATTTTTGTTCGATTTGTAATAAGCGGCCTTCTAAGAGACTTTCTAAGATGGACTTATCTGTAACTGCTGTATTGTTGATGTTTAGATTTTAGATATGCCGGAAAACTCTTAAGGCCGGATATATATTTATATGTATGTAAATATATAAACTACATTGACATAAAGAACATATAGAAAAGAAACAGAAACCCACTACTATATTTCGATGACGAGACCATCGAAATATAGTAGTGAGTTTCTGTTTCTTTTTCGTGTGTTCTTTATGTCAAAGTAGTTTATTTAGTTCGTGGAATCGTTTCATTTAACTGGTTATGTAAATACATATATTTATATATATATATATAAAGAGCTCTCTAATCTATCCTGAAGACGGTTCAAACCAAAAATTAGGGACTGTAAGTGTGAGTTTTTAATTTCTCTATGTTTCTTTTTGTACATTAAACTATATTTGTACATTTCGTATCGATTTTCATCGAAAAAGTGTATATATATATCAGCTCAAAACGAAAAAAAGCAACACACAGAGAAAGAGACACACTTACAAACTCTCATTCTCTGTGTGTTGCTTTTTTCGTTTTTGAGCTGATTTGCGTCTAGTTTGGATTGTTTTCTCGAATTTTAAGTGATACATATATTTATGTATATATATATATGCTGGATACATTACGGATCGAATCTACAGTCGTTGATAACCAATTACTTGACAATTTTCCATTACTATATTATATGACCATATTATATGATGAAACATTGGAGACGCCTTCGCTCTCAGAGGACGTATGTTTTTTGTGGGTATGAAGAATTGCATAATGATCCCTCGTGTAGTAAACTTGAGTAAGGTAATTTTAAAGACTCCCGATGTAAAATACTTGTAATTAGTATTACCAATACTTGATTGGTTATAAATACCCTAGAAATTGACGATATAATAGTTTTCAACTGTCACTAATTTTTGGAGTGAATTGATACAGTCATGGACGAGGGGTTGGGAGGTGTGACACCCTTTATGAGGTGTCGAGGAACAAAAGCTGAATGGTTGAAGTCAATGCCCATCTGCTTCAGTGATTGATAGGAAGAATGGAATTGAGGAATAGCCGCTTGCCAATAAATCTGGAAGTGTTTTGTGAAAGGGCACGGAACAAGCCTGCAGCTCGTTAGTGTGACAGGAGAGGCGCCGTGTCGTCGGCCGACACAAAGCCCTTCTCAGGTGTGCCTCGCCATTAGCTAGATACCATCTGCCGCCCAACGCCTCCTCTTCCAGGATTATCGCCCTTTGTCGCGCCCTATTTTTAAAACCAAACTAGCCAATATGAATCCGCTTTGTGTTCGTCAAAATACTTGCCTTCCTCGGCTCTAAATCCCCTTGTAGCAGCGCTGCTTCCTGTCACTTAGTCCTCTCACCTCCTCAACAACCACACTCAACATCTACCTTTCCCATTCAAAACCTTTGTCCCTACCTTCTTCTTGCCTTTCTGTACATAATATATAGCACACTAAATTTACAACGCGTACATCTTCTCCTCAAAACATTGTTTATTATCTCTATATATCATCTAAGACTGGCTTGGCAACCTTTCGAGAACTGGGGGTCACAATATTTAATTTATAAGTGATAGCTGGTCGCATAAAATGTCTGTTGTATTTGTGTTCATATATCTTATATATATAAAATTAAAGCTTATCAGGACTCGGTTAAATTTTTGAACCTGAAGAACTAACCGAGTCCTGATAAACTTTAATTCTGTTTCTATTTCACTGTCGATACTTTTATCGATATATATGCAATTACGCATATTATGCGTAACAGGCATATGTAGTAATAGATTACACAATGACATCGATGCACATGAGCAAAAAATGGAACCCACTGGTTCAACTTCTCACTTTGTTTTTTTTTCGTTTTTTTTTAAGTATATTATTGTAATAGTAGATCCCTGGCCCATTTTCTCTTGAGTCGTCTTGGGGGGTTCTGGGAAGATGAGGAGGAAGCAAGGATTCGTACAAATGGATTTGGGTGAGAGAAAAGGTTGTTGTGAAATGACTTATAACGATCAGAGGCTAGAATTTGGATGAATGGAATTTTTAAGTCTTTATGAAGGGTGTAGTTTTTGACGTAATACGGAGCATTTGTGATAGTGCGGAGGATTTTAGATTGCAACGATTGTATTCTATGAATATTGGAAGGTTTTGCACAACCCCATAGTTCAAGTCCGTAAGTCCAGATCGGTTGCAGTAATGGTTTGTATAGTAGTACTTCGTTATGTAGCGTCAATTTCGAGTGTTTCCCTAGAAGTCTGTACAGTAGTAAGAATCGTCGTTTTAAATCAAGTCTTTTCAGTCGGGTTTGAGGATTCCAAGTTAGTCTTTTGAAAAGCCCTAAGTACCTGACCACATCTCTCGTTGGAAGGAGAGCGCTATTCATAGTGATATTGGGACATGGTGCTTTTTTTAACGTAAAAGTTACTTGAAAACCTTTATTTATATCTTCTTAAGTCACGTTTGATTAACGTGAAAATCAAATTCATGTTAATCAGGCAAAGCTTGTATCTAATAATTTTCTGGAAGCAATACATCTTTACCATGATTCAATATTTTCACTATCACTTGATGGAAAAAATCAATTTAATGGTACAATTAAATTATGGTACCAATTAAAATAATGGGAAGCAAGAAAAACCTTTATAAGAAGCTTCTTTCTAGAAAACAAAAAAATATTATGATCAGGAAATTTTACAAAAATATGTATTAACTATTAAGAATAATATTCAGAATATTAAAATAATATTTCTATATAGAATTGAAACTATCTATTTCCAATAACTTAATTTTTGCCTTCAAACATCAAATCAAGGAAACGCTGGATAGCTGTATATCTGATAAACGAAATGTATTTCTAAGTGCACTGAATAAGAAAAGAAAAAAAACATTTTGTGTATCTAAATAATCAGTTTATTTTTTATGTTATGGTTTTAACGTCGTTTAATAAAGTATTCAGGTTTTTATGCAGTAGTGAGTCACTAGAGTTTTTAAGTGAATTTGTCATGTTTGTAACTCGACGGTAAGATACATCATTTAATAAAGTTGCTTTTTATTTTTCACAACTGGTGTGGTCATGTTGAATACACCGGTCTTACCAGATTACTAAGCTGCATTAAGCAACTTCGGGTTAGTCAGTACATGAATGGTTGACAGCAAGTGCCGCTCTTGTGCCTCGCCCTTGGTGAGTGGCGATCGAATGATGATCAAGCCACGCTTTCTCTTCTTGGACATCATTAAAGACGTAAGTTTATATGCTTGGGTTTGAAAGTTAAAAAGTACCTAGTATTGGCATAGATTCTAGATCTAGGAATCATAATCTAGAATCAAAATTGTACTTCATCAATGTAGACAATGTTAGTGATATGCTAACTGGCATGAACTATTTTCGAATCATTTTATAACACTTTGCACTAACATATATAGCTTTACTAGGAGTTGTATAATTTTGATATGCCGCTATTTTATTTGTGAGCCAGCTGTTTGTAGTGCAGGCTTGCACTGGACTGGAATCGTAGAAAAGCTGTCTGAACTTTATACTCCCAATCAAGAAATCTTTCAAATCTGTTAAACGTGTTTTCAACATGAACTCAAACCTTCCTTACTCTTCTAAAGATACTTCCGCTTGTTGATTGGCTTGTTATGAGAAGCTGTATTTTGGGTTAATGCCTACATTTCATTTCATTCTATTTTTTTTCTTTTTTTTTTTTTGAGAAAGGAATCTTTATAAACACTTGACATCGTAGAGGTGAGACTAAGTGCTTTAAAACTTCTAACGGAGTTGGGGTTACTTTGATGCCAAAAGTAAAATATAGGATTCCTGTTAAAGAGTCAATTCAGTAATATGGGTTACTCTAAAGTAAAATGGGTGTCAAATAACAAATGAGCCACGATTTTTTACTCTAACACAATGCTAAACGTGAAATCATAGAAGTGTAGGAGTTGTACACAAGCAAATCTCTGCTGGATAAGCTATAGAGAATTGACCATGTGCCATTTCAAAAAGTGGGTTTATGACCATGCTTCAATCCTGGATACTAACGACAAACATCCTTACCACAAGACTGCACTGAACCGGTTTATCATCAGACATGGTTCGATTCTGTCATGGTATTTATTATCACATACCATGGTATCATCACAATATCACATGGTATTTTATTTAAGATCACAGGTACTCTTCACTTATCAGCTTTAGTAATTCTATTATTGTTTATTGTTTAAACCGATCCCCTAGCGAGTGATAACGTCAGCCATTTAACAGGTTTTTGTTTGATCGGTGATTCTACAGATTCTAGATTGGGAGTCCTAAATTTTGCCTAAATCAAGTGCGTTTCAACTAGGGATATTTAACGAGTACCTGTCATCGTACAGGATTGGGACAGACGGCTTAACGTCCTCTCCGAGGACGACGTACTCAGATTTATTCAACTCCCGCGTGAAAAAATTGATGGCCAAATGGGGATCGAACCCTGGACTACCAGCCCAGAGGCAAGTAGGTTAACCCCAGAGGCGAGTAATCTGTCCCCTAGTAATTCTATAAGTATTGATTTTTATAGTATTTTGAGACTATAGATTGATTAGTTTTGATGCAAAATTTGTTTTTATTTATGTACCTATCTCTTGAGCTTTCCCTCTCAATTATCCCTCCTCCCCACCACCTGCCATCACTATAATCACGTTAATTATGTGTGTTTATATTTTAAAATATCAGTTTGAAATCGAACAAGAGTAACACACAGAGTAAGGAAACACACTTACAGACTCAAATTTTCGCGCTATCCATGCACATTATACACACAACAGTCATTATGTCTACAACGTGTTTGGTCTTCCTTTATATTTTCTCTTGAAAACGGATTGCCCGAAAATTTGAGTTTTAAGTGTCTTTCTTTACTCTGTGTGTTACTCTTCTTCTATTTTGAACTTGTATGGTGTTCAGTTGGCATCGTCTTTCCGTTTATTAAGTGAATATATTTTAAAACATTAGAACATTATAATATAAAATAACATTAGAAAAATGATATTTGAAAATATAATGTGTATATTTTCTATTTAAAAATAACTTCTACAAACAAAAATTTGGCCTTGATAGGGGTAATTGCTTAAAACTTCTTTTGAGTGATTTATAAATGGAATTTCTTGAAACGAAAATTTTAAATTTAAGTTTGCCTAATCAAGTTAAATAGTTGAGATATATTGACGGTATATCATACCTCTGTCCTAAATCTATTAATAAAGGAGCGTTTCTAACACCATTAAGTTCAATAGTGACAACAACACACCATTAAGTTCAATAGTGTACAACATATATTGGAAAATGAAGTAAATTGTAAATTTAATATTATTTAAAAGTTCATCTTGGCTTGTGAATCCATTTAAAGTAAGAAGGACTTTTACGATAATATTATCTTTACTTGCCTCTGTGGTAGTAACAATTTGCATAAATTTAAATTGTAAATTTTCCCTGTTTAGATGCTCTTAAAGATTTATGTAGATTTATACATAAATTCCTTAGAGTTACGTTTTAATGCATATAGGGAACCCATTAATGTAATACTTTCTTATGTCCATTTCTATTCTTTTCATAAGAGATATATTATAACGTCTGTTTTTAGACATATGTTTTTGAGAGCGTAGAGTTACCTTCAACAACTTAACTCATTGATGAAATTATCATTATTTCTTTGTTCAGTCATTAAAATACCCTGTCTGTTATATTGACAGAACTTTCAAGGGTGCAAAAAAAATTTCCCCAATGCAATTAGTGAGTATATCAATTTATTAGACCTCCCTATGGTATTCAATGTATAATTAGGTACAATTATACCTATACATATTTCTTTCTAGTATATGTATAATGTATACACTATTCTTGTATGCCTTATTGTATATTATTCTTCCGTATGTATAATATATACACAAAATTAAAGTTTATCAGGACTCGGTCAGTTCTTCAGGTTTAAATTAAACTCTCATTGCCAACGTTTCGGTTTTAATTTAAATCCTTTTTCATAGGACTACAAAACAGAGAAAATATAAGAAATCATTCAATCATTCAATATCAATCATACATAAAAAGCGCAATTAGTTACACAAAAGAAATAAGAATAGAAATTTGGATAATAGGTTGAGTTTTCTCACTAACCTATAATAAAATTTCTATTGTAATTTCTTATTTGTAACTAATATCGCTTTTTTATGTATGATTGATGTTTGAATTATTCAATTACTTCTTATATTTCCTTTGTTTTTTGCAGGCCTATGAAAAAGGTTTTAAAGTAAAACCGAAACGTTGGCATTGTTTGATTTGAACCTGAAGAACTGACCGAGTCCTGATAAACTAATTTTGTTTCTATTTCCCGTTGATACTTTTATCAATATAATATATAGATATACATATTTCTTTCTTTTTAATGAAATAGGTAACTGCATCAAAAAATATTTCTTTTTCTGAAATTGTAGAGACTATACATTGATTTTTATTCACTTTATTGCAAAGTTTGAAATGAAATAAATAGTAATATATTTATCTTTGTATCTTTGAAAGAAGCAATAATGTTTGATTAAATTATATAGCAAGCTCAGTTGAATACAGTTAAAATAAAACTAGAAATAAGATTTCTATTTCTGTATGCAATTTGAAGGAAACATGCAGTAGATACGATCAGTGGTGACCATGTTGAATTGGTCAAGGTCTTACGTGACGCCTACGTTGTGCGATCTGACGGGGATTCCCCCAGAGTGGTAATTAAAGCCGGCCAGCCTAGTGGAGGTGGGCAAAAGACGGCTCTTTAGTATGTTTGGAAGAGTAAAGAATGGAGGGGTTTTGTTTTGTTACCACGGTCACTAAGTAATGATTCTGTAACCTTGATCAAAAATAATCATTAGTACAATAATCATTCGTCAAACATGATAGATAAATATTAAAGAGTTGTAAGAAAAAAAGAAGTTATGAGAGTCATTATTGAAAACCATCATGCTTACTTACTTACTTACTTACTTACTGTCATTATCACTTATAGTATAGCATGGTGCCGTGATGCGCCTGTGGTCTCAAACTGCTAGTTTTTCGTGCACAATGGCCTTGTGTATTAGTAACAATTTAGTACACGCTAAATATATAAAATATTAGGTGGTATGCGAAATTTCTGTCAATTATTTATTAGTTTACTAGTTAATGTTAATGATTGCATTAATTATACACATTAATTATACACTATACACAAATAAAGTCTTGAAACTGAATATAAATTTAAAAGATTTTTTTCCTGATTTGGGTAACCCCTAAATCAGAGAGTTTATTTATCACCTGTTCCCCTACATGAATTACAAGTATTCATTTGCAAATTATAATAATGTGACCAAATTTAATACAATATAGTCATTAATTAGCAAATAATTAAATTTAGAGAAATACAATACAAAAGGTATCACATTTGATACTTAATATTAACATTATAAATTATTTTATTGATATTCTTATAATTCCTTTTTTTTTAAATGTTATAATAATACATAATTACAATGTTGGTTCAGTTATAAGGTTTATGCTACAATTTGTCTACGTTTATTGAATTTAGTAATTTTATAAATTGACCAGTTTCAGTATCGATAATTTCGCGCTAAGTCATTTCCACCTCATATAATGGCTTCTTTTTTTAAACATGGAACTTTCTCTTTTTTTTTTTTTTTTGTATTGAGCGCATTTATACAAGATATGACGCCACTTTTGGAAATTTCCTACACATGGACAAGTTGATTGGTTAATGATTTGAAAACGGGCAATACAAGCTTTATTTTTTGGATGGTTAATTAGAGCCATAGTAGTTTTATATGTATGTTGTATCTTTTTCTTCATTCTTTCTGCCACTGTCGGGATATAAAGCTTTTTGGTAGAACCTTTAGTTAGTAGCATATAAAAAGGACCAAGTGATGAACTTAACACGGATGAAGATAATAACGGTTTCGTACCAATCATTCTCTTTATACTTGTCTTCCTAAACATAATATTTTAGGAAGACTAACTATTATTAATATGATTAATATTTATTTATTAATAAATAAATTCATTCATATAAATAAAACAATGTGCAGATCATTAAAAATTTGTATATTATTTGTCGATGCTCGAAAAATGAACCTAGTAAAGAGAGTTTGTCTGATTAAGTCTTATGGTTCGCGATTTAAACTTTGGTTCTCGCTGTGAGTAGCAGCAAACAAAAGTTTAAAAAACGCTGATTTTGGTTTGTGTGCTTTCGCAAAGTCAATTTTTTCTGGTAACTAGCAGACGGTTATTCATTTGATGATTGCTTTAAAAATAGATACAAAGTTGAATGAATTCTAAATATACTTTTTTCATCGATCTTAATTAAGGGAAAGTGTCGACACTTACCTACTTTAGTTATGTGTGAGTCACACTATGGTTTTTTTTTCATACGAGTCGTAACTTTTCCACAACTACTGAATTAATGTTTCTTATATTATACCAAGTAGAAACTGAAAACTACTTCCTCACCAAGAGATGGCATGAACAAGATGTATCTCTTGTATGGAAATTCCAACCTCCAACTGGAAGACGAGTACCCAATGCTGATTGTAAATCCTATCTCATGATCAGAAAGCAATGCTACAATGAGAGGTACATTCCAGTGAAAGTGTTTGCAGTCCTTGAAAGAGATAATTCTTTGACACAATTCTATGAATGGTTTTTGGGTAAAGGTCGCAGAAGGCGTGTTCAGAGTCAGGTTCCAGGTTGATTAAGCAATATATGTAAAACTCGGGAGGCCGAGGCACAGGCTCTAAGAGACATTTCGTCACATTGTGAAAACACTTTCACCTGCAGGCCTAGATTCTGGACGGCAAAAAAAACGAAATGGATCAAGCGCGCCTCTGTCGGGCCCTTGCTTCATCTTTGACCCACTGCCTTACATAGACTACTCCAGTGTCTGCCAGCTGTAATTCGGCGCGTCTATTACTGAATATAAAGCATCTGATAGACATGGTCACTGAAGAAAACCTCTTCACAACCCACACATTCAGTCAAAACCAAACCAGTCATGTAAATTCAGCCCCAGTTTAATCCTTGGGACATATTTGATTATTTAACTGAAAATTTGACTTTGCATTTACAATGCAGGCTCAGCCTCTTACAATACTCAAATATGTATTAAATGCAGTATGTTTAAAGTTATGTATTGATAGTTATGCATTGATTTCTTTCTTTCTATATATATAAACTAGAATTTAAAAAAGAACACATAAAAAGGAAACCACTGAACTCACTACTATATTTCGATGTCCTCGTCTTCAGGAAAAGAAGTAAATCGCTCCAAAGGCTGATAACGACGAAGGCTGAGTCGTTATCAGCCTTTGGAGCGATTCACTTCTTTTACTGAAGACGAGGACATCGAAATATAGTAGTGAGTTCAGTGGTTTCCTTTTTATGTGTTCTTTTTTAAATTCTAGTTTATTCAGTTCGAAGAATCGTTTCTTCTAATTATATATATATATATCAATGATCAAACCACAATAAGAAAATGGGAAAGATCTTAGTCTTGCTTTCCCATTTTCTTATTGTGGTTTGATTATTGATTTTTATTTCACGTGTTTATGAGAAATCTTTTTATATATATATATATATTATTATTTTTTAATTTATTTATTTTAATTTTTATATATTTATTTTTTAATTGACCATATCCTTGTATTTTCAATTGTTTCTCATCGCATTACCATTTCTGTTATCTTGCTTTTATGTATTTTCCACGGTATTCCTTTTCATACTTCATTTATCTTCCTGTTGTTTATTTTACCATCAATCAACCAGAACTGCTTGTCTTAATTTTAATTTTAATTTTATTCTTCTGTTCGTCTCTACTTCATTACCTCCTGAACCGGGCGCGCGTGGCGGCACAGTCGGTTACCGGGACGGTTTCCTGCCGTTATGTTTCCGGCATGCTTGATCGCCCTTTCTATTTTCTCCTGAAGACGGATCATCCGGAAATTTGAGTTTGTAAGTGTGTCTCTTTCTGTGTGTGTTACTTTTCTTCGTTTTTGAGCTGATATATACACAAAACTATAGTTTACCGGGACTCAATCAGTTCTTCAGGTTCAAATTAAACTCTCATTGCCAACGTTTCGTTTTTTATTTAAAACCTTTTTCATAGGTAGAAGTATAAATTTTGAAACAGAAAAACTAAGTATTACATGCAAATTATTTTACAAAGAAAAATCCACCTACTATTTTTCTTTGTAAAATAATTTGTATTGTAATACTTAGTTTTTCTGTTTCAAAATTTATACTTCTGCCTATGAAAAATGTTTTAAATAAAAACCGAAACGTTGGCAATGTGAGTTTAATTTGAACCTAAAGAACTGGCCAAGTCACGATAAACTATAGTTTTGTTTCATTTCCATGGTATACTTTTATCAATATTTATATATATATACACTTTTTCGATGAAAATACGGTCCAAAATGGACAAATACGGTTCAATCTACATAATGAAACATAGAGAAATTTAGGTGGATCCAAAGAACATGCTTGAACCATATATGGGATTAAATTAACTAAAGGAATGCTTACCAGCAATACAGTGATACTAAAACAAGAAAACGATCATATGAGACTATGAACTATGGAAGCATTTAACAGAAAACAACCAGTTGTCAATAGCCAAGGAGAAGGGTTCTCAAGATTCCTGAAATTATATAAAGGAAATACGAAAACCCAAGCTAAAAAGCGAAAAGAATCCCGTATGCCCTCTATGATCAACAATGAAGATGGAAGGTAACCACGGCCAGTGTGAAACTTCACCCTTCCTAAACAACCATCGTACAACCTCCTACACAATCAAGATGTTTCTGTTTTTCTTATAGCATTTATTTATTTTTGTTAATATTATGTATTTAGATTTTAGTTATGTTTTTCAAGCGTAGTCTTAATGATCCTTGAAAATGGTTACCGGGGACCGAAACATGTCGGTAAATAAAAATAAAAATTTTGAAAAACTCATCTATCTTGTTCTACAAATATGGAGAATTTGTGTGAGAAAGATTGAGAAACTTAGTGTAAAATATATCAAATTAAAATTAGACAAGAATTGCTTAAAAAGAAGTGGTGCAATTCACCTCGATATTTCGACGAATCGTTGTCATCAGGTGAGTGGATGTGATTCGATTGAGGAGTGAACCGCACTGAAGGACCATTCGGTGCTACCACTGCAGCACTGCTGCAGAGCTAGTGGCACTGCTGCAGAGCTAGTGGCACTGCTGCAGAGCTAGTGGCACTGCTGCAGAGCTAGTGGCACTGCTGCAGAGCTAGTGGCACTGCTGCAGAGCTAGTGGCACTGCTGCAGATGCAGTGAGGTGCAGCACTGCTGCAGAGCTAGTGGCACTGCTGCAGAGCTAGTGGCACTGCTGCAGAGCTAGTGGCACTGCTGCAGTGCTAGTGGCACTGCTGCAGAGCTAGTGGCACTGCTGCAGAGCTAGTGGCACTGCTGCAGAGCTAGTGGCACTGCTGGAGTGCTAGTGGCACTGCTGCAGAGCTAGTGGCACTGCTGCAGAGCTAGTGGCACTGCTGCAGAGCTAGTGGCACTGCTGCAGAGCTAGTGGCACTGCTGCAGAGCTAGTGGCACTGCTGCAGAGCTAGTGGCACTGCTGCAGTGCTAGTGGCACTGCTGCAGAGCTAGTGGCACTGCTGCAGAGCTAGTGGCACTGCTGCAGAGCTAGTGGCACTGCTGGAGTGCTAGTGGCACTGCTGCAGAGCTAGTGGCACTGCTGCAGAGCTAGTGGCACTGCTGCAGAGCTAGTGGCACTGCTACTGCACCGAAGGTATCCTTCAGTATGGTTTAGCTCCGACAATGATGATTCATCGACTATCGAGGTGGATTCTGCTAGTTCTTTCACTTTGTTTCAGTCTGTGTAATTTGATGTAGCCTGTTTATGAACTGTGTTTTTTTTTGCTAATAAAACGTAACATTAAATCACCATTGCCCTTATACTCTATATTATTGCCGATGTTTTGTCAAATTTATTTGATATCTTTAAGGCTTCCTGTAGTACCTATTGCATTAACCAAAATAGAATAATTATTAATAATAAGAATGAACATATATAACAAACTTTTTATAACTGTCATAATAACACTTATAAAATTAAGTATTTATAACTAAATAAAAAAACCATATTGTGCTGTTATTGTCAATTATTTCTATGATTTTTTCATTATTTACTTGCTAATCGTTATTTTAATTAGTTCCATTAACTTGTAAAATCATATTCTAATTCACCTTTGTTATAATTAATTACACACATTATTTTCCCTTTTGTAAAAAGAACTCTAGGATATCCTGAAGATGTCAATTAAATTTACGAAACTTCAAAACTAATGTAAAGCATTAAATTTTGTGACAAAAACATTCAAGATTTATTTTATATATATATTTGTAAAATTTGGGAGCAGTCCTTCATTCAAGCATATTTCATTGAATACTGACCGTATTTGACTGATGTCATTTTCTTCACCAGTTTTTCGAGGTTTTTGAATACCTTCTTCTTCCCTTCATCCAAACATTGGAGAATATTAATTAGGGTGGAACCGACATGTTCGTTTTGAAATGACATGGCTTCCAGTCAATTACCCTGAAGATGACTGGAAGCCAGTGAAAAACTGGTGAAGAAAATGTCATCAGTGAAATACGGTCAGTTATTCAACGAAATATATATAATATATATATATATAAAGACTTCACATAAACACGTGAAATAACAATCAATGATCAAACCACAATAAGAAAATGGGAAAACAAGATTAAGATCTTTCAACCGTAACAAGCAGTCTTCGTCAGAGTCAAAAACCCTAACTCTGGCGAAGACCGTTTGTTACGGTTGAAACATCTTAGTCTTGTTTTCCCATTTTCTTATTGTGGTTTGATCATTGATTATTTCACCACGTGTTTATGTGAAATCTTTTCATTATATATATATATATATATATATATATACTTGGGGAGCAGGCCTCCTTTCAAACATGTTTCGTTAAATTGCTTGCCTATTTTAATCCTTTCATATTTTCTAGATACTTTCTCTAACCTTCTTATTAACGATTTCCACTGGCAGGGAAGAGTAAAAAGAAACTCTCCAAACGATTTGCTATTGTAATCCATTATTTATTTTTTTACACTATAATAATACTACACTACTGGAAAAAAGTAAGAACAGACTAGTTTCGGTTATTCAACAACCATTCTCAATGTAAAATCTGTAACTAATATATATATATATAACATCTAATTACAGCTACAAGGTTAAATTAACATGATATAAATTGACAGTGTTATTCATGGAAGGCCACAGTCAGGTTGGCAGTTTCAACTTGTGATACCAGTGTTATCTCTGGTATCACTGAGAGAAAAATGGGGAAAAATAGATCTAAGGTTAGGAGGTAGTCGGTAGGAAATGTAAGTGAGTTCTGAAGATAACAGAGCAAGTAAGTAAGTGAGTTCAGTAAGTGATAACTAAAGATTCATGAAGTAGAAGTGTAACAGGAAAAAACTCCTTGATAACAGAGCCCAAACTATGAAAACAAGGGAAAAAAGTAGTTTAAAAAATGTGGAATTACCATGATCCCTGTTAGGCTTCGAACAGTAATGCAGGTATGACAGGACTATTGATTAATTTAGAAGGATAGCCACGCACAGTGAATTCATCTTTTAAGAGCTCAAAATGGCATCACCGGTCAACTAAGTTACTAACAACCAGAAGGTTCATCCATGACCTCCCCAGATTGTTGGGCCGGAAGCATGGGGATATCGGATTCCACTGTACTGAGATGCTGACTGGCCATGGATATTTTGGAAAATATTTATATACGATGGGTAAAGTTGATAGCTCTCAATGTAGGCACTGTAAGTCGGGGAGAAAGGACGACGCAGACCCCACTTTCTTCTTCTGTGCTAAATGGGAAATGCTGCATCAGGGATTAATTGCATCGCTGGTTTAAGTTACCCCCAGAGAACATAGTCTAAAAGATGCTCTAGTGTGAGGAAAACTAGTCAAAAGTTGGAGGTTTTATAGAGACGGTCCTCTGTCGTAAAAATAATGAAAGTTTAGGCAACGATATTTCTTAAATGAACGGATGGGGACGACGCGGTGATTCCTGGTTAGGAGGACTGAAGGCACCAGCACGGTAAAATGTGAAAACGGTTTCAAGTTGGATTTTGCCAGGCATTAGAATGTGGTTCTTTAGTGGGTCGGGACCAACCCCACATACCCTGAGCAAATAATTTGTTAAGGGATCTTCTCCTTAACAGATTTTTCAATAACCTATAGAAAAAAATTCTATACCAGAGTGAAGTTTTTACTCCTTTTAATGAGATTTATAATTAATAAATTCTCATCGGAAACTCACTTGGAATAGCCGAATCACTGTAATGAAGTCAATGAAGATGCTATCTCACGTGACTCACTTCTGAATTCTGATGCTGATGTTGGGCTAACTCAATTGATGCCTGAATGATGTCAAGCAGGCTTGAAAGTTGATTTTGATCAGTGACTTTGATGGGAGTCAAGCGCTGAAGACGGCAGGGAAGAGTATGGAAAGTGGCTGGGCGTGACGCGGCGGTGACGTCACCGGACACGTGGGGCAGGTTAGGCGAGGATTGCATCACTGGCACAGCTCTCCATTCAACCCGCTCAAGGTCGCAAACTCCCCACCTACACACACACTACATGACCCCTTTGCGTAAACATAGCGCAATCTCATCCAACAACCTTGCACCATCTTCATTCATAATTATTTCCCCCTTTTTTTTTTTCTCAAGTTCACTAGTTCGAACTTTATTTTGTTTCAAAATATTTTAATTTATATTGTATTCGTTAACAAACAACATTGGTTGGAATAATAACACGCCTGCTTGGCTATGACACGTGACCATCGTCGATGCAAAAGCATTACCACACTTCTAAAAAATGTTATTTATTTATTTCATTGATTAAAATGCTGATTATTCTCTACCTCTCTTTCTATCCCACTTTCTCTCTTTCTCTTTCTCCTTCCCTTTCACCCACCCTCATACATACTTAGATCGATAGTATATATTGTATATACTTATATTTACATTATATATATATATTGGTGTGTTCTCTAATCGGGGTCGATATATTATTGAATCTGTTATATATATATTTTGGGTTTATATAAGAAGCAATATGGGTCTTTATGAGGATATAAGAAGAGTGTATGGAGAAGATGCCTATGGAAAAGGTTTTAAATAAAACCGAAACATTGGCAACGAGAGTTTGATTTTTTATCCTGGAAAATTGACCGAACCCGATTAGAGAACACACCTATTCTATCAAACGGTCGATATATTATTGAATCTGTTATATATATATATATATATATATACTATGATAAATATATTTTTTTTAATATATATATTTTTAAATATATATATATATTTTAATATATTTTAATTATAATATATAATATATAATAATATATATAATATATATATAATATATAATATAATAATATATAATATATAATTTTAATATATATTATATATATTTTAATATATATAAATATTTTTTATTGTTATATATATATTCAACCAATTATATTCAACACTGTTTTTCGTTCTTTATGCTAGAACAAACCTCGATAAAGAAAGAAAAATATTATTTATATATATAAATATAAAGTTCAATGTAGAAACATCAAGAAATTAAGGACACAGACTTATTAATATATTTATAATTATATGATATAAAAAGTATGTGTTTTTAATTTCTCTATACATTGAACATTATTTATCCGTTTCAGATGGTATTTTCATAGAATATATATATAACATGTTCAATAATATATCGACCGTTTGATAGAATAGGTGTGTTATCTAATCGGGATTCGGTCAAATTTTCTAGGTTTAAAAATCAAACTCTCATTGCCGACGTTTCGGTTTTATTTTAAAACCTTTTTCATAGGCCTATAAACAAAGGATAATAAGAAATCACATATCATATTGATATTCACTAACTTGAACACTAATACACACAAACTTTAACACTGAGATACTCTTACTTGAACACTAAGATGCACTTACTTGAACACTAATACACACTAACTTGAACACTAATATACACTTACTTGAACACTAATATACACTTACATGAACACTAATATACTCATACACTTACTTGAACACTAATGCACTCTAACCTAAACACTAATACACATTAACTTGGACACTAATATACGAATATTGTATAAAATAACCTTCCACTTACACTTTTCAAAAGGTTGACCTTCTTTTCATCATGACTCTTGATTCTTTTACCTGCCAGCTTCACTTGCCATACCCTACTCTACTTTTTTCTTCCGATGACGTAAATCTAAAAATTGTTAATACAATTATAAGTGAACCGTTTTTTTCTTTTCTTGTTAACTGTTTATTATGCTAAGTTAGTCTTTATTATAAATGAATTGTACTTGTATTATTAGTGTTCGATATATATATAAGTTTAGATATAAACTGGAGTGTCACATACAATGAGATAAAGACAATACATAGTGTTCAGTTAAGGTATTCTTAATAAAAAATGGGTCTGCGCTGAGAATCATCATGCACCCTCTTTATCCCCTGACTGATAATCAGGGATTGCAAGCTCATGTTCTATTCTATTGAATCTCAATTTTATTTCTTAATTTTCACTATCCAATCTTTATCGTATTTTACGTTTAAGTATTTTATAAATGCTTTAAAAATATTCACTGTATAAGGCAAAAACATTAGAAAACAATCACTTTTTGGTTTATATCCGACGTTTTAGTTGTAATTAAATTTACTTGATTATCCAAAAATAACAAATTTTTACAAAGTTAAACAAGATTATTACATGTAATATTACTTATATATAATAAGTATATTACTTGTGGTTTAAAAAACTAAATTTAAATGAGTCTTCCTTTTAGAATTTACTGCCATGTAATACTTTAAAGTTTTTTTTAATTTTTTTTTTTAAATCTTACTGAAACTAAGAGGGTAATTTAGTTAATTTAATAAACATTTATCTAAGAAATCCATGTGTTTCACAAGCTATTTCTATCAATAAAATCTTGTGAATGTGATTTGAAGGATAAATTCTTTAACATATTTGGTCAGTTGACTAGATGAAAAGACATAGAATCTCACTTTTTTGTCAGAGGAGAGATAGTGTAGGTCACTTTAGACTGCTTGTTGATATAGTCATCATCATCGAATGCAGTTGACTTTTATAAAAGCTGAGTCATTAGGTTAAGTTGTAATCAATAAGGCAGTGGAAGGTCTGATATGACTTGGTGATTCAGGAGGTCTTCCCCAAGTCAGTGTTGCCAGCAGGCAAATGTTTGTTAAGTTGATTGATTAAACTTAACAAAGAAGTTCCAATTTACTCAAATTATTTTGAGTAAATTTTGTTATTATTCTTTTTAATTCTCACTCTTCCAGTATTTCAACTTTTCTAAAGGAAACTGTGATGTAATTGTTATTTGAAACCAAATTTAGGTTCAAACCAGCCAAACGACCGAATTAATCCCAAATCCCTTAGATTGGGCAGACACAAACCAAAACGAAATCTTACAAGTCTACATTAGAAATGTAGTCTGAGCAAAATTTAAACCTTTAATGTTCAAAATGAATAGCAAGAACACCCGTCTAAACCACAGCTACTCTTCATATATAAATATACACACACACACACACACTATATATATATATATGATCAAACCACAATAAGAAATGGGAAAACAAGACTAAGATCTTTCAACCGTAACAAGCGGTCTTCGTCGTTTGACTCTGACGAAGACCGCTTGTTACGGTTGAAAGATCTTAGTCTTGTTTTCCCATTTCTTATTGTGGTTTGATCATTGATTGTTGTTTCACGTGTTTATGTGAAATCTTTTCTATATATATATATAAACCAATTAAAAAAGATAGCACACAGATAAACACAGGAATAACTGTATATCTAACTAACGACTAACGGTTGTGCTGCTACCGTTCGTTTTCAGTCACCGCTCTGCCTTCCTGCGGGACTCTTCGCCTCGTGATGACGACGATGGTCGAAATATAGAAGTGAGTTATTCCTGTGTCTATCTGTGTGCTATCTTTTTTAATTGGTATTTATTTAAAGGTCCGTTGGACCGTTTCATTTATTATATATATATATATATATATATATACAGGCTTCAGAATTGATCTTTGTCAAAACAGTTTTAATAACATTCTAAACTAAAAGAGAGTAGTTTTGAGACTTTCAATTCACTCTGTACTGGTAGCAAAGAAGACAAGGTAGATTTGTAAAAATCATATTTGTAGAATATCATAAAAATCATATATGTAATATATCATAAAAATCATAAATATGATGAAAACTATAAGACTAATTCTGGACAGTTAATTAATTCATTTAGCTCTCTGATGATGTGTAACGAAAGGCCTTAGAGCATTGTATCTAATATATATTTGTTTGTTGTGGTGTTTAATTCATTTATTATATCAAGAGTTATTGTTGATTATTATATATATATATATATATATATATACGTTTCACGATGAATCACAAACACAGAACTAAGGAACAAACACACTTACTGTCTCTAATTTTTGGTTGAACTATGATCAGGAGAGTTAAGATAAAGACACCAAGCGCTATTAGTTCTTAGTTTGTGATTCATCGTGAAACGTTTGTTGTTCTTTTGGATCGTTTTCCTGTTTATAATATAATATATATATATATGATCAAACCACTATAAGAAATGGGAAAAGAAGACTAAGATCTTTCAACCGTAACAAGCGGTCTTCGTCAGTTTGGTTTTTGACTCTGACGAAGACCGCTTGTTACGGTTGAAAGATCTTAGTCTTGTTTTCCCATTTCTTATTGTGGTTTGATCATTGATTATATATATGTGTATATATATATACCAATTAAAATAAGCAGTGACACATAAACAGAAACACAACAAAGACTCACTTTTCTATATTTCGACCGCCATTACGGTCGAAATATAGAAAAGTGAGTCTTTGTTGTGTTTCTGTTTATGTGTCACTGCTTATTTTAATTGTTATTTGTCCTGCCGGACCGTTTTTCGTTTATCATGGTATATATATATATATATATCATTCAAAGCTTAATTAATTTAGTTAATTTAACCTGATTTAGTAGTTATTTCAAGTTAGTGTGTTTTGAATCATATGTAAGAGTGAGATAAGTTTGGTGGCGTTTCTGATTACTGAGTGGCAGATGCGAGCTGGTTGGCACACTGAGGCAATGCCAAGCCTAGGCTACGGTCGAGTGTTGCTGGCTTAGCAGCCCCTGGTGACTCAGTCGTCAGGCATTCAGCCTTTCATCACAGTCCGCCCCCCGTTACCACCTTGCCCCCTAGTGTCCACAACAAGTCTAGCTTGTAGGGGGAATTTTCTACTCCGTTACTTAACACTTCACATCCTGCAGCAGTCACGCTCATCCGTCCTCCTTCTCTCTCTCTGTACTCATCTCTCTCTCTCTCTCTCACTCCTATTATTACTTCTCTCTTTCTCTCTCTTCACCCTCCATCCCTCTTTATCCCTCTCTTCTTTCCCTCCCTCCCTATCACTCCTATTATTATTTCTCTCACCTCTCCCTCCCTCACTCTTTATCACACTGCTATTACTCCTGCTCTCTTACTCTCCTCTCCCTCCAGTCCTCTTTATCTCTCTCTGCCTCCCCCTCCTTTTCATTCTCACTCATTCTTATATTTCCCCTCTCCCTCCATCCCTATTTCTCCCTCTCTTTCTTCTTCCTCCTCTCTCACTCCTATTATTATTTCTCTCTCCTTTCCCTCTCTATCTCACTCGTATTATTTTTTCTATCGTTCTCTCTCCATTCCTCTTTATCTCTCTCTACTCCTATTATTATTTTTCTCCCCTCTCCCTCCCTCACACTTTATCACACTGCTATTACTCCTGCTCTCTTACTCTCCTCTCCCTCCAGTCCACTTTATCTCTCTCTGCCTCCCCCTCCTTTTCATTCTCACTCATTCTTATATTTCCCCTCTCCCTCCATCCCTATTTCTCCCTCTCTTTCTTCTTCCTCCTCTCTCACTCCTATTATTATTTCTCTCTCCTTTCCCTCTCTATCTCACTCGTATTATTTTTTCTATCGTTCTCTCTCCATTCCTCTTTATCTCTCTCTACTCCTATTATTATTTTTCTCCCCTCTCCCTCCCTCACTCTTTATCACACTGCTATTACTCCTGCTCTCTTACTCTCCTCTCCCTCCAGTCCTCTTTATCTCTCTCTGCCTCCCCCTCCTTTTCATTCTCACTCATTCTTATATTTCCCCTCTCCCTCCATCCCTATTTCTCCCTCTCTTTCTTCTTCCTCCTCTCTCACTCCTATTATTATTTCTCTCTCCTTTCCCTCTCTATCTCACTCGTATTATTTTTTCTATCGTTCTCTCTCCATTCCTCTTTATCTCTCTCTACTCCTATTATTATTTTTCTCCCCTCTCCCTCCCTCACTCTTTATCACACTGCTATTACTCCTGCTCTCTTACTCTCCTCTCCCTCCAGTCCTCTTTATCTCTCTCTGCCTCCCCCTCCTTTTCATTCTCACTCATTCTTATATTTCCCCTCTCCCTCCATCCCTATTTCTCCCTCTCTTTCTTCTTCCTCCTCTCTCACTCCTATTATTATTTCTCTCTCCTTTCCCTCTCTATCTCACTCGTATTATTTTTTCTATCGTTCTCTCTCCATTCCTCTTTATCTCTCTCTACTCCTATTATTATTTTTCTCCCTCTCCCCTCCCTCACTCTTTATCACACTGCTATTACTCCTGCTCTCTTACTCTCCTCTCCCTCCAGTCCTCTTTATCTCTCTCTGCCTCCCCCTCCTTTTCATTCTCACTCATTCTTATATTTCCCCTCTCCCTCCATCCCTATTTCTCCCTCTCTTTCTTCTTCCTTCTCTCTCACTCCTATTATTATTTCTCTCTCCTTTCCCTCTCTATCTCACTCGTATTATTTTTTCTATCGTTCTCTCTCCATTCCTCTTTATCTCTCTCTACTCCTATTATTATTTTTCTCCCCTCTCCCTCCCTCACTCTTTATCACACTGCTATTACTCCTGCTCTCTTACTCTCCTCTCCCTCCAGTCCTCTTTATCTCTCTCTGCCTCCCCCTCCTTTTCATTCTCACTCATTCTTATATTTCCCCTCTCCCTCCATCCCTATTTCTCCCTCTCTTTCTTCTTCCTCCTCTCTCACTCCTATTATTATTTCTCTCTCCTTTCCCTCTCTATCTCACTCGTATTATTTTTTCTATCGTTCTCTCTCCATTCCTCTTTATCTCTCTCTACTCCTATTATTATTTTTCTCCCCTCTCCCTCCCTCACTCTTTATCACACTGCTATTACTCCTGCTCTCTTACTCTCCTCTCCCTCCAGTCCTCTTTATCTCTCTCTGCCTCCCCCTCCTTTTCATTCTCACTCATTCTTATATTTCCCCTCTCCCTCCATCCCTATTTCTCCCTCTCTTTCTTCTTCCTCCTCTCTCACTCCTATTATTATTTCTCTCTCCTTTCCCTCTCTATCTCACTCGTATTATTTTTTCTATCGTTCTCTCTCCATTCCTCTTTATCTCTCTCTACTCCTATTATTATTTTTCTCCCCTCTCCCTCCCTCACTCTTTATCACACTGCTATTACTCCTGCTCTCTTACTCTCCTCTCCCTCCAGTCCTCTTTATCTCTCTCTGCCTCCCCCTCCTTTTCATTCTCACTCATTCTTATATTTTACCTCTCCCTCCATCCCTATTTCTCCCTCTCTTTCTTCTTCCCCCTCTCTCACACCTATTATTATTTCTCTCTCCTTTCCCTCTCTATTTCACTGGTATTATTTTTTCTATCGCTCTCTCTCCATTCCTCTTTATCCCTCTCTCTCTCACTCCTATTATTATTTCTCTCTCTTCTCCCTCCATCCCTCTTTCTTACTCCCTGTCTATCTCACTAGTATTATTCTTGCTCTCTTTCATACTTCTCCTTCTCTTTTTTTATATTCTCTCTTTCCTTATATTTTCTCTTTATTCTTATCTCTTCCATCTCTCATCCTCTCCTTTCTTTTTCTATAATTTTCTCTCTTTTTATCTAATTCTTCTTTATATTATCATTTTATTATTCTTTCTTGTACATTGCATCACTCTCTTACTCCTATTATTCTTTCTCTTGCTCTCTCTCCTCTCCTCTCTCTCTCTCTCTCTCTCTCTCTCTCTCTCTCTCTCTCTCTCTCTCTCTCTCTCTCTCTCTCTCTCTCTCTCTCTCTCTCTCTCTCTCTCTCTCCATAACAAAAATTAATCATCTGACACATGAGATCAAATAAAAAGAAATTAGTACAATTAATAGAAAAATCCATCTGTCATTATGAACTTTTAATATAATTTTAATCTTTACCGAAATTAACTGAGATACAGTAATTTCAAAATAAAATAGATGAAAGTTAACATGATTTATCAATAACATATAATCATAAAAAGGTAATATATAAATCATTACGTATCAACAATAACAATATCAATATTGTTAATCATCTATATTTATATAACAATTTGAAAATCTAATCATATATAAATAAAGCAAGTGTTAATGTAACAAACAATCATATTTTATAACTAATAAGATAAATAATTTTGGAACAAATGGTATTGTTTTAGAAATAATTTATTTAGGACTTTTATTAGATGTACTTGCTAAAAATAATACAGAAGAGAAGAGCACTTTATTTTTCTATAAACCAAAAAAGAAACGGTCTGAGAGGATCAGACGTCAAACAAAGATAGAGCGCCAGAAATAATTGACATTTACTTCTATATTTCGACTATTGTCGTCATCATAATTAGAAGCATAAATACTTTATAGTAATATTTATATCATACTATTACTATTTGTATAAAAATAATAAGATCTTTAAAAAGAAAAATAAAATTATTTTCGAAATGATTGAGTCCGTGAGATGATCTAGTTCCTAAGGTATCGTATGAGATAGTCGGGGATCTAATTGAAGATTTGAACATGGACGTAAGCATTTCAACTAATACGGTGAGAGTTTTTATAGATATTGCTATTAAATCTGCTAAGTTTTTAAAAAAATTAATTGGGTAATTATTTCTCTATAATAACATTTTCCTTTCTCATATTTTCTTTTAGGAAAAGTAAACTACGGATTTAAATCACACATTTTAGTACAGTTTGAAAGTAATATAGTAATTTACTTCATAGCATGAGAGAATTATTAATTAGGATTCTTATATCACTAGTACTGTTTTTAAATAAAACATTTAATTGGAGATCTCATTAACAGTTCAATATATATTCCCCTAATTATATTAAATATTTATAAATTTAAATAACCAATTAGATGAAACGATTATTCGAACTGAATAAACTAGAATTTTGAAAAGAACACACAGAAAAGAAATCACTGAACTCACTACTATATTTCGATTTCCTCGTCGTCAGGAATAGAAGTGAATCGCTTCAAAGGCTGATAACAACTGTTATAAGCTGATAACGAGTCGTTATCAGCGTTTGGAGCGATTCGTCATCTATTCTTGATGACGAGGACATCGAAATATAGTAGTGAAGCAATCCCTGATCCCGGGGTAATGGGTACTTCCTCTTCGGAGGGGGTCGACCGAATCCTTAAGGATTAGGGTAGACCTAAAACTGTAGACCCTTGTGGGGGGTCGGCCATTCAATATAGTAGTGAGTTCAGTGATTTCTTTTCTGTGTGTTCTTTTGAAAATTCTAGTTTATAAATTTAAATAGATATACTGGCATAAAATAACTGTATAATCTATTGTCATAATGTTTTGGGTCCATCCCAGATTATTGATCTAGCTAAGATTTTGTCAAGATCTAGATTCAATTGTTACTTTTAGTTATACTAATGCAAGATGAATAAATATGGCTGAAACCAAGACCTCGAAATATGTTTCTTCTGAGTTTGTTTTATTCTTTTTTTTTTTGAAATATTTACTTGAGATTAAATTTATTTAACATAATGAAACCATACAGTAACTGTAAAACTTTGTTCGTGCTTTTTAATATAAGGCAAACAGTTAATAAAAAATAAAGAAACAAAAAAAACTAGAATAAATTCATAAATACCTTTTAACTCTCCGTCGACTATCCATTGAGTCCCAGAATTCTGTTAAGCATCTGAAAGATGAGTTGAGAATAGAAGAGTACCTTCTGCAAAAATAATCTGGAGTGGCCTACACTCAACTTTGCTAGAAGTAAACTGATATCTATACGTCTTGAGAATATAATATATAATGTCTCATTTAGCTATAATATAAATGTCCAAATGAGAGATGTTTATTAGTCTTTCATTTCTGGAGGTAGTACAGATAGTGATTGATCCACTTTTTGCTTCTTTTTGTATATCACACCACTGATGTATAAAATATCATTATTATAACTACAATGGTCTTAACATTTTGAAAAGCGAAGAGGTAAATTTCGTGTTACGAAATAATCTCTTACAGAAGAACATGGCTTTTGTTCTAATAGCCACTGGATGATCTCTCACACAGTTTACCTGACCTCCTTCTACAAGTATAGCAGGTGATCCGTTAGTCTAGGATGAACAGTTTTTATAGCGATATTAGTATTTGCCGTAATTGAAACTACGTGATTTTTTTTTTAAATTTCTAATTTTTAGTTCAATTTTTTGGGAAAATTGTCATGTTTTTTTTAATGAGCCGTTCAAATTTTTTTAACAGTAATATTTTATGAACAGTAAAACTTTCTGAAAACAGAAAATGTACTGTAACTCCCCTCTGGTGAATGTAATTTTGAAAAAAATTATTTCAACTGATCTTCCTCAGAAGGTTTTATTTTTTAGTCGAATTTTTTGATATTTATTTACATTGATTTAGAAAGTTTCTCAGTAAATCCACTGAAATAAAATTGTTTAAATTGAAGTATACTGGAAAAATTTAAATAATTTATTGACTTATATGAGATATAAGAGGAATAATATTTTCCTATGTACAAAATCACCGCCAATAAACATAAATTTCTGTTACTTTCCATGGTATGATGTTGTCTCATAAAATCCTCTAATCAATCTATATATTGCACCCTTGAACAAAACTTAATATCAGATGAAATTTTTTTGTGTTTATATATCCTAGTATCTTTGGATAATATTTAGGTGTGAGGAGTGGACTCTTTCCTCAAGGAGTTATGTTCGTTAACAAATATCCAGTTTTTTCACTATTCTAGTTTAATAGTATATACCTATTATTTTTAATAATTTCCAGCTATAAAAGTTTTAAATTATACTGAATAGCCAGTTTTGGCTTTGATTTGAGTATGTAAAACTGGCTAATAAGTTATAAATTTCTTCTCAACAGCAACCTTATAACAGAGTACAGCATGCAAGAATAATATAACACTCGCTCAGGGTGATTTGATATATATGATTTTTGACAAGTGGAAAGAAAAGCAATTTTTATTAAATACTAGGAAGCCAGAAAATCAATAGTATAATAATTCTATAAAAGACCAAAAATGTAAAACATAATTCATAATTGAAAACATTCTTTGAAAAGTAATAAATGAAATTATTCTACGTCTTTAATTTAAAGTGATCTTACAAGAACATTTTTCTTACATGGTTCTGACATTTTTCAGATAAAATAGGAATATTTTCAAGTTTTAAATGGGAAACTTTGTCTTAAATTTTCAATGTAGAAGGAGGTCAGGTAAAGTATGTACGAGGATCCACAGGATATTGGAACAGAAGCCATGTTGTCCTGTGAGAGATTATTTCGCAACACAAAATCTATAGTTTCGCTTTTCAAAAATGTTATTACTGCTGTAGTTATACTAATGATATTAATTATATACATCAGTGGTGTGATATACAAAAGTAAGCATATATATTGATAAGTGAATCAATCACTATCTGTACAACCTCCATGAATGAAAAACTAATAATCATCCCTCATTTAGATATTTATATTTTAGCTGAATGGTTTATTATATTATCAAGAAGTATGATATTATGTTAACTTATAGTAAAGTTGAGTATAGGCTACTCCAGATTTTTATAAAAGTTCTGTTATAATTCTTATTAAAACCTACGAGGTAAACATGTTACATCTGTTTCAAAACTTGTCTCTCATTTTTAGCGATATATCCCTCACCCCAAGTAAACTCATATGGCCAACACAGCTTAGTGTGTAAGATAAACATCTATTTGCTGAGAAGTGACTAATTTTTCTGAAAAAACTGATACTTTAATTAGATGGATGACTTATAATTAAGTAGGTTAAATCGTTACATTCGGAGAAAGCGATAACTTTTAATCTTTGAATTCTCAGTTTTAAGGATGTTAACTAATCCTAGTTTTTTTTTTTGGAAGACCTTGTAATTGGTCTGCAAGGAATGCGTCGGGACATGTTTCGGTGAAAGGGTTGATTACTCAGCAGGTCCTTCAAAGGTGACTGTGCCAAACCCTACAGGAATGTCGCCGAGTAGGAAAGGTATTTCCTCCCCGGGGAGGAGAGAAGAAAGGCCCTCTCGGCGGAAGTGAGGGTCACCCTGTTCTCAACACATACTAGATCTTTATCAGATCACCGTGAAATGCCAAAGCAGCAACTCACTTTGGTTACTATACTTTGGTCTAAAAAAAAAACGAGTTGCGTCGATAATCCGCACAGTCAGACTGAAAATGTTCTCATTACCATTGATATCTACTCATGCTTTCCTAACATCCACATCTACAGCTTCTTACATCTCCCCCTCATATTTTAGTGTCGATTTTCATTATTTCATAATATTACCATAATAAGAGCGACCGAATTATTGAATTTGATGATTATTGTTGAACAAGCTGATTCTTGTTTTCAAGTTGTAACTTTAATTTTATATATATATATATATATATATATATATATGTTCAAAATCGAAATGATAAAAAATGAAAATCACGAGTTTTAGTCACTTTTTGTGTTTTCTACTTGTCACTAATAATATATATATATATATATACACGTTCAAAATCGAAGAAGAATAAACACAGAGTAAAGAAACACACTTACTAACTCAAATTTTTTAAAAACTTGAAAATAAAAGACATAGATAGACCAAGCAAGCTGTAAATCAACGTAGCTGTATGATACGTTCATTCAATAATGAATTATTGAATTTGATTAACAACAAGCTGTTGAAACACGAATGTTTTTGAGAAAGCCTTTATTTTGCTCTACTATGTTCAATTAGTTCTAGGACCTAACCTTTTCAGACACTTTTACGTATTGTATTCTTTTCATTCTGTATTTAACTGTAACTAAACCATAAATGTAACTTATTATTTTTTTTCATGAAGTGGTGATTAATTCTCTATTGATATAATAACCATGAAGATGTCTCGAAATTCAGACGAAATGTTGGCTTAAGATAGTTTTTTGAATATTTTTGACGCTGGACCAAACCTTGATAAAGAAAATTAGTATATATATATATATATATATATAAATGAAAAAGACAACACATAAAAGAAACGAGAACACTTAGTGGATCAATATTTTGAACTGAAGTTCGTCATCAGAAAGGGAGGAGAAGGGAAGAAGAAGAGGTACGTGCGTTCAGGATTGCGACTATATATATATATATATGATCAAACCACAATAAGAAATGGGAAAACAAGACTAAGATCTTTCAACCGTAACAAGCGGTCTTCGTCAGAGTCAAAAACCCAACTGAAAAAGACGTAGTTGGGTTTTTGACTCTGACGAAGACCGCTTGTTACGGTTGAAAGATCTTAGTCTTGTTTTCCCATTTCTTATTGTGGTTTGATCATTGATTGTTGTTTCACGTGTTTATGTGAAATCTTTTTATATATATATATATATATATATATATAGTCCACGATGGTAAGGTGGCCTCACTATCACTTTGTATCGGTTGGCGGACGCATTCACGTTTCTACTCCTGTGTTCCTTCTTCTTTTTCTTTTTCTCCATTCCTGAAGACGGCAAACAGTCGAAAAATCGTGAGTGTTAGTCACTTTTTTGTGTTTTCTAGATGTAACTTTAATTACATATATATGTATATCAGTTCAAAATCGAAGAAGAGTAAATACAGAGTAAAGAAACACACTTACTAACTCAATTTTTTGGAAAATTTTCAAGGGAAAAGAGAGAGGGAGACCAAGCATGCTGTAAACGTAACGTCATGTCATCGTCGCTTTTTTTTTAAAGAGAAGTGTGTTTCTTTACTCCATGTGTTACTCTTCTTCAATTTTGAACTTGTATATGTCCAGTTTGGATCGTCTTTTCAATTTTTTAGTGATTATATCTACATACATTTCAAAGTAAACTATAGGTATACAGTAAATAGAAAAACAGACTTACAGTATCTAATTTTAGGTTTAACCGCCATCAGGAGAGAAGAGATAGGGACTCCAAGCGCACTTGCAAAGCGACGATTGGAAACGGTTGGTCGGTTCGTCGCTTTGCAAGTGCGCTTGGAGTCCCTATCTCTTCTCTCCTGATGACGGTTAAATCAAAAATAAGAAACTGAAGTCTGTTTTTCTATTTACTGTGTACTTATAGTTTACTTTGAAACGTTTGTTGTCCTTTGTGGATTGTTTTATTGATGATAATACATATATATACATTTATACAAATACATAAAACAATTCCACGAATTCTACATTCCCAGAATGAAATATATATTTCTTTTGTGTGTTTAAAGAAATCACAGAACTCATTTCTATTTTTATATTGTCTCGTCATGAGGTAGGTGGTAGATGTGAGTCGCTCCGCAGACAGCTGACGACTCATATATGCTATATATAGGTAGTCTTCGTTGGGGAGTTTAAATATGATTAAATACAACTCAATACTTTTCCCCATGATGTGGAACTGCATCCTTTAAGGATGCCCCAGGAGAAGCATGACAGATGCAGGAATCCCACAGAAATAACGGCACTAATGGAGGACGGCGTAGGGACACTGCTTTCAATATCTCTGAATAGTCCAACGAAAACGTCCCTTTCATATTCTGTATATTTTCTTAAATATATAAAATTTTAGAAATAATTCCTGGTTTCATTAATCTTGAATTAATTTTTATAAGCCGTGACTAATGATTATTCAGGCTCCATCGCTGATGTCTGAGTCAAATCCTTTTACAATTACAGAATATTGCTACCCACCAACGTTTCTTATAGCTTGTCACTAAGCCCAATATAAACATTTGCCAAATCAAATTATTATTATAAGTATTTAAAAAAAAAAGTTAATCTTGAAGAATGCAATATTACATTGAATTCTCAGAAATAAGAAAACTATTGGATATGCTAAACATGAAGTGATAGTGTCATCTACAAGTGATTTCTTAGTATATGTAAAATCATATCCAAAGATTCTGGAATCAAAATCAATTTTACATTATTGTAGATTATAATTATCTTATCATCCAGTATGCTTTAGCTATATAGAGCTTAATGATATATCTAATAGCCGAGTAAACAACATTTACTCAAGTATATTTTGAGTACATTTAGTATAGAGAGCTACGTACAAATATATCTCTGAAAAAGAAATTATTTACGATATCGCATCAACAAATGTTACAGTTGGTAAAGTTATTAAAACATGAATCATAACGTTATATTGCTAATAATACTTGAACATATTTATAATACGTTTACATTTTAAAATCCCAACATTACACGCTACAAACATTTTTACGTCAAATGTATGTATCTGTACTACATATAGGTTAAGCTGCAGGGGTAGTCAGAAAAGAGAAAACACATAGGCTGAGCATTGGCCCTTTGTGATCCACACAATGAATATTGATTCTACAGTTAGAGTCCTAAAATTTAACTCATTTAAGTGTATTTAGAGTAAGGATTTTTAACGAGTATCTGACATCGTACAGGCTTGGGACCGACCTTTTAACGTCCTTCTCCAAAGGACGACGTGCTCAGATTTATTCACCTCCCGCATGAATAAATCGAGGGCCAGGTAGGGATCGAACCCCGGTCCTATCAGTTCAGAGGTGAGTACGATAACCACTGAGCTAACCTGGCCCCCTCTACTATATATAACTGTTAATAAAGAAGTTGGACTCAAACGAAAATCACCTGCGATGGTTGATTCTGATTTGAACTTTGAAAAAAATTTCAACTTTGATCCTAAAAAAAACTGTTTTCTGATATCTAACGGTGGTTTGGATTTTAACAGGTATATATCTATGAAATCATGAGAATATCAATGGAGAAATGAACAAATCACAGGAATTATTCATTTTTCTATTCATTTTGGAAAAATGAATTGAAAATTTAGTTCATTGATTGAAAATAGTTGATTTTCATATAATAATCAATTGTCATTGATTATTGAGTTACCTATCTTTATTGTGACATTCTTTCATATGTCTATATATTTAGATATACCAGTTCAAAATCGAAGAAGAGTAATACACAGAGTAGAGAAACACACTTACAAACTCAAATGTTTTCTCTTGAAAACGAATTGCCCGAAAATTTGAGTTTGTGTGTTTCTTTACTCTGTGTGTTACTCTTCTTCGATTTTGAACTCATGTCGTGTCCAATTTGGATTTTCCTTCTGATTTTATATATATTTATAATTTATATATATATATAATATTATATATAAATTTATAAGACAAAAAAAGATTTTTTCCATAGTTACCTGCTTACCAGCTGTACATAGATATTTATTAATGATTGTCATTTGAATATTTTAACCTTCTATATTGTTTTAGTATTATAATTTATAAATTTCGTTCATTTTCAAATATTCCTACTTTTGTAAGTTCATTATAATGTTTTCTATATAGGTCTTTCTTTTTATTTTCATTGTTATTCTAATACTCATGATTGTATTTAATTTTTCATAATGTACCTCTTTGGTTTGTGTTAAAATGTAAGTATCTATTTTCTTCATTTCCTCTGCACTGTAGGCCGTTGAAAAAGATTTTGAATAAAATCGAAACGTCTGCAATAAGAGTTTGTTTGGAAGTGCAAGAAACTGACCGCATCCCGATTTATCTTTTTTATTTATGTATCTGTCACACAGTCGATAATTTATACATAAGGACAGAATGAAATTTATCAATAAGCAGATAGAAAGCCATATCACATATTTCACTACAGCATTTTGACATCCGTGTCGTAAGAATATAAGTACTCAAGTAGGTGGCTGGGTGGTGACTGGCAATCAGCAACGCATTAAGACCTATCAGAACTTTACAATCCTGAAGTTAGCTTGAAAGGAAAAGAGAAAATGTAGGTGAGGAGCTGAATTATCAAGGCAAAAGAAAGCAAGTCATGATAAAATAAATAATAATAGTTATGAATAATAGTACTGAATGCTGATAGAAGTGAGTAATAATAATAATAATAATGAATAAAAATAAAGTGAATTTGTAACATTATGGATAAATAAAAGACAGTACAATATTAATAAATATCAAAAATAAAAAAAAGAATACATGAAAAAAATTCATCGATAAAAATGAAGTCCGGTAGGGTGAACTGACAATGAAAAATTTAATATCTGCCTGTTCTGAAAATCTGTAGATAACATAGTGTCGGGAAAAAATATCTATAACTGATCTGAACAGGGAAACATTAATGAAGACTGAAACAAAAATCATTAATATTGTTTCTTCTTCAAATTTTTAATCGAATATCTGTTCTCAACATTCATGTTACTGTGAGGGCTTCAGAAGGAGCACATGTTAACCTAGTTTATGCCATATCACCTCTCGAACAAATTTTTTTTTTTATGGTTTTATTATTCTTTATTTTATTTAGTTATTAATTCTTTAATATATGTGACATTAATAATTCACATTATTGTTACTATTGTTATTTATTTTATTACGGTTGTATTATATTATACTTGTATCCTGTCTCCTTGACTTCATCTCAGCGGGTTTTTTTCCTTTCCCTTCCTCAAAGCAGTGGCAAAACGAAAATTGATCTAGTGTACTAGCTCCTGAACAGTCATAGTGAACCACTTCTCGCCTGATGATGATAACGTGATTACGACGACACCTGATTGCGATAACATTCGATGGAAGCAGTTATTTATAAATATATACATATACCTGGATTAGCCAGGTAGACGGAGAGTTCAACCACTCTACCTTAATCCCACAAATGCTCCCTGATTCAAGGGCGATGACTAACTTTCGCCCTTGCACAACTCCACTTTGTGTATATAAACTTACTAACCCACTAATATACTCATTACTGTCCTGATGATGAATGTGGTACATTCAAAACATGTCGACTAGTAACAAAGATGATAAGCTATACAGTTTTATTGAAGAAACGAGGGAGAAATTTAAGAAATTGGAGAAAATATATAGAAAACAGATACAAGCCAAGGTGAAAGAGAGAGAGGAGAATAGGTGTATTGGGATGCTCTCGGTTTGTCCAATTTCAAATAGAACTTTGAACGACATCCAGATAGTTTATTTCCTTTATATTTAAATATCATAGGTAAAAAATTTTTAGATTATTTATTTTATATAATATGTTACTTATTCCATAATTATATAATACAAAAAATATATGTGTATGTTTTTGAGAATGTATTTGAAAATTTTAATATTTATTATTTATACTGAGATATGTTAAGTTAAACAGTTTTTAGTTGCTACAGTTTGCTAGTATAATCTTGGACCACTTATAAATACTGGTTTCATGCTAATTTTTGTAGAGTGTTCCAGTTTTAATGTTGTGTTTTAAATATCTGTTCTTTAAATATAATTTCTCTTTTGATTTTCAAAATTCATTATTCTGCCTATAAAAAGTGTGTTAATAAAACTGGAACTTCCAATTCAAAATTTTGAGTTGAACCTGTAAGAGTTACAACCCCCCCCCCCCCCCCGGAAATATTAAAATTCTTATATATATATATAAATTTTAAAATACCACTCTTCCCTCCTACTTCTCTCAACTCCTCACCATGATGTGTCTGTATGTAATGTTTCAGTTGGGTTTTTGACTCTGACGAAGACAAAAACCGAAAATGCTTGTTACGGTTGAAAGATCTTAATCTTGTTATCGATGAATACCATGTGCGAACTCTTGTTATATATTAATATATGATCAAAACCACAATATGAGATGGGAAAAAAAGCCTAAGATCTTTCAACCACAACAAGTGGTCTTCATCAGAGTCAAAAACCCAACTGAAACACAAGATGAAGAAACATCATGGTGATGGATTCAAAGGAGTGGGAGGGAAGTTATTTCATATTGTGGTTTGATCATTGATTGTTATATCACATGTTTATGTGAAATCTTGTTATATATATATTAGTATATATGGCAGCAGTCCTTCAGATATGCATGGTTTGTTGAACACGACAGAGTAGTTCCTGTCTGTAAGCTTCTTCTCAAGAACTTCGATTTGCCTAAAAACAGCTTTGTCGTTGTTAGAGCAACGGTTGAGATAGTCAGCGATTGTAGTCGACGCGTTTCGATCACTTTCCTAAATCATCTTCAGGACATCAATCAGGGAGGGGGATGTGGGTCTTATACGTTGTAAAAGTCTAGCCAATGGGATGTTAGTATTCAGTATTGCAGTTTTTATTGACCCTGGTTCTAGTCTAAGGTTGGTGTTTGGGTTCCGAGTAGTCGGAGTGTCCGCGTAGTTCCTGTTTTTGCCTTTTTATTGCTGTGTTGTTCTTCATTATTTCTATTGCGTCGTGTAACTGTAGTCTATTGTAGTCATTCATCTGTTTGATGATTCTCATGTTTTCGGTTAGGTCCTCTCGGGTCAGCTCTGCATTGTGTATGTCCAAGGTATGCTTCTTTAGGGCTCCACTTTGCAGGTGGATTGTTAGGCGTCTCGATAATGTTGTGCTCGTCATTCCAATGTATTTGGCATTAGCCAGGAGCTCACACTCTCCTTTCGTACATTTATACTCGTAAAAGACGTTGACTTGCTGTAGGTTATCTGTAGTGGTATTTGGGCTATTTCGTATTGCCAGATTGGTACAGCCATTGATTGTTTGTTTTAGGCAAGTCGAAGTTCTTGAGAAGAAGCTCATAGACAGGAACTACTCTGTCGTGTTCAACGAAGCATGCATATATATATATATATATATATATATATATATATATATATATATAAAGATTTCACTTAAACACGTGAAATAACAATCAATGATTAAACCACAATAAGAAAATGGGAAAACAAGACTAAGATCTTTCAACCGTAACAAGCGGTCGTCGTCAGAGTCAAAAACCCAACTGAGAGGAACATTTGCTCAATTTGAGAGGAATTGTTTGCCCAACTGAGGCAAACAATTTTTCACTACAGGGACGAAGAAAGGAGAAAGATGACAGAAATAGGAGTAGGTATCGCACATGGTATTCATCGATAAAAAGAGATAAAAAAACCACCAACTTTTAACATATCAGTTGGGTTTTTCACTCTGACGAAGACCGCTTCGTCAGACACAGAGGCTCGAAGTGTGAAATCTTTTGTGTAAAGTGTAAAGATCTCACATTACGAGCCTCCAAATAAGCCCATATTTGGCTATTAAGTGCATGCAGTGCACTTATTTCACGGTCGATACTTTTATCAATATATATATATATATGATTTAACATTTAAGATTATTAATAAGATAATCTGAGTTTATCAGGGATCAGTCACTTTTCTAGGTTCAAAATGGAGTTTTGAATTGGAAGTTTCAGTTTTATTTGCACAACTTTGCATTTTGAATTTTAAAAATGAAAAAAGAAATTATTATTAAGGAACAAAAATTTAAAACACAACATTAAAACTAAACAAACACGCTACACTGATATCATCATAAAACCAGTGTATAAAGATATATAATTATACTAACAAATTGCGGCACCTAAAAATACAAATTGATTAACTTAAAATACTTCAGTATAAATACTATTTAGTGTTTATCTCTGGTAAATAAGGATTTTGTATATATATATAATATTTAGTTAGTTCTTAAATAGTGTTAGAATGTGTAGTTATGCAAAGAAAAGTTTGGACCAGTTCATTTTTTTATTCCCCGAGGAACTGAGAAGAAGAGCCTGTAGGATTAGAGAAAGTCAAAAAAAGGTAACCAAGAATGAAATTGGCATAAAATTTTTAAAAACATATATATATATATATATATATATATAGTTCAATGTACATAAAGAAACATAGAGAAATTAAAAGTACACTCTCATAGTCTCTAATTTTCGGTTGAACCGTCTTCAGGAGAGATAAGAGAGGGAAACCAAGCGCACTGGTACAGAGACGGTTGGAGACCCATTTCGGATCGTATTTTCATCGATAAAGTACATATATATATAATTCAACAATTACAGTTGTTAGTAAGGATTGAAATAGTTGCTGTAAATCCGAAATAAAGTTTAAGGAAATGAATTGTGTGCGTGCGAGGCACCCGTCATTGTTACTGAATAGATATTGGTGCCATGTTGGACAGATATGCTAATGGCTATATGTAGGCGAGGGAAGTTAGACATAAGCAGGCTATTGCAGCATGTTGGGAAGTGAGGACGGTGGAGGTCTGGGGGGGGGGGGGGGCAGGAGCTAGGGGTGGTTTAGCAGGGAGAGGGGTGGTTCGTGGAGTTGAATGGACAGGCATGACGTCATCCATGAATGAAGCCCCAGGGTGGGGGCGGAGGTATAAGACAGCGTGACAGCAGCCCCGGCCAGTCATACACAGTGGGTCCGCGATAACATGAACTCTCCTTCGCTGGACTGGTTGTACCGGGACCAGAGAACGGTCAAGACGCCTCCGACTTCATTTCACATGCACTGCCACAACTTCAGTAAGTCCCTCAACTTTACTACGACCTTCATAATTGTCCAATAGTCCATAGTATTTCAAAATAAAAGAAAACTATAGATTAACCTGTAAATCTAATTTACTAAAAAAAAAAAAAAAAAAAAAAAATCCTATATAACAACCCAAAATAAAATCTGCAATCCGCTTTTAATGCAACTTTCAAATATTTAAAATCAGATACCTGGAAAGCTATAAACTTTTTTCTTATTTAACTTGTTACTATGGTTTTCTTTAACTTTTTTTTATCATGTGCTTTAACGAAACTTATATTAAGCTTATCTCTTAAGTAAATCAGTTTCTTGTTTATTCAACCATCAGAAACCAAAGTGATTCATGATTTATTTTGTATTATTGTATGTCTTTATGTAATATATATAATTTTCCAAGTAATTAATATAATTGCTATTTTTAACCAATTAAATCTTTTTCTGAAAATATCAACCGTAGGATGACTCAGCGATTTTAACATAAAAGCTTGTTTTGAAAAACAGTTTTTAATAATTATTTATTGAATAGTTATACCAGTAGAGGAAAGTAAACTCAATGTTTTACTTTCATTTATTCAAAGTTCATAATCAATCCTGGTTCATTATTTAACCGTTACTAGACTGTATAATGGTCTTATAAACCACGCAACTTCAAATTTAAATATTATTTATTTGTAAATAATCAAGAATAACAAAGCAAGTTATTTACTGATGTAATAGATGATGTAATCATGACAAATGTTTAATAAATTTGTTTTTTAACTTTAAAATTAAGTGTAAGTTGGTTAAACGCGCCCTTTCAAATTTTAAACACCACATTGTCTTTTAATATTGCTAGTTAGGCAACTTTTATACAAAAAATGGTACTAGTTGAGTATGGTTTTTAAAATTAATCCTTGATCAGAATCGTTATCATTTTATTTTTTACTCTTTTGTATGATTTTTTATCAGTCATTCATTAAAATAATTTTCAAAGTAATAAAAAAATCCAGTTATAATCCATAGATAATTCTTTAAAATTATAAAGTTTGAATGATCTACAAAACAATTTTACAATAAATTATGTCATGCATTACGAAAATTCAATTCAATTATAATCAATGATGTCTAAGAAACAATTCTTGATTTTATTACGCTATAAAATTTAAATATTACAGCCATTGAACGATATTTAAAAAATTAATTGAAAAATATTTTAATGCAAGCTAAAATAAAGCAGAGGCATTTCGTTACATATTTGCATGAAAGTTTGACTTCAGCTAAGTTCTTAAACTAAGAAATTTCTTTTAAAATTGAGAAATGTCTCAAGTATATTTAGGTAAATATATACAAATATTGATCGTGCCTCGGTTTTCTGAACATGTTCTGACGAGATTCATGAAAACCAAGTAATCTGGTGTCTTGAGTGTGATTTTTAATGAAGTTTCCATCATTCAGTGGTCTTTCCTTAGACTTCTGTTCTTTACGGCTCAAGAAAAGAGTATGAAACAATACTCCCTGCACTCAGGAAGTAGTTACTGTTTTCTTCATTCCCGTATAGAAAAACAATTTATTTTAAGAAAAACAATATATATATATATATATATATATATATACACTTTTACGATGAAAATACGATCCGAAATGGTGCGCTTGGTTTTCCTCTCTTATCTCTCCTGAAGACGGTTCAACCAAAAATTAGAGACTGAAAGAGTGTGTTTTTAATTTTTCTATGTTTCTTTATGTACATTGAACTGTATATATATATTATTGAATCTGTTATGTATATATATATATATATATATATAACAAGATTTCACATAAACACGTAAAATAACAATGAATGATCAAACTGCAACATGAAATGGGGAAAAAGACTAAGATCTTTCAACCGTAACAAGTGGTCTTTGTCAGAGTCAAAACCCAACTTCTGTATATATAAATTTAAATTACACAAAGAACGACACAGAAAGAAGAAAAAGATACACGCTTACTAAATTCAATATTCGAGTCAACTCTGACTAGGACCGCTTGGTTTGGTTGAAAGATCTTACTGTTTGTTTCCCATTATATATTGTGGTTTGATCATTGATTTTTATTTCACGTGTTTATGTGTAATCTTGTTTATATATATATATATATATATATATACATACTTGAAATTATATATATATATATAATTTCAAGCATGTATCAACCGTTTTGTGAAGCAGTGAAGGATAAATCAAGCTTCAGTCAATTTTGATCAAATTCTACTTTTCGGTAGGTTTTCAGAAGTAAAATGAGAAATGCTTATGTATGAGTAAAATATAAAATACGATATTACAAAGGAGCTAGGAAAAATATAAACGCAATAAAGCTCTTCTGCTGTTATTAATACAAGGATTTAATTTTAATATATATTTTTCGCCTTTTCTTTATACATCTTATGTCTTCAGCAAGTAATGGTTGACCGTTTGTTATTTGGTTCACTATTTGGATGTGTGAAGACGATTCTAAAATAAAACCAAAGCGTTGTATTTGATTCAAAGAATCAAATATATATATATATATATATATATATATATATATAATATATTGAGAGTAAACTATACAAAAAGAGTAAATAGAAAACATCTACTTACAGGCTCTAATTTTTGGTTTAACCGTCATCACGAGAGAAGAGATAAGGACGAAGCAACTCGAAGTAAATGGTAGCAAATTTGCAAGTGCGCATAGCGTTCACTATCTCTTCTCTCCTGATAGTGGTTAAACCAAAAATTAAAAACTGTAAGTATGTTTTTCTATTAACTATTTGCCTATTATTTACCCTAAAGTGTCTGTTGTCTTTCTGGATCGTTTTCTCGATGATATAATACATATAAATAATATAAAATTTTATGTATATTATATAAATTATATATTTTAATAACCATGCAAAATATAGAAAATCTATATCAATCCGTGTAATTTCACTGTATAAGATTTTTTTTGTTTCAAAAGTATTAAAATATATGAAAAACACTTAAATATGAGAAATACATTTCTGATTAATATACTATATTAGTATACATCTTAACGTTGTATACATGTATACAATGTTGGTATACATGTATACATGTGTTGGTATACATCTTAACGGTTGGTGCTGTAGTCTGTCATGTACACGTATGTGTAGCTTACTTGATGTTGCAACTAAAGATTTGACATTTTAGTCTTATGTTTCCGTCATGATCTTACAAGATTCATTCTATATAATATCGATTCCCATAAAATCTAATGATTCCATTTGAGATGATGTAAAGACATTGATCTTCAACTTGCAATTATTAAAAAACTACGAAGAAAAGAGGTTCAGTAATGGAAAAATTAGGGCTGCCGATGAAGAATTAATGTGTTTCAATTAACAGTTGCCATTAAATAGTCCTTTATTCAATCTACTTTTTGTGACTTACAGACTCTTTGATTAATAGTAAACAAAATATATGATTAGATGTGGTTTAAAGACATTTTGAACAAATCAACTCAAGTAAATTAACTTGTTGAATTTTAGTCAACAGTTTATTTCTACTATTTATTATTAAAATAAACGTACAAAGAAGATATTAATATTATCAAGAAACCAGAAAAACTCTTGAAAGCTTCTCATTTATGGATCAGATTTAGTTTATTCTATTTAATTAATTCTGTATAAATTTTATTTGGATATGTGACTTTTTAAATACTTATTTCTGAACAATGATTCTGCTAGGGTGATTTTTACAGCTCTTCATAAGTTGAGATGCTTCCATATAAGTCTTATATAAAGTTTGGGCATCTTCTTGTAAGGTGCTCTTGAAACAGAGGTAATTGCTTTCAATTACATCATCTATGTCCTTGTCTCTGATTGGCTCTTAACCTCTTCCTATAGCACACAATGTTACTTTGATTCGAAGCAAGCAAAAAAAAAAGTGATTATGAAACTGAAAAGGATATTTCGTGTTTTCACTAAAAAATATTTTAAATTTTACAGCTTACTGAACTTATGCCTTCAACAATGAACACTTTGTGTGGTTTGTAGCAACCATGATATACTAATTATAATTCTTACTAAACGAACGATTCAAACTGTATAGGAATTTTGCTTTTTTCATTGTTTTTGATGACCAGCATGTTGAAGTGTAATCGATCTAGAAGTAAATGATAAATAGATTAACTGTCATATATAGATTTAACAACTGTCTATAAATACATTAACTATCAATTTATAAATATTGATAAAAGTACCGACAGTGAAATAGAAACAAAATGAAAGTTTATCAGAACTCTGCCAATTCTTCAAGTTTAAATTAAACTCTCATTGCCAACGTTTCGGTTTTTATTTAAAACTTTTTTCATAGATTTCGCCTTGTCACGTGTTCATTCAGACTAGACAATTGTTGAAATCCACAAAATATTTTTCTTTGTTAAATAATTTCTAATGTAATACTTAAGTTTTTCTGTTTTAAAATTTTATACTTTTGCCTATGAATAAAGTTTTAAATAAAAATGGAAAAGTTGACAATGAGAGTTTAATTTGAACCTGAAGACCTGACCGAGTTCTAATAAACTTTAATTTTATATCATTTTATAGATAGTGTAATGCATCGTATATAGTATAAGAATTATTTGAAGGTAGTTGTACCTTATTATTGTTCATCATTATAATTTCCTTGATACATGTGCGTTTGTGTATTGTGTATGTGGGAACTTTGTGCCCTCTCTCTCTGAGTTTGTCACATCTTATACAATTAAATTTAAAAATAGTATAGTATTTTTTAGGAATTTTGAAATTGTAAATTTTGTTGTTCTTTTATAATATATTGATACAAAATATATGTGTATGCGTCTAGATCTGTTTTATGAGATTGGGATAGAAATAATTGATAAATTCAAATGAGACTCATGGATAAAAATATAGATCACGAAACAGTGATTATGAAGAGGTAGATAAGAGGATGACGAGGCATGAGTCAGTGTTGACTTGGCTTGAGTGTGAGCGATAAACTGTTTGTTTAGAAATATGTATCACCGTGTCATATGTGTGTGTGTAGAGAGAGGTAGAGAGGCTGAAAAACAAGTATGATATGCGCAGAGAATTGTGTAGCGTTTGTATGTGTGAGTGTATATGTGCACAAGGGGTCAGGTTAGCTCAGTTGTTAACGTACTCCTCTCTGGGCTGGTAGTCCGGGGTTCGATCCCCACCTGGTCCTCGATTTATTCACGCGGGAGGTGAATAAATCTGAGTACGTCGTCCCTCGGAGAGGACGTTCTGCCATCAGTCCCGCGCCTGACGATTACAATGTCAGGTACTTGTTTAAAGATACCTAATCGAAATGCACTTGAGTTAGGCAAAATTTAGGACTCCCAATCTGTAGAAATCTGTAGAATCATCGATCAAACAAAAAAGGCTGGTAAACGGCTTATATTGTCACCCTCTAGGGGATCAGTTTAAACAATAATAATAATAAATATATGTGCATAAGAGAAAAACGATCTCTATATATGCTCCTTTAAGCATGGTTAAAGTTGTGCATCTGTGCTAGGAAGAAAAAGAGAAAATTACCATGAAATCTGCTTGTATGAGTTGAAGTGCATACATCTGTGTTTCTGTGCGAGAATTAAAGAGAAAACGAGAGAGAGGCCTAAAATATAACTTCCCAAATGCAACCAAAAAGAGAGAATAAGTGTGAGAGAGAGAGAGAGAGAGAATGTGTATATACGAGTACATGTGTTCTTCTTGTTTTATTAAGTGTCATTTTACAAATGAAGGCAAAAAAAGCGGACGATTGTCTCTGACTATATCCATCTTCAGGATATCGCAGATTTAAACTTCTAAATATTAAACATAGCTGTTGAAAAGTTTATAATTACTTTTATATAATAATAATGAATGATGGTAACTGGAACAATCATAAGAAGATCCAATTTTAAACTCATACAACATTTATGATCTAGAAACCCCATTCATTAAACCCCAAGTGAAAACCTTTCCATAATTAAGACCTAAATAATTTAAAAATAGCAACACAGAAACGTAATTGTTAACAGTCCATAATTGAAAGAGAAAACTAAGAGAATAATGGAAAAAAGTGGTTTTAAGGCTATAGACTCGGTAATAAAAGAAATAAAGTTAACAATATTATCCCTTGCCAAAAAATGTATTACTCTTGCAAGCAACAAGCTTACTAACCATTATATCAATACCAACAAATTACATATTCCTATATACATAGTTTTAATAATACTGAAAAGCATAAGGAAGGATCTACCAGCCATTGCCTTCTTTCCATCACGAATGGATAAGTCGTGTATGAATTATCTTTATACAGGGTATGCACGATGTTCATGTTTGCTACAGTCTGTATAAAAACGCCATATTGTTAAGCTCAATCCTTACCATAATAACAAATATAATGTATTACAATGCTACCTTGTCTTAACGATTGTAATTCTTTCAATTTTTTTTATTACAGTCTAAATTAATCTACTTTAAAATAATTTAGTAAATTTATCTATTTCATTTGGAGAAAAATTAACTAAATTTTATTATTACCTGCCATTTTTTCTGTACCTGTTTGATTTTAAAAGTAAATCAAAATAGAGCGGAAAAATTAACATTTTTGTTGTTTAATTTATTTTTAAACTAGGAAATATTTATAAAGGATTGATTGATTAACGAATGCTACACTAGTCACACTGAGACATAAAAATGAAACTAAATGTAACCATGGTTTCTAAATTTCCGCTTATTTTTGAGTTCAATAGTTTAGGCCGGTTGTCGGGATTGAATGCTGCCCATCAGATGCTCCTATTCCTGGAATCATTGCAAACACCCCTCTTCTCTTCTTGGTATGAAACAGTTAGTTTCAAAATCCTTTATTTAAGTCCCTCTAAGTTCACCATTATTTCTTTAGTTAAATGAAAGAACTAAATTTTAAATGCATTTAATTCAATTTTCAATAGACAAGAGCAGTCTATTAACTGTGTTCATTGATTACTTTTCTCATCAAAATTGTAATTCTTAAAGAATATACTCTACAACATAACTGTCAAAAGGTTGTATAATTATAGTATGGTTAACATGGAAAACCATGTCCTGGCTTACTTTACGGATGGCTCACTTCACCTGATGAAGATGGTTGTAGTTAGTTTCTGTGGTTTCTACTGTGTTTTTCTACTTTTTCGATTCTAACTTGAATCATTAAACAAAGCACAAGTAGCCGAACAGAGAACTGTTTTTCCCTTTACTTGTATAAGTAGATAAAGCATAGTGGTTGTACATTGCATCATGCTTTCATTGTCATAGCCCTGCTGCTGGTATACTCGTATTCCTCGATTAAGCGTGGTTCTACATAACTCTGAAACACTCTTTACAATATAATCCGGCAAAGTGAATCGAAAGGAAAAGGGAATACCATTGAGTCTCCCCGGGTTTTCTACATTCATTGTGACTTTTCTATGCGTGTACTTCAACATCCGTATGAAATAACGGTTTTTCCATTAGGCCAAATAATTCCCAAGAGAATCACTTTATTTATTTTACATTGTATTGACTTTAAGCAAACTTTTACTTCAAAACAGTTATTTTGCAAAAAAAAAAAAGTATCTCTTAATTAATATGGCTACTTATTTATATCTATTTCGAAGAAATATAGTTTCAACTAAACCAATCAATGTATGCGTTAAACTTCCTTTTTAAACTTTAACGGTCGGTTAGAACGGACCTGCAGTACATAGAATCCCCACGACTCCTTTATATTTAATTGAATAGTCTTCAATTAATGGTAAGTAATTACTCGTATATATGGGCGGTATATTTTATATCAATTTATCAATTGAGAATCAATTTATGAATAATTGAGTTATCAATTTATGAATTGAGATAAGAATATTATTAGATTATAATATCTGAAACTATAAATTTCAAATGAATTAATAACGAAGGAAGATATTACTACAGTTGATATTTCAATGGTGATTCGTCATCGCAGAAGGTGGAATGAGAGAGAGGGGGGGAGGCAGCTACAGAAAGAGAGCGACCACATATCTTCTCTTCGAGTTTTCTGATGACGATAACTGTTCGAAATATTGCTATTCTACGTGTATTGGTTTGGCTTGTCACCTGCGTTAGTTGATAGTCTACTATCTTTATCTCAAAATTATTATACATTTCTATTTACACATAAGTTTTATGCTCAAAAAAACTTATGTGTTCCTTCCAACCAAAGAATTATATGTCGAGTTTCGGTCGTACCTAATGACTTTTAGTCAAAGAAATGAAAACTCATTACAGACACTTTCTGGGAAATAATAAATTTGGGGATCGTATAATATAATAAATCGACGCATAATGGACATTGAATTTTAACAATTACCTTATATTAGTTATAAAGAGTAAAAATGAGTTAAAAATTGATATGTAAGGAGGGCATGGATACAAGGACCTTGAAGAGGCACTTAGAGAAAACAAGATCCAGTTGCAATCATTAGGCGGAGAGGTGACCAAGGTAAGGCATTTCCGGCGCAGTCGCCGCATAGCGCCCCCAAACACGTAGTGTCTTCTTGCTGGATTTCATCCTTCCTTTTTCATAGTTGGATAAACCAGAACCTTCAAGTCCTGCCATGTTGGTTTTTGAACAAAAGTTTTGAAATTTACCTAGTTAAATTTATTATAGAAACCAATTCTGTATACATGAAATTAATATTCCTTCTACTCCAAAATAAAATGTTTGGAGTTGAAATATCCTTCACAATTCACCATTGACCCATCCATCTCTCGGAGTACACTGAACGCCTTTAACTAATAAAATAACAAATTTCAACAGGAATTCAGGTGTCTTTAACCACTAGGGTGATTAACGCTGTTTTCATTTGAAAAACCTAAATTTTACTTCAGTTTGATTTGAGTAGGAAATATTTAACGAAACGAGTACATTACATCACACATACGTAAGATCGACGGTTTTATAAACTCCTTAAGAGTGGGGTTTGCGGGAATTTCACAGATCCAGAAAGTCATTTTACTAGAAATAAATTCTTCTTTCAGCCTTTCCAGCTTTAGTGTGTACCTGGTAGTAGGCTAAAAAGCTTTTTTAGGGATTGAAGTTCCATCTATTTGTAGAACATGGCGCCGGCTAATTAATTCTTTCCATCCGGGTACTTCACCACGTCCGGCACATTGCATAAGTTGCCTAGCTTGTGGGTGTCCTATTCTTCTACTAGTTCATCTCTTTAACAGAGTCATATACCTTTCAAAGAGCCAATCTGTCTCAGTAGTTTTCAGACGAATTTCAAAATAATTTGTATTAAATCAAGAAAGTTTCAACTTTTTGTTCATATGGATAAATATCTCTTAGATTTGGAAAAGCTTGTTCGCAAGTTTCTGTGAAAACTTTTTCTTTGACATATCCTAAATTTCTATTTGGGTTGGTTTCCTGGTCCTTTCTTTATCAGTTCGGCATTTAACTCTCTATCCAACGACTTTGTTGTGAACTCATATTTAATGGCTTACTGTTAGAACTGTAGATATGTGTTTGAATCAATATCACATTTGTTCTGACATTTCCTATGAATAATCTTGTCATCAGTCTCTTATGACATTATCGTATGTAATCAGTCTCTTGATGCCTCACAAAGAGGTGTCAAAAAGACACAATTTCCTATAAACTTAATAGTATGCAATCTATAGAATCAAGCGTATTGAATGTAGCCTTCCCATTATCAAAGTAGCTTCACTCTATAGTTCATTCTTCAATTCTTTTAAACTGCATCGAAACTTATATAACTGATATTAGGTAGGTTAGTATAAAATATTTATTTTTTCAACCTTTAATAACAGAAAAGTTGAATGTCAGTATTTAACCTTAAGATAGTGTGAAAGTGAACAGAGTAAGCAGGTAGTCTGTTCAGGTCGGGACAGGTTTTTCCTTCAGCTTTGTCTGCCATCTCCTGCAATGTTCCAACATACCGTTTCTTCATTGCTTTGGTATATTTATCCAAATTCAAATTCAATTTCTTCATTTATTTTGTCCATATAATATTTGATAAGAAGATATTTATTTTATTCCAAGGCATTCTCCCCCTAGAGTAAAGTAAAAGGTAAAAGGAAAAATATATATAGTTTTAAAGGAGTCATCATACGTATAATCTTCCCAATCTGGATAAAATAATATTATTTGACCAAAACATGATTTTATTTTGTATTACAATATTATACCGTTGAAACCTGGTATATAATACAGTAATAGTAGTGGGCAACCCTTTAGGTTGCAGTGGCTGTCCCACAAGGGAAGACACATAGATATATAAACACATAAATATATACACATAGATGTATCAGGTACAAAAGTAAAGTAAATGAACAAAAAACACAATAGATTATTGCAATTTCTAACATCTTTCGATTTAGTTTCTTGTCAAATAACTAATACATATGTTTTATATACCTTTTATATATATATATAAAAAAGTATTGTCTTTTGTCATTATAAGAAATCTCGTTTTAATAAACAAAAGCTATTGAAAGAGAACTATTGCTGTTAGAACTATTAGGTACGTGTTTGAATCAATATCACATTTGTTCCTATATTTCTTATGAATAATCTTGTCTTCCTCTCAAAGATATGTCAAAAAGATATAATTTCCATGTGTGAAATGTGAATGGACACAATAAAAATAGTTAAATTGAAGCAGGGAAACCCAGTCACGGGGAAAGGCGAAGCAAAGGGTTTCCCAGTCTGGCGGGCAGACCCTTTCTCTTAATAGTGTCTTCCCTTGCTCTTCCCTGTGTAGATTCATCAGGTTAAATTCCCATGAAGCTCATCATTATATTATAATTTCCTTATTATAGATTCTATTTTGGTCTGTTTCATTATTTAATTCAATAGATATATGGTAAATGAACGGTGATCCAAAAGGACTGATTGCATTTAAAATAAACTATAACACAAGAAAGAAACGTAATAATATACTCACTTTATTAGATCTTTGACAATGAGTTACTTCGAAAAGTGATGAAACTTTTTTCAACTTCTATTGTTTAGGTGGTAATTGGTTTAATTCTCAACACTTCTTGTATTTACATCCCTATTTTGAATTAAATTGTTTCTTTTATTTTACTACCAGTTGTGTTTGTATAGTGTTTTCTATTCCTGTGTGTAAATGTATCAACAGAAACTTTAGATGTATGACCAATGTATATGATATAATTCAGTGTTGGTATTAGTACTGATGTTCTTTAACTAAGATGAATTGTATAAGAGGTTCTTGATGGTATTTAACAGTAATACAAGTCAGGTAAATATGGTTGAGAAGTACAGAGAGATCGCAGCTATTGCTTCCGAGGTAATGATGGGAAAAAGTGAAGAAGAGGTGACTGGCTGGGAGTGTTCTATTTTCTATAAGCGTATCCAATTGACTGGCTTTCGCCAAAGACCAAGAAAGGGAGGGGATGCGTTAAAAAAAACGGAGGCATATGAAGAGAAACGAAGATGGGCGTAGGTGTTGATTGGGGTGAGGGACTTTTTTGCCTTGGGGGGGGGGGGGGGGGGGCTCTGAAAATGGGGGCGAAAGAGGCCTGGAAGGAGTGCCACCGTTAGAGAGACACGTACTTGTACGTGTTGTGTGGTGGAGCTCTGGCTCTCGCTGCAGTCGCTGGCGGTCAAAACGTACGGCCAGAAGACGCGTCTTCAGTCCACACACTCAAAACAATAAACTTCCTGTATTAAGTTTTAATGTTTTATTTCAGCTAAAGATAGTAAAACTACAACTACATGAACATTTCAGTTTGCATACCTACAGCTATTCATAATTACCGAATTTGACTACAACAACATAATTAATAATAATAATAATAATTATAGATTTTATTTTGGTCTGTTTCATTTTTTTAATTCAAGTTTTTTACATATATATATATAACCTCAAAAACGAAGAAAACCAACACACAGAGAAAGAGACACACTTACAAACTCAAATTTTCGGATGATCCGCCTTCAGGAGAAAAGAGAATGGGTGACCAAGAACGCCGGAAACACAACGGCAGGAACCCGTTTGACTCTGACGACGAAGACCGCTTGTTACGGTTGAAAGATCTTGGTCTTGTTTACCCATTTCATATTGTGGTTTGATTATTGATATATATATATATATATATATATATATATATATAAAATTAAACCTCACTATGAAATGGGAAAAAAAAGACTAAGATCATTCAACCGCAACAAGCGGTCTTCGTCTGAGTCAAAAACCCAACTAAATTTGGTTTATGATTCTAACAAAGACCACTTGTTACGTTTGAAAGATCTTAGTCTTTTTTTTTTCATTTCATATTGTAGTTTGATCATAGATTATTAATTCACTTGTTTTTGTGAAATCTTGTATATAATTATAGAGTTTATCTGAAAGTGTCAAGGTATGTATTGCAATATATACATATATGTCATAAATGAAATGCGATCCAGAATGACTGTTTATAACTTAAAATAAACTGTAACACATAGGTAAATTTAGACACAAAAAATTGTATGAATAGCATAACATTCCTACAAAAGATATCAACTCTGTACAAACCAGAGAAATGAAGTAAAAGGCATAATTTCATTGGTCATCTAACAGAAATATAAACAAACACACTTGGTGTCTTAAAGTGGACGGAAGGATTTTTAAAATTACTATTACCTTCATGGTAGTGCTATTGTCTAACGTTTAACAAAACAATGTAAGGGGCAACAGAAACATTATCCATTCATCTGGTCTCAACCATATTGAAGATGGGAATATCACACATTTGCCGGGCAGAGGTTCTTAAATCTTATAATTTGATCAACAGCTCTTTTATAAAGTCAATCATAACACCTGAGCAGAGTAAGCAATTCAGAAATATAACTAAGATCTTTCAATCAAAACTTGTCGTTTTCCTTAGAAACTCATACGAAGACGGCTCCATTTTGTTGAAACATCTGAGAAGAATCTATGGATTTCTTACTCTGATTTTCATTTCAGATGTTTATTATGAAATATTTTTATAGTCAATCTTATATAAAATCAGGTATTAATAATGTCTTTCTGTTTAGTTTTAATATTGACTTGACTTTATATTTATGTTAATTATAAGAGATAATAAATTTCTGTTTATCATTTAAGATGATAAAGAAGGTTTTGAACTATACGGTTGTGATCGCATAGTTTTTATTTTAAGAAAATGGTTGCATTTTGTAAAATCGGTAAATATTGTAAAATAGTTTATATAGTTTGAACATTTAATTTTATGTTTTTATAAAATAAATGATTATATTATAATATTGGAAAGGAAGTAAGAAGACAACGAACTCTGTTATCTGAAATACTGGTTAAGTTGGGCAGATAAGACGGGCGTTGGACAGTTAATTGGCTGGGTCAGTTGCCATAATCTAGGTAATGTTGGATCTGGTAATCCGAGATTAGAAAAGCCAGGCAACTGCATTATGCTTATCTGTCTATTTTCCTTTGCTTAATTACCTTGCACAACTCACCCCTGGAAAATTATAACGGTCACCACCCCCGAAAATAGATATGGCCCGACAAGCTCTCTCCCCCCCCCACAAGCACAAACCACCACAAATGGTTAAATTCAAAATCATTTTACTGAAACATGTTACATTGTTACAAATATCTGTCGCTCGTGCGTTATTTAGCACAAATTTTAGTTAAGATAAATATTTAGAGAATCTTCAGATTCATCTAAAGGTCAAGAGTTTTTAAAGATGTTTATGTGCTAAAAACCTGAATAAAAATGAAATTATACATGAGGAATAATGGTAAAGTACAATAATAATATTGTAACTGGTACTATCTCTGATTATTACTGATCCTATAAAAGTATTATGCAAAATTCATGGTGCAAAAAACAAGTGAGTTTAGGACAAACGTAGATGATTTTATATGAGCGAGTCGTTATGTATTCCCAAATTAAATTATATTTTTACACCCAGAGACTTTGAACATTAGTTCTCAGCAGAACTCTTATTTACTTGACGACTTAGGACCCTGCTGTAGTTCTTTTGAACTGAAGTTAATCATGGGAAGAAGAGTACAAAATATTTCACATTAAAACCAAAGCAGTTGGTTCATGGTTCATATGAACCATAGAAGAGTTGTGAACTTATTGTTATTTATTTATCATATACCATAGTATTTCAGTTATAATGTTATTGCCACGAGTATATTCATCGGAAATTTGTTATTTTTACTACCTTTGCATCATAAAGAAGAGGTTAGGAAGAAAGAGCAATTATTGAAAAAGACCGTGAATGCAGAATCTGTTTTACAATTTAACAAAATATATATATATTCTTTACCTTTCCAGAATATATATATTCTGCTTTCATTTTTTCTTTGATCTCGACTCCCTAGTTCCTTTTTTATTTTTCTCCTTTGCTGCAGCACTGCTTTAGCCCTCACCCAGTTAGTTCTTTAGTTGACTGTCGTCCCTCCGTCAATTCACTTCTTCTCCTGAGGGCGACCGCCATAACGGTCGAAATATTGAAAAGTGCGTGCGTCTTTGTATTTATTTTGTATTTAAGAAACATTTGTCTTATATTTCTTTCTATGTGTTACAGTTTATTCTAAGTATAAACAGATATAAGTATAAACATCATTACAGTTGATGGATATGTATAATCATCAACATGATTTTGAGTTTAATATTATATTTCATACTTATAACTTATACTTATAACAATTACTAGTATAAATTTCTGATAGATGGTCGGGAAAACACAATGCTTACTTAAGAGTGTTTGAATGTTTCAGGAGTTCGCGACTACGTAACAGTGTGCGCGTGCGTACTACTGCTTTGCGGAAGTGGCATGTCTCGGCCGACGGGCAGATCCAGACTTTTAGGCCGGCCTCCATGGCCAGAACCGTGTGGGCCAACAGATTCTTCTTCAGAGGAAAGTGACTCTTCAGGCTCACCAAGGACAACACAGGAGTTGTTGGGGCCTCTTCTCAACGCTACCAAAATAGCCCTCAACCAAGCCTACAAGTTCTCCAAAGAGTGGGTGAGTCTCTCAGTTTAAAATACAATTTTAAATTGTTAACAAATAATTAATTTAGATGAGATATTTGCCTAAAATCATTCCCAGCTAATAATCCCCACAAACCCCCAAAGACGACTAAAACGGCAATGGCCACGTGACCTTCTGTCGTCATAAAGATTAAATATAGTTACGGAGTGCCACCAATGGGTGTCCACCCGATTTCCCCTACATAATCAAAAAGCTAAAGGAGTAACTCAGAAATCAAAATTACTTCTAAATACATGGAATTGTGGAAGTATCAAAAAAACAAAAACAAAAGATGATCGAATTAAAATAGAGTGCATTTAGTCCATTCTTCACTTTTCTCCTCATAAAGTGAACAATAAAACTCATAAGAGAACATTAAACCAACCCAATATTCTCCTGAAGGTGAATGTTTTAAAACGGAGAACAACATATGTAAATTAGCATCCTGTTTGGTTAAACAAATTAATCCATAATGAATTGTTTACCCGAAAGTTTTCAAATTTTTGTATAATATTTCGTAAATGAGTTTTCAATAATAAACCATCTTTATAGGGCCAATTAGAATAAATCAATGGTGAATTTTATACTAAGTATAAAGAATGTAAAAATGGAAGAGTCCATCGCAATAATATTCACAGTCCTTTTTAATATTCACATTATTTTACCGCGTTTCAGTTGTTTACAAATTTCTTCTAGTGAAGGAATAAGTGACCTTTGCATGCATTTGCCAGTAATTTTAATTGTTTTTTTTTCAACATTATTTTTTCAAACGAAATCTCAAAAACTCTAATGAAACTAACTGGGGAACCAAATATAATACGGTTTCTTGAAACTGTGAAAATGTGCTGTATTCCACTTAAGTTTAAAAAACAGAGATTCACAAGTTTGTGCTTTGAATCCTAGCGATGGTCAGTTTTTTTTTATGTAGAATTTAGAAAACCTTCCAGCACACCGGTCCATGGAGAGAAAAACAAACTATGTAGTTACAGCCTGACCTTTCGTCCGTTATACGTTACAGATCCCTGTTCTCAATAGCTTCAGTTTGGACAAAGTTAGGTGAATTCTGGGAAGAATCCACCTTTCATGCAGACAATCCGAACTTTAAGAGATAAAAACCATAGATAATCACTTGAATGACATGATGCTGTCACTGTGGCTAGAATTGTTATAACATTTTGATTACTTCAGCAAAGGTACTTCTTCAGCTGTACCTTTGCAGCTATATACTCAAAATTTCTTCTTTTACTATTTATTTTTAACGGCAACACTTGTAGAGACTTGGTTCTTTGGGTTTTACAAGCGACTAAAGTGTGGTTGGTTAATGGTTCAACATTAATTAATAAAACAATGAGTGAGCGTTTTTACTGGAGGTGCCAGTAGCACGTGCTGTCACCTATCCAAGTGCTTACCACGCCCAGTGTTGTTTACCTTCGGAGATCTAACGGTAACTGGTGTATTCATTACTATAGCCGTTGGCTCTCAACCAAATAGAGAATTTTAGAAAAAAATATGACGACTTAATAAATATGAAAGGTTAATTATGTAATGGAGGTTGTGAAGAGTACATTGTTTACATCTATGGTTTTACCATAAAGAAATGATTTAATTAGATAGGAAAAAAAGAACATTTGAATAAATGTGACCAAGCGGTGAGTCCTTGGACAGAGTGTCTAGGGAGGCAGGTCTTCAAGGAAATCGTCCCTCGGATCCTGGAAATCCCATGGTTTTTATTGGTTGCCGCTTCCGTCTGAATCATCGCCGCCCGATTGCCGAATAGAAAACGTCCTGTGATTCACGGATGGGCCGCGGCTGTGTCTCACTGACGTCACAGTCCATCCTGCCCAACTCTCTAGACCTTACCCCCCCAGACCTTTGTCTCCTTCTTTCTAATTCACCTTCTCTTTTCCATCCACACGCCCGTCACATGCTAAACGCTAGATCCTCACAACATTGTGTCTTTTATAGCTCCTTATATGCTAATTTTATTTTGCATGTCATGTCCTGTCAAATGTGCTGACTATTTTATAAGGTAAACTCTAAAGAACCTACCCTACAAATCACTTTCAGTGACATTTAATTCACCATTACAATTCACCGCAGCAACAAAACAACTTGCTTCAGACCTCGGTCAGTTACTTTTTAAATGATCCATTATGTTCAATTTACGAGTATACTTGGTGTACAAATGTCAAATGTCATCTTTAGCTACAACTACAATTACCCTTTACTCATCCTCATTCTGTAGAGATAACACATCACTATTAGTACTATATTAGGTCTTCTAGTGTTGTTAGTGCACTTGTCAAAGGAACAGGGATACTCGACTTTGCACCTATACCTACCAGATCTCACCCTGATGGGGAAGAAACCAAATTTCGACCAGCTGGTCTTCTGACATAGTCAAGTTTTTGGTTTGAAATTTGAAAATAATAGTATATACTACGTGTAAAATTATTTTCTCTTGAAACAGCTAGATATTATGCTATTTGATAGAAAAAATAATTGACAGTTAACAAAAAAGTTATAAAAGCACCATGTTTAATACTGTAGCGGTGATATTCACTCGTAAAAAATATTAGTATTTCTTAAGATATCCAAATTAAATATACTACACCTTATTTAAGTTTATAATGTGTAGTTATAATAATATTAAATTTCAATAAGACTGGCTGTCATATATTATGAATCAAACAGTTTAGATTATTTTTTGTTCAAGTTAAACTGTTTATTAATTTGTACAGATTAAAATTGTCACCAGATACTGTTCTCACAATTTTAATGTTGGCGACCTCGAGCCAGAATTTTTCCTTTCTTCTGGCTGTAGATGCCATAATATCTGTCCAAGTGACATCATAGAAATTAAAGAATTTATATTTTAGTAAGCGTGCATTTGATCTTTTTTCTGTATCGTGTTTTGAGTAATTTAAAGTTATATATATATATATATATATATTTATTGAAAAGTGAGTCTTTGTTGTGTTTCTGTTTATGTGTCACTGCTTATTTTAATTGTTATATATATATATATATATAATCAACAGGAAAACGATCTACAAAGGACAAAAAACGTTACACAGTAAACTATAGATACAGATTAAAGGGACGAACACACTTACAGTCTCTAATTTTCATAAAGAGATAAGGCTCAAATTTTCAAATGATTAGAGATTTGTTTATATTATATATTTATTTTATTTTATTTTTTTTTATATTTTTTCTAGCTGAATTATCATTAATGATATAATCAATATTTATTAGAAATCGGTCAGTTTTTCAGGCTTTAATCACATCCTTCTTTTTGGGGTTTGTTTAAGTAAACTTTAAACCAACCTGATTCATGACAGTGTTTTGTATTTGATATCCACATATGATATATTATTATAATATTTTTCATGGTTTATAAAGTGAATCAATCACTATTAATGATAAGATCTCTGTAGTTATAAAATATATTTTATTAGTGCGCTAATCATGATTTTTAGTTTTAACGCATGGTTATTTTAAGACTTTTGAACCTGACTCGTGTTTTCAGTTTGTGTGGGTGTATTTCACTGTTTGTTGAATAAAGCCATAAATCATTGCGTCTGATAGATTAAACTGCTTGGTGATTTTATCTGTTTCTCAGTTCAATGTTTAAGGTGCTTTATTCTATATCAATATTCAAATTACCTGCTTTTTCCTCATCACAGTGAGTTGCAATTTAACATTTGTTCTCATAATAACATAATATGATAATTCTATTTTTATAAATTATGACTGAAGATATACACTGGAGAGAGGTAGTTCTTAATTTATTAGTTGGTTAGTACCTGCATTAAGATATGCTGTTGTCGCAATCCAAGGGTTAGGCTTTTCTACCTGATTTAATCTCTTGGTCCTTTCTTTGTCTTTTGTTTATTTGTCTTCCTTCATCAAAATCTCTTTTACCTGTGCTAATCTTTTACCCTTATTTTGCAACTTTTGTAAAATTTGATGGTTTTAGTTTAATAATAAATTTAATGTTCTTATTTAACTATTTTAAATAACTAATCATATTAAATTCAAATATATTTCATCAATACATAAAAGTAATGCAACTATAGTGTGAAATATAGATGAAATTAAAAAATGTTAAAAATATTCATAAACTTATAAATATAATAAAAGTATTGATGTAATCTTGAAGCTCATTGACTGCTGTTATCAGAATTTCAAATATAATGGCCTGATTGTTGTCAAAATTTGACGTAAACGGTTTCTGGTCAAGAATTCTTGGGCCTGGTTGATATTTACACCTTCGCCTTCATACGATAAGTATAACTTATAACACAACGTTGACCTGGAGGAAATTGATAGGTTCTGATTCACTTAATGTTTTGGGTAAACTAATTTTTTATTTCATTTCATGTCAAGGGGTCAAGTTAGCTGAATGGTAACGTGATCGGCTTTGAACTAGTAGATCCGGGGTTCGATACTCACTGTGGCCCTCAATTTTTAAGTCTGAGCACGTCGTCCCTGGGAGAGGATGTTAAACTGCCGGTGCCGAGAGCCTGTACGATGTCAGGTCTCGTTAAAGATTCCTACTCTAAATACAATTGAGTTAGGTAAAATTTAGGATGCCCAATGTAGAATGTTCATTGTGAGGTATCACAAATTGCCAATATTCGGCCTATGTATTTTCCCTTGTGGAGCTTCCACTGCAGCCTTACCTAATATCATGTCAAAACTAAGGTTGTAAATACCGACTAAACTAATTAAGACTCTTTTGTATTCGTTAAGTTAAACTAATTGGAAGAGATATGAAGTGGCCTTATCACGATAGATAGGTAAATCCTGTTTTAGGCTGGGGTTGCCTAGGATTGATATAAGTTCGGAACACGTCAGGTGGAGTCGTGATAAAATATTAGAGGAAGGCCCTATTAAGAAAGTTTTTATTTTTTTCTTGGTGTGTGTATATATTATGAGGGTAAAGAGCTATGGCATGCTACGTATTTGAAACACAAATATTACCGAATTCATAAGCTAGCTTGAGTCCATGCACTAAAGGATTGAGAATCAGAAATGCACTTTAGCATTAGGTGTATTGTGGGACTAGCTAGGGTCAGGCAGGCTTGCTGGTACTGCGTTGCAGTTAAGTGTTGGGGCTGCATTAATCAGCAAGGGCTGCGCGATCCCCAGGGAAGCGCGTGCGATAAGGGCTTCCCGGTATCGCCAGACTGCGTGTCGCCACTCATTCACACGGTAATGCTGACGACACGTGAGACTGCTTCTCTGGGGGATGCCTCCTCCAGCCGACTGAATCCCGCCTCTCACCACCGCGTCTTTTTACTTTACCTGTGTAGAGACTCCACTTTGAACAAAACCAGTTACCAATTTTGCCACAGTCCCATAACACAGTTTTCATATTGCCGCGAAGTTCTCTGAGCGGGATGGGTGAATTAAAATGTGTAACAAGCCGCAGCGTTTGATGAAAATTTGACCTTCAAATACTGGTTGCTTGGAAGAAAATATATCTAGTGTTTGACAATATCGAACCAAACAGAAACTTTTTTCTCTACACTTCTGACTTGTGGAATTTAAACTCCGTCTTTGAGATTGTAACAATGATATGTTACGATACTTTTTAAATGTTTTACAATTTAAGTGACTGTATAAAAGTCATTAAAACCCTTAAAGAAGCATGCGTGCTGCTTGTCACATATATTCAGTTTTTCAAAAAGCGAATACAGTAGAATTCACAGTATTTGTGGAGAAAGATAAAGAAAAAAAATGTATTTCTGTAAACAATTTCAAACTACGAAATTTTAATTTCTTTTGGGATTTTAACTATTTTTTTCTCACAAGTAAAAGCAAGGACAGTGTTTATTCATAACATACGTGGAGACACACGCATGACATAGAACCCACACACAAGACTCTAACGAACAGAGACCAACAGAAGTTACAAACGCCTTATAAGACTCTAGACAGAAAATCAAAACTCACACTAAAAGACAGACTCCACATGTACAACACTATCTTGAAGCCTCCTTGGGCATACGCCATAGAACTTTGGGGTTCTGTTAAACCTTCAAATATTCGTCCTATACAAGCCATTCAATCAAAAATACTTAGAAAACTGTCACATCTCACATTTTACGTTCCAAACATAATCATTCACCGAGAACTTTGAAGTACCCTTCGTTCGCGACTATTCAAAAGACAGTAAACTCTCAACTCATCCAAACCTACTTGCTCAAAATCTTTCCTTACTAGTAATCCCCACAAACCCTCAAAGACAACTAAAACAGCAGTGGTCACGTGACCTTCTGTCGTCATAAAGAATAAATATAGTTACGGACTGCCACCAATGGGTGTCCACCCGATTTTCTCTACAAAATCAAAAAGCTAAAGGAGAAACAACCCTCAAACAAAATTACTTCTAAATACATGAAATTATAGTCAAAGTATCCAATAATACAAAAAAAAACATGCGTGGAGATGCTGACATATGTATCGTCTATATGCCACTATCCTACAAGGAATGACACTACCGGAAAAGAGCATAACACACTGTTCACAATATCAAAATCATGTAACTTTATGGGTAGAATTCAACTTAACGGTTTATTTAAAAAAATTATGTATAAATAACTCAGAAGAAAGGATAAACAATTATCCATCGCAAGGCCAAATTTTTGTTTGTAAAACTCATATAATAACGACCCTTTTACAAATCTGACAAGTGAATGAAATTAAGTAATCATTGAATAATTTATATCACTCATTCATTAAATACTATTCTTTTTGTATTGCTAAAGTTTTAAAGAGTGTTAAAAACACATTCTCCAATGTAGTAACACAAAGCGTTGAATGTCAAATGTCATAGTTTAACATATCATGAGTCAGTGTATCTTCTTCATTATTTCCTTGTATTCTTAACTTTAAAGATCTCTACTCTAAATACATTTGAGTTAGGCAAAATTTAGAACTTCCAATGTAGAATCAATCTTCTTTATGTGGTATCACAAATTGCCATATTCGGCCTATGTGTGTCCCTTAAAACTAAGTATAATATAGATTGAGGTAACCGTGATAGAATAGTAATTTATTAATTAAAATAACAAGTAAAGAACTGGAAATAGTAGTGTTTACAGATATCCGTAGAGTTACAAAACATTATTGAGTCATCACTAATTTAATTTAACACATCAGATATTCTAAGCATTAGTAATGGTTTATTGAAATTAGACCCAGTAATAGGGAGTAAAATAGGCTTGTCTACCTGGGTTGACAGCAGCTAGCGGGTCATGTTTTACTTACTACTCCCACGACTCCCTTGTAGACCGTAACTTTCCCAGCCCTTTGTTCACTTTCCTTGCCCTCACACCCTTTAGACTGCCTCCCTTTCTCTTCCCTTCCAATACCACACCATATATCTGCTTTCAATTCACACTCTAAATCACACTTTTACCAGAAACAGTTATTTCTTTTCTCATTTTTTTGTTATGGTTAAAATGTTAATTTTGATGTCACATTTTCATTCATCATTTTCATGACAAAGACTACTTGTTAAGGTTGAATGAAAGATCTTAGTTTTTCCCCCCCATTTCATATTGTGGTTTAATCATTGATTGTTATTTCACATATTTATGTGGAATCTTCTTATACATATATATACGTTACTCTTCTTGACTTTTGAACTCGTATTGTATCCAGTTTGGATCGTATTTCCATTTATTAAGTGTTATCTCACGTGAATATGTGAAATCTTGTATAAATATATATATACTTAAAATAAACTGTGACACATAGACAGAAACATAACAAAGACTCTTTGAAAAGTGAGTCTTTTTGAAAACACTTTTTGAAAAGTGAGTCTTTGTTATGTTTCTGTCTATGTGTCAAGTTTATTTTAAGTGTAATCTATCCTACTGGACCGTTTTTCGTTCATCATGGTATATATACATATATAGTATATAGTATAGTATATATGTAGTATCTGAGAAAACCAGTTTGCGTCTCAATGCAAGTACTTCGCACTTCTTCCCCATGACGACTGATGTCGAAATATCGAAATATATATATATATATATATGTATTTGATATCATTATTGATTAAGATGTGTAGAATATCATTGAAACGATTTAGTATATTAAACAGATATGCGTTTTAGTGTGCATATCATTTATAAACAAAACAAAAAAAAATGGTTATTAGATCTCCATCCACTATCTTTACTGTTATTTCTTTATTGTTTTATACTTTGTAGTTGTTGAATGAATGAAATTGGTTTCGTTTTGAAATAAAGATGCGAGACAAGATGTTTGTCAGAAGGCTGGAATGCAAAGCACCAAACAAGGATAAGAATGAAAAGTCAAAGTTGGCATGAATGAATCAGTGGAGTGAGGGTGGTTGTGCCAATGAGTCGAAGAGAGTGGGTGTTTGCGAAGAGCGAGTGAGAGAGGAGCCAGTGCAGCTCGCTATGCAGGTGTTGTGATTTCGTCAAAGATTCTGCCAACATAGACAGTTTTCCGCTTCACCCAGTCTCTTACCTTCATCTCGCTGAGTCATCCCGTCTTACAAATTAATAGCCAGTATTCATCTCAGGAAGCTCTTTTCAACGAAAAACCATAATTGCAATTACATTGTATCCGCGATTATTATACCAACAGCTATTTTTAAAATAAAGGATTCGTGAATTAATTATACAGTTTATATAATTTATTTAAAAGAATCCAAAGATACACACATGACACTGATACCAAAATAAGGAAGCTATGAATAACATAAAGCAGATAAAAATTATTATAATATGACAAAATATAAAAGATCTTCCAGTATAGCTTCTAGACTCAGATCTAATTTTATCATATTCATTATCATGATGTGATCCCTTGGGCTGTACAGTTAAATGCCACTATTTTTAAATTTCTACTTAGATAAATAGACTTTTTTGAAGATCAACTTTAACATTTACATCTTTGGATTTTTTTAATTCTTTTTTTTAATTTCGTTTATCAGAAATGTTAAGTTTCTAAACTAAGAGATTTAGTTCTTATACATTAAATTTATAACAAACAAATTGAAATCTAGTTAAGTATAGTTAATATTGAAATCTGATCCATTGTAAAGTTACCAAGCTTTTCAGCACGATTTATCTATTATAACTGAGAAGCATGAAAAGAAGAAGAAACACCCGCAACTCTCCATCATTTCAGCTTCATATCATCTTCAGAAGAAAAGAAGAAAAAAACAAGGTTGAAATATAAAAGAGTTTGCAGACGTCTAAAAAGTTTGCAAATATATATAATACAAAGAATTAGCATGTTTAGCAATAATTTATTAGTTGTCTAGGATGAAATTAAAAGATTTTAAACAAAAGATTTCATTATCAGAGCAAAGAGAGAAAAAGAAGAATAGAGCACGTCTATCCAGTAGGACGATTCATGCTTCAAACTGGACTTAAAAATTTTTAAATAGTAAGAAATTCTGAAATGACGCAAAGATCTTTCAATAAATCAACAAGTCATTGTTAGAATCTCAAGATAAATTAATCCTCCGAGTAGAATTTTCTGATAAGGACCATTACTTCGTTACAAAATTTTAGTCCCGTTTCTAAATTTATTTCTCTGGTTTTGACTTTTTTAATTTAAGTGCTTTTTTCATTAGATATTGATTTATATACAATATATTGTTGTAATATAAAGATGTTGCGTATTGTATAAGAATTTCAAGTCCATTTCTATTATTTTCTAATCCCCTGGAGTAGAGTTATTCAAATATTATATATATATCACTTCCACCCACAGTCTTGAACGCACGTACCTCTTCATCTTCTCTTCTACTCTCTTCCTGATGACAAAATTTGGTTCGAAATATTGATCTCAGTTCCTGTTTTCTTTCTTTATATGCTATTTTCAGATAATATATATATATATATCAATTTCACCAAGTTCTTAATCCTCACAGTTATCTCATCTAGTTTCATCTGTCTTTCTGACTCTGACAAATTTCGGTTGAAATCTAGTCTTGATCTCAGTTCTGTTTTCTTTCTATATATATCTATTTATATATCATGATATATATATATTCAGTTGTTGCTGAAATTCACAGACTGTTTTCTTTGTAAAATAATCTCTAATGTAACACCTCGTTTTCTGTTTCAAAATTCTTACTTCTGCCTATGAAAATGGCTTTAAATAAAAACCGAAACGTTGGCAATGAGAGTTTAATTTGAACCTGAAGAGCTGATCGAGTTCTGGTAAACTTTTATTTTGTTTCTATTTCACAGTCGATACTTTTATCAATATATATATTTCCTCCTTTGTCCACTCCCCAGTTAATCCACATTCCTCCCATCGAGGGACTTCTCTGTGCTCTGTAGCAAATGTAGCTTAGATACATTTATTTCTGCTATTATTATCAGGTAGATAATATTTCAGTACTCTAAGGCGGAAAAGAAGAATGGTAACTTAGGCCTGGACACGTTTATGAAGGAGAACGTGATTTATGCTCCTTGTAACTTAATGATTGACTCGGCATTACTATTGAAACAAGGAAAAACCTCTTTTTAATGCAAATCAAGAAAAATTACTCTTTGTCATTCATACGAGAAAGCCATCGTTTGAAAGAACCGGTTTTTCCCCTCGGTCAAATGTCAGCTAAACAATAACAATGCAAGTTGGATTGATGGGAAATAGAAACAATAGAAACAAGGAAAGTTTTGCTTTACAACATAAATGAAGTTTGGTATACCCAATGTTTACAAATAAAAAGCTTAGAAAAGCCCCGTTTTGATACTGAGTAAGACGCGAAAGGAAAGTCCGGGGACTTCCCGCGTTATGCAAGCCGTTACATTGGTCTTGTCGGCGGGCGCTTTACACGCTGCTTCGCTCAGGGCCGTTGTTTCACTCACTCCTGTTTATTTCACTGCCGCCCGAACTTGACTCATTTACGAATGAATCACAACTGCAACTGTAAATCAACTTTATAATATTAATATCAGCTGTTTCACGCCTCTTATAATCCGGTTCTATATAAAAGACATCAATATATTTCTTATACGTAGTATAATAGTATAATAATAAGCAAGATGTCTCAATAGACTTGGTTCTGCTCATTTTTTTCAAAATCATCTTATTTGGTTTTAATAATAGAATATTATATATGTAATGGACCAGGTTATATCTATTCATAGATATATTTCAAGTTTCACTCGCTTTCGGGGTTATCAATCTTTTAACTTTTGCTTCCTAAATTTTTCAAAACTTTACTATGATTACGAGGCCGATTAAAATTTTTCCAAACGGCATGCAGTCCATGATTAATAACTACAAATTAGGAAGGAACGAGAAAAATAAATAAATAGATGAAATAGAAAAAAAATTAAGGTAAATATAAATGTTTGTATGAAAGTATAAGCCGCAAGGAAAAAGTAAAAAAAAAACATAAAATATGCTCTGAGGCCTTTCAAATTTAAATTTGCTCTTCTGATTTAAATTTTATGTTTCTCTCTGATGACATACATTTGAAAGGCCTCTGAGAATATTTGCTTTGTTTTTTTACTTTTTCCATATGGCTTATACTTGCATTAGTTTCAATTACTTGTTTATTGTATTTAATTACTATAATTGTTGGTATTAAACAATTACGGAAGATGTATGATTAAACAAGTAGAGTTACTTCAGTACATATTTAGCTTAAAATTAAAAGAGTTTCGTTGTATTGTATAAATATTTCGTTTTTCTCTCAAAAATAAATTCCTCTTGTTTTTCTCTCATTATATGTAGCCAAACTGTTTGTTTTACCTTTTCACATTTGTGATTTATTCTTTTAATCTTCATTAGTTAATTTTCTTCTTCTTAATTATCTTTGTAGTTATTATTTAAGAAAAATAATGTTCTTTGAAAACATTTTATTCCACTTCTTTACTCTCCATAGTAAAGTTTTGTAAAGGTCAAAGAACAATAAACAATCTTCCTGAAAAGGCCTAAGCAATTTGAATCTAAATCGTTTATTTCCTAATAAATTATTTTATTAGAATGTCTTAATTTATGAATAAATGTATTAATTACAATGTATAACGCAATTATAAAATGTCCTGTTGCGATTTACGGGTTGAATTTTATTCCCCTTTGTTTATTATGAAATCTTTTAAACTTTAATATTTATAAAGCATAATTGACAATTTTGACGAAATAATATGCTTGTGCTTGTGTCAGAGGTAGGGGTAGTTTTATTCATAATGTACTAATTATATGAATTAGTGAAAGAGAAATGAAACAACACTCACTCAGGTCAAACTGTTTTCTAAAGAGACTGAGTAAAAACTAGTGTCTGTTGACAGCGTCACTTCGTTAAAGTGCGTCACTTTCCTTTGTGTCCTGCTGAAATGGTTTTAGCATGAAACAAGAAGACACTCAGTGTTGTTTCTTAAACTTAATGGTAGAAAATGTTTCATGTTCTTTTAAACGATATGATGTTTGTTCTTCTTGTTGATGAAGAAGACACTCAGTGTTGTTTCTTAAACTCAATGATAGAAAATGTATAAAAAATAAACAAAATAAATCATTTGATTCCGTCATGAGGTAGTTTAAATCAAACATGCTGTTGTTGTTGTTGCAGGAATCAAATAATAAAAGTCGTTTGATGGAGTTGGCGACCTGTTTAATTTAAATTGCGTTGTTGTTATTGTTGTTGTGGGTCGTGATGAGAAGAGGCTCCCCAGAAGGAGGGGCGCTAGGAGGCGATGGAAGGCCCGATTCAGGTCTCAAGGCTGCTATTGGCTACGGCACCCGCTCCGTCCACCATAGCTAAACATAGCACCCTTCGCTGCCATTCTCTCCCCATAACAACCCAATATCTTCCAATATTTCACACTCCTCCACTTTCTTTATTCTATATCTTTACAATTGACATTTCCTTTTCAATTAATTTTTCTTCATTATTCGCTAATATATAATATAATATCGTATTTTTGAAACAGTTCCTTATTGACGTTACTGAACCAAATTACTTTCACCTAACCGCTTCGAAACTCAATAATAGTTCGTTTCTATTGACCACTGGATCGATAAACAAGAAGTTCAAATCTCAACAGACTACTGTATTTGTATTTTTATTATAGATGTATAGTCAAATTACTGAGAGACCACAGAAAAACAAAAACTAATGACTGATGAACAGATTTACTCACTTCTCCAAAAGTTATTTTATCACCACGTCTGGTTTCAAAAAGTAAATGTGAGTTTAGAAAAAACGTTTCTCTGTAGTTTGTTTGCCAATAATTTGACTTATGTTGACTACTACATTTTTAATTCAGTTTTTTTTAATTACTGCTAAAAAAATGTCAGAAAAATGCTAAAAACTCTCATACAATAGGAAAAAACCCATAATCTGTAATTTTTAGGTAAATAGTCATGCAGAATAAGGAACGGGATGCCAGGCATTCTGACGATGAGGTAGCTCTGAATATGTTTTTACTTGTGATTGAATTTCAACATGAAAGTTATAAATAGAATGTCTAATTGCCTGCTGTATGTATATTTATATATATATATTTACAAATTCACTTAAAAATTGGAAAGACGATCCAAACTGGACACAATACGAGTTCAAAATCGAAGAAGAGTAACACACACAGTAAACAAACACAGTGGTAAAGAAACAGCAAGTGGTTACTTGCCATTGCGTCTTCAACGAGTTTCGTCTCTCTTCTCTTTTCTCCTGAAGACGGATTTGAGTGTGTTTCTTTACTTTGTGTTTTACTCTTCTTCGATTTATATATTACATTTGTTTATATATTTATAAATATATAAACTGAATTCACAAAGAGAACATTCAGAAATGAAACAAAAACTCAATTCGAGTTTTCTCGAATGCAGTGAATCGATTGACATCTACCTTCCTCATGATGAGACCATAGAAATATAGTAGAGAGTATCTGCTTCATTCCTCTGTGTCCTTTTTGTGAGTATAGTTTATTTAGTTCGTGGAACCGTTTCATTTAATTGGTTTATAAATATAATAAAATTTCTATATATAATATAAATAGCGTGAAAAGACAAAAGACACAAAAAGTCAATACAATATTTCGACATTTATCGTTATCAATAGGGTTTTCATGGTTTTATATTTGTATCATAGGTTCTTGTGTTTCTTTCTATGTCTGTTCTCTATAATTTTTTTCATTTAATTTATCTTATCGTTTTCAATATACGAAAAAATAATGCATAAAAGACAATGGCAAAAACAGATTTTTAAATTTCAAAAATAAGATAAGACTCGAAGTCAACTTTTGCGAAAAATTGTTCGTTTTACTGAATAAAAGCCTTCGTTGATATATTATATGTAATAACACATGTAAGTAATGATTGGGACATCATACAGATTGAAAATATATATAAAACATAGATTAATGTACTGTCTACTTTGATGGAAAAAATATAATTTGTAATGAAAATAAACTTATTAAATTAACTGACCTAATTTATATTTTATTAAATAGTGAACCTAATTCTATGTGGTTAATAGTAGTAATATTGTACTCGTGACAAAGGAACGAAATGACTACTTAGCTTTTAAAGCCTTAAAAGTCACTTTGACTACCACATAGATTTCAAATATAACTTCATTTTATTCGCTTTTTACTTCTTAATTTGGCTCTTTATTTCCTTCCAATTCCTTCTCGCTTGGTGGTTGTAGTAGGGGCACTGACTAACGGTTGTGCTGTTGCTGATCGTGTTCAGTCGCCGCTCTACCGTCCTGCGGGACTCTTGGCCTCCTGATGACGACTATGGTTGAATATGACAATACCTCGTATTGTCGGGTTAATCCTGCGTGTGTAATCTTTCATTTTCCTCTACTGAAGTTATTAGAGAAGAACCTTAACGAAATTATATAGTATTGGGACCGACAGTTGTATGTCTTTTCCTATAGAATTTTTATTTTTTATTAATTTCAAACATAAAAATTTAGGTACTGCGTTAGTAAGGACGTGGACAAGTAGACTCCCTGATCTTCAGTTACTTTTTGCATCAACTGAAGATATTATCGTGCCTGAATCATTGAAAAGCTATGTACATAGCTTTTTGACAAAAATGTAAGTTCTATGTCCTTACAAATCGTAGAAACAGAACATCAATTAAATATTCTCAAGTTGAGAATAAAAATTTGGGAAAACCAAGAACTAAGCATTAAGAGATTGGCACTGATTGTCAGTCACCTATGCAAGTGGTTGATACTGCCGGTGAAGTCATCAATGTTAAAATGAAATCGAAAGTGTTTGATAGCTATTAGGAACTAGTTTCAACGGAGGTTTTAAGTTACTTTTTATATCAATGGAATATATTATTGTGGCTAAATCATTGAAAAGAATGTATGGTTACGTTAATATTCCTTCGTCAGTTCATTTCACCTAGTTTGCAAAGTTGACAAAAAGTCTGTTCCATGCCCTTATGAATCGTAGAAAGAGAAGATCAATTAAATATTCTCAAATCGGAAATAAAAGACTTGGGAAAATCGAACAACTAAGCTTCAAGGTATTCGTTGTGTCAGTTCAGTTACCTATGCAAGCCATTGATACGAATCTTAAAATGAAATCGAAAGTGTTTAATAGGTGTTAGGAATTAGATCCTACGGGGATTTTAAGGTTCAAGAAAGTGTGAAAGTGTGCAGAGGAGTGACGGAATGACTTTGTCGGCGAGGTGTGCAGGAGGGACTGCGATAGGCGCGCAGTAAAGTGGCTTGTTTACGCTCGTCGTAGAGTTGACACGATTATCTTGCCCATTAGCCGGGCGGCCTGCCCATTTCGCCGCCGGCCCAGGCGCCTTCCCCTGCGCTCGCAACCCGACAATCTTCTTTTTTATCTCCCTAAAAACCGACCCCCCTCCCCTCCACACCTTCCTTCCTAATAACAAATATTTACATTTATTACTTTTTTATTCTTGCCCGACAAAACGTCTCCATAATTACGTGAAGTTTTACCGACTTTTAACAGGTAGATTGTGTTAGGCTTATAATTACAAGGCGGACGTACAGGGTTCGATATCGTTCAAGCCCACTTTTCAAACCTGCGGACGCCACTTAATCAACAACCACCTGACAGGATCACTTAAATTAATTTTTTTTTCTCGTTCCTCTTTTGAAAGAAGGCGCAAACAAAGGCTTAAGGCCGCGGCTACGAGTCGCCACATTACGGCCCTCGTCTGGCCAGATAGCCTCGTCCTCCGACACTTAAACACCACCCCTTGGCCTCTCATTCCCATAAGCCCTCCACCACACCTCCTTCTCACTCTTAGCAGTCATATTTAATCATTCCTTTCAAAACTCCTCTATCCTCTAAAAATTCTTAACAAGACATTTGTAAATCAGCAGTTTACTTCTAAACTGACTTATTTCAAGTATGATTAAATATCCAATAACTATCCCTCATTCAATTAATGTATAAATAATTTTATAATTTCATCTTTGTTCTTTGTCATACGTCAGTTCTCAACAGAATGACTCACAGGTAAGTAATTTGGTTTCCGATGACCAAATCAATTATTGAGGGAGCCAATTTTACTTTTACTAATGTTTTTTAACCATTTTTGTCTTACTTTTTTAGAAAAAATAGTTTTCTTGTCTTGATAATTTGTCTTAGAACTTATCTTTTTCTTAAAGTCATTTTCTTTCCAAATTTTTTAAGCCAATATATTGAATTGAAACTGAAGGAAAGTTTACTCGTATTGTTTAAAATATAAGAATTTTGCATTTCCACTTGGGAGTGTTTATTTATTAAAAAAAAAGTTTAATAACCATTCTTCTAATCAGTAAACGTTTAGTTACTATTTTTTCTGATTTTACACTAGGTACTTATATATTGATTATTAAGAGATTTTGAAATAATATATTTTTCATTGTGAAAGTAAATAGTTGGATATAAGTTCGGGCTATTGACAGAACTATAGCAATAGGCTGCTCTAGAACTGTCAATGTGTCGATCTAGAACAGCTAGGCTCAACTTTCTCTGCTTGGAATACTAGCGACACACTTAGGTCAATTCAACATCAGACTCTAACTCTCGTTGATTACTAGTGACTCTTTCAATATTTGTACATCAATTACCTACTAATCCATAGCCAAATGTTTATATATTTGATTGTTAAATGAATATTCAACTATATTCATTGTATTGTCACATATATCAGAATAGCTTTAAAGTTTCGTGACAAACACTCTGTCACGTGTCATACTGCTCAACCTACTAGTCTAGACCTTCTGAATGTTGTTCTTCAACCAGAAATATCGTGTTATGTGACTTTAAAATTTGATTTCTTTAAAAATGAGGTATAAGTTGTTTTAGAATTAGAGTTACACCAGGTCTAAATTAGATTCTTCTATAACTCGTAATTTGTTATAGAATAGAGTGATTTTTTTTAAACTTGTGATTTCTTCTTCAACTTCTGAAGAACTGTTCTTTTATGTTTCTTTTCAATCTGTGTTTGTGTGTGTGTTTTCCTCTAGAGATTGGTTGATTTTGATAGCCTTTCTGTTGGATTGGAGATGAGTTGGAAGATTTTTTGTCATGAAGCTAGACAACAGTTGTTTTAGAAATGAAAAACATGTTGTTTTGTACCACTGATTTATTGTTCTAGATATCTAAAGACATGGAGATCAGAGCACTCTTTTTATTAAAATCCATTGTGTTTCAGGTTGGCAAGACCTTCTTTACGGAGTTCTGGGAACATCACATGATGTGGCGCCACAACAGCTTTGAATGGCTTCCAAGCAAAGAGGAGATCCCCAATAACCTCGGTGAGAAGATCTCTGACGATGTCTTGGAAAGGATAAAAAACAAATCTGTAAGTACCCTATAGCAACACACTTGTTGAAAAAATATTCTAAAAAAGAAAAATATTCTAAAAACATAAATGCTAAGAGAAATATATCTTTCATTCGTAAGAAATACTGCTAAGAGGAAAATGTAAACTGTTGGAATTTTTATAAAAATGAAAGCAGTAATTTGTATTCTTTAATGTTTTACTAAATGTAACATCATTCGTATCCAATGAAAAGCTTAACTTTATAAATCAAACTAGTTATAAATTAGCTAGTTATTGTTACTTTAAAATGGTTAAATTAACATTTATTTACACTTTTATTTATTTTGTCTTCATTGTTCCCGTAAAAAACAATAAATTAGTAAATAATTGTTATTGTTATAATTTGGGTGAATAAAAACGATTTTTAAGTCATATAATTTTAGATTAAAAGAAAATAAAATTGCAAGATTAAGTTTAAACTTTATTCTAAAATTGTACCTTTATAATTGGTACTTGGAAATGACCAATACATTTCCACATAAGGAATAAATATTAACACATAAATTGGTCAGGAGCAAACTTTGTCTGTTATATCCAAATGTAAATTCAAATGTAAATGACTTTCCAACTATTGAATTTACTAGTAGTTTAAACTTGTTAGACGCTTTTTCATGAGACCACGAGAAAGTCAAGTTGAAGATGGTTTACTTTGTCTTGCTCTGTTTTGCTGAGACTAGAAATGTTTAGTAGTTATTTCAGTGGCGTAGCAAGAGGGGGGGGGGGGGCGACTTTTGAAGGTGTAAAAATATAAAACAGAAAAAACTCACAAAAAGTCTGAATTATTATATCAAAATGAGTTTTTAAGGTCGTAATTGTTTTTATATTCTATGCACCCAATATTTTTCAAGCGGATTTTTCAACTGTAAATTTGCAAATAATAAATGTATTTTAAATTTTTCAAAAATAATTTTTTAAAATGGTTGAAAATTCATTATATTTGTTTGTGTAACCAGTTAATTTAATTTAACATTTTTTTTTATTATTTGTATTATACGTTTTTGTTTTGGAAAATCTTTGGTTTTCTTTGATGATGACTGTATATGACTACTGTAATAAGATGAAAGTTTGAGACTAATTACAGCAGTCTAAAATTAGATCCTTGATTGCAATTCCATGAAAATAAATATTTTGAGGACTTTCTGGAATTTTGAAGGTTAATCAAATGATATGGTGTATATGCATGATCTAAGGCAGGGGTGGGAAATTAATTTTTACCGGTTGGAAGGGGGTGGGGCACATGTCGAACCTGAACTGTCCCAAAGGGCCACAACATTCTCGAAAACAGTTTTGGTACAGAATTTTATCATATAAAATTTCACAAGCTCTATGAGGCCATGGAGGCACACAAAAGCATACCTGAAGAAATCCCGCGTTATTAACCATGAGGGGTGTCCTTGTGACAATACACGCCAGAGTTGGGGTCACTTAGTATTTACTTTATGATTTTAACGACAGCGGGGGCAAATCCTTACGACCGCACGGGCGGCGTAAATGGTTGCCCCACCACTGAGGTATTTATTATGAGAAGATAATGTTGTCGTGTGCGGCAGTGGTGAAGCAATGCTTGTGTTACAGCTGAAGGAGATCCTCAGCCTTCTCTTCAGACACATGCAGAAGTACGCTGTGGTGCTGCAGTTGGCCCTCCTCGACCAAGAGACCTACAGTGACGGATGGCAGCAGCACTTCGACCACATGATTCGAGAAAGCAAAGCAGTCAGTACCCTTTCACTAGTCCTCATCAATTACTTTTAATTTATCTGCATTTCACTAGTATCAAAATAGTAATGGAACAAGTTTACGTCATAGATCTTTCACCAAATCAAATAAAAAGATTTTGAAGAATATAATTCTAAAATAAGTTTTGTGGAACTCGAACCACCCTAGAGTGGTCCTCTAATTTGCATGATTGCCGTTTATACAGAGATTTAAGTCAATATCTCTGACCCTCAATTTTTTAACATTTCAAGAAGAACATTGTAAGCTTTCTTACTCATTCAGCTGGTTTTGGATTTTGTCAATCTTCCAGGGTAAAAATGGAATATCTAGTTTTGCTCTAGAAGGTGGATAAGTTCCAAAACCAGTCAAGTCAGGAAAAAATCTATGGAGTACGATATATCTGACTAGTTTGTAATGCTAGCAATTATAATATTATCAATCATTAGTTGTGCAATCCGTAATTGTGTGGTATTTACTCATTCTGAGGTAAAATGGATAAACAAACAAAAGTCTCCACACAAATGAAGTTTTATTCAACACGTTTCGAACACTTTGTGTTCATCATCAGGAAGATACCCAGGGATGTGGTGCTGACGGGTTGGTCCAGTGAAAGGTTGTTTTCACTGGACCAACCCGTCAGCACCACATCCTTGGTGTCTTCTTGATGATGAACACAAAGTGTTCGAAACGCGTTGAATAAAACTTCATTTGTGTGGAGACTTTTGTTTGTTTATCCATTTTACCTCAGTATAATATTATCATTATATATTTTGAAGTTGTCAGAAAATGGCCTAATAATGCAGGTTTGAACCGTATTTGACAGTTTTTAAGCGGAAAACAATGTAACTTGAATCAATAACTAATTGACCTCCCACTAAGGTTGAAATCAGTTCAAGGTGATTACAATAAAAGTATCTCGAATGGAATGTTTGAATGATTTGTGTTTGCAGGTCTTGTGTGAAATGCACACAGTGCTTGTCGCCTTGGGTGAAGACACCACAGACGATGTGTCCGGTGAAGAAATCGAAGCCAACTTTTATGCTGACTCATCGTCTTCATACAGGAACTCCAGGGACTGGGCCATCCTAAGGGACTTCATGATCACTTTGGAATATATCAAAGAAGTTTGCGAATTTTTCTCCGTCGAATAAAAAAAAAAAAAGACAAAAACCAAATTTACTAATCATGTATACTTACTTCATTTAGAGGAAGAACAACCTGCCATTGGAATGTATTTATTTACAAGTTAAGTTAGTCTAAGTGTTTATCGTTGGCGACTCTCGTAATACTTTATTGTCCATTATTCATACTTGTTTTAAATTATGCAATTTTTTTTAAAACAGAAAGAGCGTTAACTTTTTCCATTTCATTAATTATTTATTTATTAAAAACATTGTTTATTCTTTCATATTATCAAAGCTTACTGTTGTTTTCAAAGATTTTTTTTTTTTATTTCAAAATATCGACTTACATTTATTCTACTCTTAGGTATAAATCCAGTTCCAATGAAGAGTTTATTAAAAAATGTTCATTCTAAAAATTTTTAGTAGCTTTTCATCATGAGCGAAATGAAGAGTTGTTATCTTACATTTGTCTTTAATGAATAGTAATATTAAATCTGATCAAATTTTCGGGTAATAATTTCTTTATAAAAATATATGACACAGCGTTATAAAAATCATCCTTATATCATTTCTATTAAGAAAGAGATTTTGATAAGACATGACATATTTGCTGTATTATTTGGAGCATTTGAAGATAGCTATCACTATATATTCCAGTTGAATACTGAAATATATACAAAATTAAATTTTATCAGGACTCGGTCAGTTCTTTAGGTTCAAATTAAACTCTCATTGCCAACGTTTCGGTATTTTTTTTAAAACCGTTTTCATAGGGAGATTTGTTTCAAAATTTTATACTTCTGCCTATGAAAAAGATTTTAAATAAAAACCAAAACGTTGACAATTAATTAAACCTAAGAACTAACTAAATCCTGATAAACTTAAATTTAGTTTATATTTAAACATTTGGATTTAAACATTTGTTTATATTTCACGGTCCAAACTTTTTATATATATATATATATATATATATATATATATATATATATATATATTAGTGTACTTTGGTAGCAGTCCTTCAGATATACATGCTTTGTTAAACACGACAGAGTAGTTTCTGTCTATGAGCTTCTTCTCGAGAACTTCGATTTGCCGAAAAACAGTTTTTTCGTTGTTAGAACAACGGTTGAGGTGGTCTGCAATTGTAGTCGACGCTTTTCGATCACTTTCCGTGGTCATCTTCAGGACATCAGTAGTGGTGGGGTGGGTGGGATGAGGGTCTTATATGTTGTAGAGGGTGCAATAGTCGAGCCAATGGGATGATAGTATTCCCATACTGTGCAATAGTCGAGCCAATGGGATGATAGTATTCCCATACTATCATCATCATCATCATAGTAGCCAATACTATCATCCCATTGGCTCGACTATTGCACCCTCTACAACATATAAGACCCTCATCCCACCCACCCCACCACTACTGATGTCCTGAAGATGACCACGGAAAGTGATCGAAACGCGTCGACTACAATTGCAGACCACCTCAACCGTTGTTCTAACAACGAAAAAACTGTTTTTCGGCAAATCGAAGTTCTCGAGAAGAAGCTCATAGACAGAAACTACTCTGTCGTGTTTAACAAAGCATGTATATATATATATATATATATATATATATATATATATACTCCAATATGACTTTAAGAGATTGTAAAAAAGTGTAAATTTGGATAGGAGACATAACAGAGCAAGACACTTACTATAGTCGGTATTTCCCATGGTTCATCACTAGAAGAAGATTAAAAGATATCTGCGTCTTTTCTTTTAGTCTTGTTGTAATAACGAAGCACTTTTTTTTTATTTCATCAATCAACAACAACATCATCATCATCATCATCATTAGTCATCAATAAGCTTCTTGAAGTCAAAGGTCAAGCGAGTAAGAAGATACCGGGAGTTATGATAATAAAATGTACAAACTATAATAACCCTGTACAAGCTTTATACTCATTCCACAAACACTAGCAATAAACACTTGCTTTTGAATCTCCACAGGTAAAACGAGTACCAGCTTATTTTGCGACATACATTCAAACTTTAATATCATCATTACTCGTAGTCTGAAGATGGTCACAAAACTACCTGCATTCATTACTAATGACTTCATTAACTACCTAAACTCTTATTCTTTACCCCCTTATTACAAAAAGTTCCTTCAATTACATCTCACTACTAAAAGAAGCTGCTAGTAAATTATATTTATTCAGCGACAGAAAACTATTTAAAAATGTTTCATTACTTATTTTCTGACACCATTATGTTACTTTTTCCTTAATAGTGTTTACTTTCCATCTTGTTTCCTATATTTTTAAATTTATTTATAAAAAAAAAATCATTATTTATTTTCTTACAGTACCTGCTTTTTATATACTTTAATTTTTTTTTTGTAAGATATTAAATTTTTAAGAAGAATTTTGTTCGAGATAAAGGGTTTTGATTTTTTAACACCCACTGTTACAAAGCTTTTGTCGTCAGTGTTGCACTACAGGCGATTTTTTACTTATGATGCCCCCCACAATCAAATGTGATTTATTCCTTTAGTAGTAACCCTCTGAACAATCATAACCTTACGATGAAGAATGACACTTATCATCAGCTACACTAATCGTAATTTCCGTTTATCCAACTTTTTTTTCCGACGGGAATTTTCATTACAAATAAAAGAATATTAGAATTGATAAACTTTCAAAACATTATACTTATTCTTAAACTAATAAACAGCAAAAAAAAAATCTCGCAACTCAGGTGAAAAAAAAAACTTTGCTTTGATTTCACCATTATATTTTTCAATTCTGTGAAACTGGATTTATCTGAATCGATTCAATCCTATGTTTATTTCATCGATTATTATAGTTGATTAAATGTATAAACTTGATTTCTTTGAATTATTCTATTAATTAATTGTTAGTAAATTTCTTGAAAAACTAATCAGTATTCTTGTAATTATATAAATTTATAGATAAAGTAGTATTCTTAGATAAGTAGAAGGTGCTTATTCTTATTATTCTGTAGAAAACTTCTTGTACTCTCAGTTCTTCTCAATCACGTTTTTGGAGCTAGAGAATAAAATCCCAGCTCCTATTATAAGTTATAGAAAAGTATATTTCTGTTGAAAAAATTAATACCTGTTTAAAAAGCACAATATTCTATTTAAAAATAATTTCATCGTAAAACTTTTGTGAACTATGACACTACATTATGTTTTGGAACTATTATTGCTCCAGCAAACCAGTCAGAGCTATCTGATGAAGGAAATTGTTTCGAAATATTAATTCCCTTTCTCTAGCTCCAAAACCCTGATTTTAATCTTGATTACACTCATCAAACTGTATAGTATATTTAATTAAAATTGGAATACTTACAAAACCAATTTCATAATATTTAAAAACAGAAAAGTAGTAACCTGTAGTTTTACTTGCAATTTCTCTTCAAAACTAAAAAAAAAAATTTTAACTAAATAATTGTCTGTTACCAATCATTGCTTTTTGGTGTATCTATGTATGTTTATGTATGTCAGTTCATGTGTATTCTATTTACTTGAAATCTCTGGCTTTACTTAGATTAATAAGCCATCCTTGAAAACGGTTCCTCACTAATGTGCAATAATGTGCAAGTTATCTTTAATTTTTGTAAGTTATCCTGCATGAATATAATATACACATAAGTAGTTGAGATTAGAGCGCACCAGAAGTCATCAAATTTATTAATTATTTACAACTATTTTGTTAATTAACTAATTAATGTTAATCACCTCAAGCATGTATTAATTAGATACTATAATGTCACATAGATTTGTAAATTAGCCTTGTTCCTTTTTTTTGTCATGTATTTATTAAGTATTTATATTATTCTATATATATATTTTTTATTTAAAAACTCCTTTTTTTATTCACTGTTAATATTTAACAGTTTTCATTTTAGTTTCTTGCCTTTGATGAAATGATTTTTGTATTAAATTAATCTGTAAAAATGATTTTTGTATATCATGTTGTAGATTATTTCAAATCTATGTTACGACTGTGATAATTCATGTTATTTATTTTTTCAAATAGAATTTAGATTTTAAACATTATTCTTCTTATTTTATAGTCCTTATTTGTCCTTCCTACTCGTATATTCCTTACTTATGGGAAACATTGTTTATTGCTTAAGCAGTTATTCACATCAGGGGTTTATAAATATTTTTGAATTCTTAAAGGGATTATAGACATAATATTTTTTAGTATAAAATATATATATATATATATATAATTAAAATAAGCAGTGACACATAAACAGAAACACAACAAAGACTCACTTTTCAATATTTCGACCGCCATTACGGTCGAAATATTGAAAAGTGAGTCTTTGTTGTGTTTCTGTTTATATGTCACTGCTTATTTTAATTGTTATTTGTCCTGCCGGACCGTTTTTCGTATATCATGGTATATATAGCGACAAAAGAAAACACATGACAAAGTGAAAACTCACTATGATATTTCGACAGCAGTCGTAATCTGAAAGGTGAAGAAGACCAGCCAAGACTTCAGAAGCAGTCTGTCAATGTTGCCACCTTACGGATGAAAAAGTATTAAGGAAAGGAATATGAAAATATATTAAATAAATCAAAACAAAATTATTAATTATATAATCTAAGAAATATATATATATGATAAAAAATAAAAGAAGAACAAAGTAATAAAATTATAGAAAACTATTGAAGTAATAAGTAAATTAAATAGGAATAATTAACGATTCTAGTTGAATACATGACTCAGATCTACCGATGAGGTGGTAAATATATGCTTCCTCTGAAGCTCTCAGAGTGACAGTATAGTTAGAATCAGGTATCGGCTTAAGAATGTTTGCATTGAAATAGTCATTAAAACTATTTCCAAGTTAATAGCAGTGAATAATATAATGTTAAACATATAGAATCTGATTTGATAGACAAACTGTGTTAGTATATTCAATAGTTATCTCGCAATACTAGTGTGAACATCTACTACAGAGTGTGCCTAATAGTAAGAGCATCTCCAACGAGTGGGGTTGTGGATAACCTAATCTGTCATGTTAAAGAAATACAAATGAAAACTTGAGTCTATGGGTTCACTTTCAAATGTCGACTCTTTTTAACGGTCGTCCTCAGGAATGGAAGCGTAAAGGCAAAAAGACAAAGTCAACTAGAAAGCTTCAGAGGATACGAGAAACAAAGATACGAGAAACGAGATACAAAGAAAACGAAAAAGAATGCAAGAAAATATTATATATAAATGATAAAGACAACACATAGAAGAAACGAGAAAACTTACTGGATCGATATTTCGAACTGAAGTTCGTCGTCAGGAAGAGAGTAGAAGGGAAGAAGAAGAGGTACGTGAGTTCTCATGTACCAGTGGAATGCGACTGAGGGTTCCAGGCGGAAGTCTCAAATCCAAGTCGCTCGAAGCGCTGCAAGCTGTTCCCCCAGCTTGCTATATATATATATATATATATATATATATAAATGTTCAAACCACAGAAAGCAATGGGGGAAAAAATACTAAGATCTTTTTTCTCATTTCTTATTGTGGTTTAGACATTGATTATTATTTCACGTGTTTATTATGAAATCTTACTATATCTAGCTAAATCTTGTCCTTAGAACGGACGGCATAACGGTCGAAGTATTGAATAGTGAGTCTTTGTTATGTTTTTGTATGTATCACAGTTTATTTTAAGTGTAGTCTGTCCAGCTGGATCGCATTTTGTTTATCAGATATATATATATAGTTGTTGACTGTCGTCCCTCTGTCAATTTACTTCTTCTCCTGAGAACGACCGCCATAACGGTTGAAATATTGAAAAGTGAGTCCTATGTTACGTTTCTTTGTATGTGTCACCGTTTATTATATGTGTTATCAGTCCTTATGGATTACATTCTGTTTAACGTATATGTATATTTATATTAGAAATAGGTTAAACCGTCAAACTTCGTAAGATGATCCTGGAGTTGGAGCGCTTTCGGACGTTGTCCATCTTCGATCGCAACAAACCTGTTTGCGGAGATTTGTTGCGATCGAAGATGGACAACGTCCGAAAGCGCTCCAACTCCAGGATCATCTTACGCAGTGTGACGGTTTTCCCTATTTCTAATATAAATCTTACTAACCTCAGTGGTATTAACAATATATATATATATATATATATATATATATATATATAATATATATATATATATATATATATATCAAACAATGTTAACAACAATATTAATGAAAATAATACACAACTGATTCACTTTTTATATATGTGAAACTTAGAGAGAGAGAGAGAGAGAGAGAGAGAGAGAGAGAGAGAGAGAGAGAAGAGAGAGTGATTGATCCCATTCTGGTCTCCAAAATGATTGGTTAAATGCATACAGAAATGCGTTAGACTTTTCTGTTATTTAGATGATCAGCTAAATCGACATTTAAAAATCTTTTAATCATATAGATGATCAACAAAAAAAGTTTTATCAATTTTACATTTGGATCATATTAACCAATATATTAAATAACATAAAATATTTATTGTCACAAATATTATTTGTTATTATTAGAAATAAATAATATTTATTAAACATTAATAAAACAGGTCTTTATATCCAGGAATTCGTAAATAATTTTTATGTAACAAACTTGGAATAACATTTTTTGTTACTCTTCTAATATGGAGCACTGTCTTGATTTAGTTTTTCATCAATTCATTGTTTACAAGCCTTCACATATCGGTTTTCTTTTTCATTCATTTGCATATTAAAATATAAATGTAATTAATGATTTGTTCAGTGTTAATTTGAATTTTATTGTGTGTCAATATAAACCAATATAACAGGGAAAAAAAGAATCGTAAACCGTAAGTTCAATAGAACATTTACAGTAATTTATTTTTTGAGACTTATGTGATGGAAAACTATAACTTTAAAATGTTCAGTTATTCAATTTTAACGATTCAAAGTAAACAACCTCATTAATGAAATCAAAAGGAATATAAAAACTAATCCAGTACCAATCCAAATTACAATAATTGAATTGTTGATTATTATTAGTGAATACTTTAATTACTCATTTTAGTTTAGAAAGTTATTAATAAATTTAGTTTTAATTTAAAATTTGGGCTAACTATTTCATGTTTTGTTCTATTTTCTTTCTATTAATTAAATTGAAACTTTTTGTTCATTCATTCCTTTAGAAAAGAGGCGTTTAAAATTAAATGATGCTATTAAACACTTAATATCACACCCAACCTTATTCAGCAGTTTATTTTAAATTTTCATGAGTGTTTATATCAGATATATTTTATTAGGGATTTCAAATGATAAACTTATTCTCTGATAATAATACCTCACTTTGTTTTTGAAGGAAGTTTTTATTATTGAGTCAATAGCAAGTAAGATTTTGAATCAATAATTTATTTGACTTGTAAAATAATAAACATTCTACCATGTATGATCACAGTTTACAAAGTATATGAAAAAATGGTAATTTATGAAAGAATGTAATTAATCTAAACTTAATGAAAAGATAATTGTTTATTGTTTTCATTTCACTTACAGTAAACTTTATATTACTTTTTATGTTAAGTAGTTAATAGTGAGTAACTACAAAAATATATCAGCTAGTACACAATCTTCAATTCATAACTGAAAGTATTGAATATTACATGTGATTTAGTATTCTTGGTTAAAAAGGGATCAAAAGTAAGTTAGGAAATAAGAGGGAGATTATTAGGTAAATAACAATGATAGCTTATTGAAGGTTGATCAATTATTAGCACCATTAAAACAATTACTTATTGAAACTAACAAAGATTTAAATAGATATTAATTAGTTAATATACTGAAATGTATTCAACTGTGAAATGAAGCATGAACATGACAAGTAGAAAAGAGATCTGTGCTATCTTTTCGTTATCTTTGTTCTTTGCCTGTTTCTAAAATAAACCTTTCAAGTATTAATATTCACATGTGTTGGTGTATTTATACTATTTCAAACACTGATTCTTGATCAAACTAGACAAACAGAGATAGTTATCTCTCTTCTAGTTTTCTGCTAATTACGAATAATTTTTTTTGAAATCTGAACTATAAAGTATCTTGCTCTGTTAACATGTCCTGCGTTCATTTTCATTTGTTATTTATCCCACTTGGGACTAATTGTTATTTTAAATATTAACACAATTAGAACAACTTATCAAACGTTGTTTACTAAAACTGAGTTTACTTACTGAGTTGCTGTTTGCCTAGATAATAGAGCTCTTGTTTTCCTGATAACGATGAGGTTGGGATAACTTACTAGGTCGCTGTTTGCCAGGCGATCAAAGCTCTTCTTCTCCTAATAACGACGAAGTCGAAATATTAAAGAAAGTTTCATTATTTCCCCTTGTTATTTTCTTCCAAGAGCTGTATTTAATTCTGTCTTTCCTGAGCTATACTGAAAGAATAATTTATTGATACCTTTATTAGATTTTGTATGAAAAATATCCAATTATATGAGATCTATAAAAAAAATTACCATATTAATAATTCATTATCTATTGGTTCCCTATTAGATGTTAAAGTATTCACTAATAATCTATTAGCTAGAGCGCATGTTATTTTTTGTCCTGTAATATCTGATTTATGCTGTGAAATCCTGTTAGTATTTCAGCTAAGCTAGACTTTTTATTTATTTTTGGCGTTTTTGGCTGTGTTTATTTTTATTTAAATCAGTATGATTAGTGACTGTTAACTATCCTCTGACTAAACATTTTAAACATTGATTGTTTATTATCAATCAGCATAACACAAAATAACATAATGAATTTTATAATTGATATCAATATTTCACAGTAGTTTTATTGCGTAATGAAATATATTAAATTGCCTGCACGGCAACATATCTCAAGATATGTTGCATCCGCTCTATCTTGAGTTATTTGTAAATGAATTTAACCCAAGTACTAGGTTTTACCATGTTTCTGTTGCAGCATACCTTCCTTTACTAAATTACATTATTAACACGTACAGGCTACTGTCTATGTTTGTTTGGAGGTTTCTTTACGCTTCTGTTCTCTTTTGAATGTTGAGTACCAAGTGTTTTTTTCTCTTTTTTTCCTCTCTTTCTTCTTCCTATTTTTTATTATTATGATTGTTTTTATTTTTATATTTTACTGGGTCTGCCTAATTTTCATGTGTTTAGTCCCTATGGTTTTTTTTGTATTGTGTAAAAATGTCATGTAAATTTGGCTGAATTTTCTATGTCCGTTCTAGAGTTGCAAGTGTTTTTAATTTTTCCAATGTGTATTATTTCTTTTACTAGTCTCTTTCGGGTGTGTTTTTCTTTGTCTACTATAAGTGGGTTATGAAAGTCAGAGTTATGTTTTTGTGTGTTGGCATGTTTAGCTAGAGCGCATGTTATTTTTTGTCCTGTAATATCTGATTTATGCTGTGAAATCCTGTTAGTATTTCAGCTAAACTAGAGTTGCCCAGCTAAGTATGGGCTCGTTTACCCTATATATTTTGTATCACAGTCGTTACAGTTAATTTGATATACTATATTGCTGTTCTGTAATGTAGGGTTTGTAGATTTGAATTTAGAGAAAACTAAACTATTTAGTGTTTTGTTGTTGCTGTGTCCAATTTTGCAATGTATATTGTCTTTTAACGTTTTTTTTTAATCTTTCTGAGAGACCTTTTACATAGGTAAGACTAAAGTATTTTATATTGTCTGTGCTTGGGTTTGTGTTACTGTTCTGAGAGTCTGACTGTGTTTTCTGTATGTTCATCGCGTTTATATTCGTATGACTGTTTGAATTTCTTGTTATATTGTTATTTCGTTTTCTGTGGTCTCCATTATCATTATGATCTGTGTGTGTGTTGCAACTGTGTGTTTGATTTTATTTACTAGACCTTTAGGAAAATTATTATTAAACAATATGGATTTTACTAGAGTTATATTTTTGCTATGGAATGTGGGGTCACTGAGGTTGAAGGCTTTATGTTTTCACTCTATAGCTATATAATTTTTTGATTTATTGGATGGTGTGATTTGTAATTAAGATACCTGTCACTTTTATCGGGTTTTCTCTACCAATAAAAGTGACACCAAAACCCCATAAAAGTGACAGGTATCTTAATTACAAATCACACCACCCAATAAATTAAAAAATAAAGACAGCTATCGCGTTAAAACATAAAGCCTTCGACCTTAGTGACCCCAAATTCCACAAATAAGACTTTAGTGAATAACGGTATTACTCTGTAGTTATGTGTTACTCAATAATCGACTTTAAAGTACAAGTATAACACAAAATAACTTAATGAATTTTATAATTGATATCAATATTTCACAGTAGTTTTATTGCAAAATGAAATATATTAAATTGCCTGCACGGCGGATTAACAAAGAAGGGGAAAGAAGAATTGCAGATCCCCTTGGTACAGAGATGCAGCGGAGAAAGTGAGCAGAGGAATAAAGATTGGTGTTTAGAGGGTGCGTTCACCTGATCCACATCTTTGGACAGACATCACCCACTTCCGGGACACAGCAAGCGTTGCAACGTCGTAGAAAAAAAAATTATTACTATAGGAGAGATCAAGAGATAACGGTGGACGACGCTAACAAGTCTAGCAAAGGAGAAAAAAAAAGTCCGCGGATAATGGAGGAAACGGGGAAGCCAGACGTGAGGAGGTGCAAAGAGGGGACAGACACTCTCTGTGACGGCCAAATCAACGCAGCTAGCAGAGACTCATTCAGCGGAATCGAGTCAATGCACCTCCTACCAAACTCATCATTCAGTATGTTTGACCTGCCTTTTGTAACCCCACTATACTTAAGGTATGTCCACTTGTAATCAAGAAATCATATTTCACTTATTTCAACACCTTTTGATATTTTGGAATCCTCAGAAGCTTTTTTTACTTTTACCTAAGGGCACCAAAAACGCTCATTTTCCTTCTCCTGTTCACGAAATTATATTAATTATTGAAACTGTTAACATACATTTATTTCCTTCATAAGCATCTAAAAATACTTAAATATAGGACAGGTGGAGTGTTTGTGTGCTTCCATCGATAATGGACATCCAGAGTTCGCAAATTGCCCATACTCTAGATTGTGTAACGTGAGTCAGTGAGGATGTAAACCGTTTATTACGATCTCCTACAATGTCAAGTATTCTTTAAGATTAGAGCCCTAAATGAGTAGACCAATCAGCAGATTAACAGGCAACTGCGTCTGGGCTTGCTGTTATAAACGTGACAACATTTTCAGCAGTGCTGAGTCTCAAGTTAGCCATACAATGATATTGAGCACAACTAATTTCGTAGGATGTCTTGTAACCGACAAGTGACTTTTATATATACATATATTTTATAAAATCAGAAAGACGATAAAATTGGACATATAAAATTTCAAAATGGAAGAAGAACAACACACAGAGTAGAGGAACATACTTACTACCTACATTTTTTGGTAAATCTATCTTCAGGAGAAAAGAAATAAGGAGACTAAGCACTCCCAAGACGCAACGGCAGATAAACGACCCGACAGCCGGCCACCCGTTACCTGACGTTACGTCTTAAGCGTGCTTGGTCTCTCATTCTCTTTTCTCCTGTTGATAGATTTTCCAAAAATTTCAGTTAGTGTGTTTCATTTCTTTGAGTGTTACTCTTCTTCCATTTTGAACTTATATATATTACTCAATAACGAAAAGATAAAAACATAAATATAGGCATACAAGACTCACTACTATATTTCGACAGGCGTCTTCATCAGGTAGTAGTGTGTCAAAATATTTGTAAGCCTCTGTTTATGTTTTTCTCTTTTCATTATTGATATATATATATATATATATATTCACTGATAAAACGAAATACGATCCAAACTGGACACAATACGAGTTCGAGATTAACAAAGAACAACACACAAAGTAGGGAAACACACTTACAGACTCAAATTTTCGGGTAATCCGTCTTCAGGAGAGTAAGTGTGTTTCCCTACTTTGTGTGTTGCTCTTTGTTAATCTCGAACTCGTATATATATATATATATATATATATATATATATATATATATATATAGTTCACACAAGAAACAGAAAAACAAATAAAGACACACACAAAAGACTCACAACGATATTTCGACACTCGTCGTCATCGGGCAGAAGTAGTCCCTTTGAGTAGCTGAGCTAACTCATATATATAATATATATATATATATATGACTGTGTCTTTTATTGATATATTTAAAAGTATGTCACCAAGGTTAATTGAAATGAAAATCAATACAAGAGTATTAGATTCAGTTTCCCTTTGCATATCTGATGAGGAATATTACTGTTATTTGTATGGATGACTATTCCCTAGGTTTATACTCTGGATTATAGCTGATTGGGCATAGCAGTGACTGCAGACAGTCAAAGGGAGTGCTGGTTGTTTGGATTGACTAGCATTCTTCATATAGGCGACGGGCGACTTGTAGCAGGCAGAGTACTCAGTGAAAGATTGCGATTGGGACCCCAAGTGTTTTGACGCTCTTTCATCACGCTTTAAGGAAGGCCCATTCACTCTTATCTAGCCTCCTCGCCATCAAATAACTTTATCAAACAGTTTATTCATCTCATACCGACAGCGGGTCCTAAATTATTCCAATATAATCCTCAATATGAAAATCATTTAAACACCCGATCAAGCAAATGAAGAGAAATAACTGGTGGTCTACCTTAACCTTAATCTTATATTTACATTATGACAGTCATTTAACTTAAATAACATCTTTATATAATGAATAAAATAATTTTCAAGTGAAAAAAGAATAATGTTTTTTTAATATTAAATATTTAAGAAAGTCCATATTATAAAATTTTGTTTTTTTAACAACAAGTTCATAAGTCTATAATATAATGGTAAAGAGATAGATCTCTACAGAAGTAAAAAACAAAACTAGAATGACCCTTCTTTCTTACATGCAGATAATGAACCAATCAACTTTCTATAAGAGAAACAATTCAAACCCCGAAACATACTCGTAATAACTATATAGTAGTGAACACTGTGAACTACTTCACTTCCTGATGACTAAATGTTCCTGGTTTTCTTTTCCAATAATTAAACATAAATCAACAACATATAACTTAATAAAGTTGACTATGCATCCTCATTTATTAATTCAGTCTTTTAACAATTCAACCAAAACAATATTACCAAGAACTGGTCAAATATGAGATTTCATTTATAACCCAACTCTCTGTTTATATATGGTACTTTCAAACGTGAAATATCACACTTTACGTATCAGTAATGAATGTGAATGTGTAGGTAAATCATAAAAACATTATCAGTGCACTGACTATAAAAAATGAATTTAAATAAAATTGAAACGTCGGCATAGAGGGTTTGATTGAACCTGAAAGGCTCATTGAACCCTGATTACTTTACTCCTATAAAACTTCAATGTATCAGTAAATATGCGATCTATTTTGATACTTGTTTCTTTTAAATTTTCCATTTTTACCACATTTTGCATTATTTATCACAAAAGTACACAGGTTTTCAAATAATCTATGCAAAGACTGAAGGTTTTGAAAAAAAAAACTTTAATATACATTCACAAGTAAACACGTAGATACAAGTCCACACACGCAAATACAAAAACCTATTGGTAGTATTATTCACTTATGCCTTCCGAATTTACTTTTAAATTGTTCTAACCAGTCAGTGAGGTTCTGCCTTTTATCAAACTTATCTAAAATAATTCTCTATTTCGTGTAATTTTGCTTCTTCTTCATATACAATTTATTTACAATTGAAACACTTACGTCAGTAGCTGCAGTTTTATAAAAAAAAAATTATCATCCTGGTTAAAATATTCTTTTCTTAAATCGTTATCAAGCTTTACACCTACTTTAGATAACAGCTGTCTCAACATTTAAGATCTTCAGAATGAAAGATTTAATACTACAAGAGGAAAAACTTCGGAAAACGAGTAAATTTACTGTATTTATAAGTCGTTTATTTACTAAGATATAAAAAGATTTCACATAAACACGTGAAATAACAATCAATGATCAAACCACAATATGAAATGGGAAAACAAGACTAAGATCTTTCAACTGTAACAAGCGGTCTTCGTCAGAGTGACCACTCTGTTTTTGACTCTTTCGTAGGACATACTTTTGTAGAGCCATTTGAAAGACATCACTCTTTAACCTCAGGACATCTCTTGACGACGAGGCCAATCCTTCGAAATATCAACTGTAGTAATTGTCTTTTTATGCTGCGTCCTGTATTCACTTTCACTTGTTAATAAGCCCGTTTAGATAGTTTTATTGTATTTGAAAAAACATAAACACAGACACACATGCGCACACACACGTACGCACGCATATAGAAATAAAGATTTCACATAAACACATGAAGTAACAATCAATGATCAAAGCACATTATGAAATAGGAAAAAAAGCTAAGATCTTTCAGCTATAACAAGCGGTCTTCTTCAGAGTCAGAGTTTCAGACTCTATTAACCTAGATAATTGTATTTATGCTTCTAGCATTACTACGATTGTGTTTGGTGAATGTGAGGTATTGGTTTTCAGTGCGCAGGTTGTTGAAGTGAATTACATAATCTCGTAAGATGTTTTGCATGCAAAATGTTGAGTTGATGATACTAGAGGCAAAGTAAGCAGCGTCAGCGGTTATGAGGCTCAGAAATGCCTCAAGTGAGAGAGGGCTGGCAGTAGTAAAGGACTGCAGAGGAAGTGCTCTCACGGCGGTGCATCCATCTTTGGGCAAACTGGAAATCTGAACACTGGGTCAGCAAGCACCCTTTATGGGGGGGGGGGGGGGGGCTGCGACCACGTGCGACTCGCCACCCACTTCCGTTACCTCTCTGCAGTCGACTCCAGTGGGGCGCTTGTGCAAGGAAATGCAGGTGCCCAGTGTACGACCGAGAACTAGTCCAATGCTACATCACTTACTAAGCGGCACAAACTCATCAATGAGAAACAAATAAAAAAGTCTGTACTTATAAAAAACAACAATGCGCTTTTAAAAGCGTATCTCAAACTTCAAGGAATAACATTATATAATCAAAACGAGATGCTTTGTAAAAAAACTTATTTTAGCAAAGATTTTTGCTGTGCTTATAAATCACTGATTCCAATCGCCTAGTATATCATCTTCGATTCTGTGTTTCTACACGTACTACAAACTTTAAATATTTGTGTCAAATTTCATTACCATCTGCTAAATTATGCGACCTTAGCATATTTATTTATAACTAGATGACTTATAAAGTGCCCATTATAAATATAGTTTCCATCATTAACAAGGAACACGTGCTATTCCAAAATATTATAAGCACAGTCCGAACATAACTATCATTAGATCTGGAGTTTCTTTTACGTCTTGCAGCTTTAGATACTGACCTCAAATTTGATTTTATTCTAAGCATACTTTTTATTTAGTACGCGGGTAGGTACGACTCACTTTTTTAAAGCCAACAAATTATGATAAAGACAAACGAATTTAAAATTTAATTTTAATTTTATTTTAAAAATATACAGATATTTTTAGGTGTCTGACACTGAATCAAGTAGGTATTGTTAGTTGATATACCTGTGTAGCTAGTCAAACACAGCTTAAAAACCCATAACTTTGCTTCTATGTTAAATTTCCAATCCATTTAAATTTTAGCTTTTACGTTAGACATACACAAATCTACTGACTTATGATGGCTGGGTTTACTTGTGACAAAATGTTTGGACAAACACATTTCTCTAAAGGTAGATTCGGTTTTTCCAATGTATAAAACGTTAAGATAACTTGAAATGAGTCAGTTCTAATCAATTACAGACAAAACTTTTCTTTTATTTACGTAGATACACACTCATCCGATAAATATGAACGCAAGGGACTTCAAACGTGTAAACATCTTTTATTATTACTATATTTTACTTTCAGTAAAGTAATACTTTATTACTCGTTTATAGAACATATTTCTGTGTATACTATAAATGATAGTTATAACATTTACATTTACTTTTTTTTATAGGAATGCTAGGTCGACAATATATTACATTATTTTAATGAAGATTCTGAGGCAGTCCTGCTCAGTTTACTAAAGTAGATAACTTAAATTCAGACTTATAATTTACTAAGGGACCAGGTTAGCTCAGTGGTTAACGCACTCTCCTTTAGGCTGCTAGTCCGTGGTTCGATCCCCATCTGGCCTCCGATTTATTCACGCCACTCTGGAGGTGAATAAATCTGAGTACGTCGTCCCTCAGAGAGGACGTTAAGCCATCGGTCCCAAGCCTGTACGACGTTAGGTATTCGTTAAATATTCCTAATCGAAATCCACTTGAGTTAGGCAAATTTAGGACCTCCAATGTAGAATCTGTAGAATCACCGATCAAACAAAAAGTAGGTAGACGGCTGACGTTATCACTCGCTAGGGTATCGGTTTAAACAATAACAATATAGTTTACTAATACGGTTACTGACTTAACAAATATCTGTATTTTGATGAATTTCTTAGCTGAAAAGGCACTTCAGTAAAGTTAAGTGTTTCCGAGAATTTAGAATACTTTAAAATACAAAGAGAAAAAATCCTCTGCATTTTTCCCTTCGGTTGGCATAAAAATGGTCCGACAGCACAAAACTAACATCAGATGATAAGGTCATTCTGCTGACGGTCTAAGATCGAACAGCGTGAAACATTTTCATAAGTATAGTTAAAATATGTTCGTCAAACGTATTTTCGCTATCTTTAGATGAGTGAAAACGGTACTCTTTCATTTCTTTATTATTAAAACAATTCTTTACAATTAAGAAAACAAATAAAAACATTATTGCTCGATCTTGATTTTGAATAATTTAAATTTGTTTTTCAAAATCATTGTAATTAGAGTTTCAAGTTCAATTTCTTTGAATAGATTTGTATCTGTTAAAGAGAAAAATTCTGTTAAAAAAATTATTTTCATGGTTGTCTGTGTCGTACTTTACACTAGGCTTCTTAGGAATGTTTTTATTTTTTTCTAAATAATTCGATGTATTTTTTAACAATATATCAGTAAATATAAAAATAGAAGAGCAACTCGTATACATAATTTATTTCGATAAATAAATTTAATAATTATTTAATAAATAATGGAACACAGTGTGTCAAACATGTCTTACTTCTCCTGTAATATAGGTTATTTTTATAATAATTTTCATAGTTTTTTCACAATGTATATATCATGGTTTTGCTGTAACAATTTCAGACACAGTGCTTTCTGCTGTATTGCACAATGCAATGATGGGTAACTCTGCTGGGCAACTGATAGCATTTTACATTCAAGCAAAATACTTTTCCTTGCGTTTTTGATACATCAGTTCATTGGCCTCTTAATATTATTCAAACGTCAAATCACGACTTTTTTCAATATTCACTTCAATCTGTTTCAAACAGTTTTTTTAATTTTCATGTGATGAAATTGTCATTTACTACAGGCCCTTGAACTTGTGATATAATATACTCGAAATATATATTTTGAAAATAACTACAACTACATTCTTTTAGAAAGACAATTTTTCTACTTGACAGTTTAGCCAACTTTACAATGCGACTTTCTCTCTTTCGTAAACATTTACTTCACTATACAGTTTTCTTATATCTTTCCAAAAACCCAAACTTACTATCCCACATGATGTATATATCTAGATAATATAGCGATCATATAATACAATATTTTAGAAATTGGTTAATTTTTCAGACCCAAATAAAACTTGGGTTTTATGATTTATGTGTTATTTCTACATGTTCTTTTATTCCAATCGTTTGATATATATACATATACATAATTGGCATTTGGATTTATGAAAATAAGTCTTAGGTTTTATTTAAATTTTTTTTTTGTAGAAAGATAGTTCAAAAGAAATATATATATAGCAAACAACATATATATAGCAAACAACAACATATATAGTTCAAAAATATATAGCAAACAGCAATGAAACTAAAAAAAATATATATATACTAGAAATTGAGATAACATGCAAAATTTTGAAAAAAATTAGATGGGCTAGTGCTTCCACAGCCTGGGCTATTTGCATTCCTAATATTCTTACTTTATGTTTCTTGATAAGCTTGTACATATAATTAACATTGTTGATTATAATATAATCACTTATATTTCTATTCGTGTTGTAGACCTAAGAAAAAAGTTTGAAATAACACCAAAACGTAAATTTGAAAATTATTTTGAACCTAAAAAACTGACAGTTTCTTCATAAATTTCGAAATAATATTCTTCTCTTCTGAACTCGTTATATTTAAATATATATATTCCATATAAAAACATACCGAAAATATATAGGACATACTTTTGTAGAGCCATTTGAAAGACATCACTCTTTAACCTCAGGACATCTCTTGACGACGAGGCCAATCCTTCGAAATATCAACTGTAGTAATTGTCTTTTTATGCTGCGTCCTGTATTCACTTCCACTTGTTAATAAGCCCGTTTAGATAGTTTTATTGTATTTGAAAAAACATAAACACAGACACACATGCGCACACACACGTACGCACGCATATAGAAATAAAGATTTCACATAAACACATGAAGTAACAATCAATGATCAAAGCACATTATCAAATGGGAAAAAAAGCTAAGATCTTTCAGCTGTAACAAGCGGTCTTCTTCAGAGTCAGAGTTTTTGACTCTGACGAAGACCGCTTGTTACGGTTGAAAGATATTAGACTTTTTTTCCATTTCATATTGTGGTTTCATCATTATATATATTACCGTTTGCCCGCCGAACAGAACTTATCTTCTTCTTCTACTTTTTCTCTTGACGGCGGGGTCGAAATATTGAAGTGAATTGTGTGTTGTTCCTACGTATTCTTTTATCCTATCGTTATATATATATATATATATATATATATATATATGTATTCAATGTTTTGTTATTGAGGGCTAGGTCAAATAAAAGAAAATAAACTCCTTTCTAGGCCGACGTTTCGATGTATTTGTACATCATCTTTAGGGCTAAAAATTAGAACGTCGGCCTAGAAAGGAGTTTATTTTCTTTTATTTGACCTAGCCCTCAATAACAAAACATTGAATAGAATAGAAGAGGTCAATAACAATTTTTGAGTTTTATATATATATATATATATATATAGTTAACACATGAAAGAGAAAAAACAAATAAAGACACACACAAAAGACTCACAACGATATTTCGACAGTCGTCGTCATCGGGTAGAAGTAGTCCCTTTGAGTAGCTGAAGCTAACTGTATATATATATATAATCAATGATCAAACCACAATAAGAAATGGGAAAACAAGACTAAGATCTTTCAACCGTAACAAGCAGTCTTCGTCAGAGTCACAAACCCAACTGATCAGTTAGGTCTTAGTTTTGTTTTCCCATTTCTTATTGTGGTTTGATCATTGATTGTTATTTCACGTGTTATATATATATATATGGATTAATTTACCACAATGAAAACAATTTTTTGAAACAATGCTCTAAGGCCTTTCGTTAACACATCGTCAGAGAGCAAGTGTTACTTGCTCTCTGACGATGTGTTAACGAAATGTCTTAGAGCATTGTTTCAAAAAATTGTTTTCATTGTGGTAAATTAATCCATCTATTATATCAAGTGTTATTTTGATTATTATTCATATATATATATATATATGAGCGTAGGAATGGAGCGGAGTAGAAGGCATGGTGCCCTGCAACCCTGCGCAGCCCATTCTCTTGGAAAGGCCTCCAGAATCTCAACTAACTTCCTTCCGTGTTACTCACCTACATGTCTAATGTCACTTATCTCTCATCCCCATCGACCCTTCCTCTCCACAGGACCTCTTTCAACGCCTTTCACTTTCCATTAGGATATATATTTCGATTTAATATATAAACAATAAAAATATCCAGATTTGCGACTATATATGACCTACAAGGAACACCCACCAAACCAATGGAACAATTACTCAAAAAAATTTTAATGATACTTTTTATAAAAGCATATGATACAATATGTTTTATAACTTTTAAAATATACATTTATTATAAATTATTTTATATTATTATCATATGTATATTAATGTGATTAAACCACAATGTGAAATAAGAAAAAAAATCTTAGAATTTTTTCCCCATTTCATAGTGTGGTTTCATCATTGATTGTTATTTCACATGTTTATGTGAAATCTTGTATATATATATATATATATATATATTATATATATATATGATCAAACCACAATAGTAAAATGGGAAAACAAGACTAAGATCTTTCAACCTAACAAGTGGTCTTCGTCAGAGTTGGGTTTTTGACTCTGACGAAGACCACTTGTTACGTTTGAAAGATCTTAGTCTTGTTTTCTTATTGTGGTTTGATCATTGATTTTTATTTCACGTGTTTATGTCAAATCTTTATATATATATATATATATATATATATATATATATATATATATCAAATGAGCAATTTAAGAGTTGTTAATGAGCCTAAATAGAAAGAAGAACTAATCAATGTAATCATACTTCCATAGCAATAGAATCCTATTAAAAGTAGTTGTAAATAAGTATGAAATACAGATGACAGAGTTCTTATAAAGCAAAAAAAGTGTTATTCTATGATTCCTTATTAATTATTATAAACAATTACTAAGTATTAAGACATTGTGATTCATCATTTATATTTAGACAACAACTGTTTGCAATTTCCCATTCTTTTTAAGATATTTTTCAAGTTAATATCATAGTAATTATAATAGACATATTAATTATAATTTTATTCTTCATTTCTTCACTTTCTCACTTATTCTTATTTTACTTATTCTTATTCTTATTTACTCACTTATTTTTCTTACTTCTCTTGTACCGGGCACATGTGGAACAGCACTGTTTGTCTCCAACCGTCGCTTAGCAAGTGCGCTTGGTATCCTTATCTACCTTCTCTCCTGATGACGATTGAACCGAAAATTATGGACTCTAAATGTGTTTAGCTATTTACTGTGTACCTATAGTTTACTGAGAAACGTTTGTTGTTCTTTGTGAATCGTTTTCTTGATGATTATATATATATATAAAAGTGTGTATGTGTGCGTGTCTGTGTGTGCGCGCGCGTGTGTGTGTATGTATATGTGCACTCTTTTAATTAATCAAGTTTTTCTGAATAGAAGATAATGCTTAGGGTATCTAAATTGACAATATAAATAGTGAATCGAAAGTTGTAATACAATATCATTATTCTTCCGCATAATTTGAGTTTCATGTTTTTGAGGATAGTTAAGCTTACAGCTAATTACTACGTGTTAATTTGATAGAAGTCCACTGCCCGTTTTGGGGATTGTGGTGAGATGTTCCGAGGTGAAAGTTGTTTCTTTTTTTCCCCGGTCTCTTATCTTGTAATTCAAATTTAAATCCCCCAATCCCTTTAGTAGTTTCAGAATTTTAACTATTTTGCAAGGATATTTCTATTTTAAAAATCTTGCTTTTTAGGTCTGACTTCTATTCAAATGTAATGATTTAAATATGGATATGATGAATTTATTATAATTTCTTTAGGTAACGTTATTAATTTACTATAAATAAAGTATTCATAGTTTAGTGCTCGTGAAAATTTTGATCTCGAGATTTTGACAGAATTACAAGTTTTGAGGTCCCAAAATTCGTTTTATTGAGTTTTTTCCATGATGTCTGTGTCTGTGTGGGTGGGTTAGTATGTTAAGCATTGCTTGTTACCATGCTACGATCCAGAATCTTTGATGGATCAAGTTCATATTTTACACAAAATGGGCCTCATAGTGTAGATGAGTCCTATTGTTTGGGAGCAATTATATACTACGGGAAAGTCACTTTTTTTGCCAAAAACCTGTTTTTAGATTACATTTTTTCTAATACTGATTCTAGAATTTTGAAACTACTAATTCTATAGTTTTCACATTTTGGCATTATCTTTGATTCTACAAAAGCAATAAATGAAAAATAACCTCAAACTTTTAAAACCACAGGAAAATTTTTTCTCAGTAAAATGTAAAAATTTTGACTTTTAATTCAATCTGAAAATGATGTGAGAGCGAAAAAAGCTAAACCGTTTAACAGATCAAAATGAAACTATACCAGAAAATAGAACATTTTGAGGAGGATGAGTTACATTCACCAAAGAGGCGTGAATTTTTGTTCACAGTTTCTGTGTTAAGAAAAAAATTTTTTTTACTCTAAATGGCTCATTAAAATCCATTAAAGTATGCCAAAAAATTGCCAGAAAATTTATATTTACAAAGAAAATCATGATGGATTTGTCTCACAAAGTGCTGTAATCAGTCTATATGTAGAACTTTTGAACAAAACTTAATATCAGATGTAAATTTTTTTGTGTTTATGAATCATATGAAGTTTGGGTAAAACAAGGTTTTTTCTTACATGTTTCTAACATTTTTCAGACAAAATAGGAAAATTTTCAATTTTTAAATGAAAAAAGTGACTTAAATATTCAATGTAGGAGGTCAGGCAAGCTATGAAAGAGATCCACTGGGTATTGGAAGAAAAGCCATGTTCTCCTGTAAGAGATTATGTCGTAACACGAAATCTACACTTTCGCTTTTCAAAAATGTTATTACTGCTGTAGTTATGCTATTATAACTACTAATAACTATATAGTTATTATATTATAGTAGTTAGTATAACTATACTAACTACTACTAAATTATAACAATTATGTTGTTATGCTGGATCAACGACTATTCGTACTACCACCAGGAATGAAAGACTAATACACCTCTCCCATTTTGACTTTTATATTATGTCTAAATGAAACGTTATATATTACATACCCAAGAAGTTTGATATTATGATTACTTATAGTAAAGTTGAGTGTAGGCCACTTCAGATTTTTTTCATTTCTCATGTGAATACCACTAAATATTAAAGTTAATATACACTCAAAATTATGTCTTTATCAGCTGAAAGAATGAATCACACTGTTTTAATAATAAAAGTGAGGATATGTGACAGGGTTGTACTGGTGATAATTTTTTTTATGAATTTGTTTAGCAATGCCACACCTATAGGGTTTACACCTTTCTGCTATTCAAGGTGTGAAAGTGTGGCTTATTAAGTAATACAAAATTTTAAAGAAACCAACGCATCAAATTAATTAAAAAAAAAAACAAAAATAAACATCAAAACTCACCTCATACTTCGACTGTCTTCCTTATCAGGAGTAGATGTGACATGTACTAGGATATCCATATAGGAAATATAGGAATATATAGGAAACCCATATTACCGGGGGCTCCAACAGCTTTGATGTCACCCATCCAATTAGTGCCATGCCCAGTGTTCCTTATCTGCGGTTATTTAGAGGCATCCGGTGTTTTCAGCATTGCTATGACGGTTGGCGTTTTTTTTTTAACATTTTCTTTAACTATTCTTGTTAAGGGGGACAGGTTAGCTCAGTGCTTAACATACTCCTCTCTGAACTGATTGGGGATACTGCTGAGCGAGGGGCTTAATTTTGGTGCCCACGTGCGTGAGGTGGCTGCCAGAGCATCAGCCACCTTCAAATCTGTTTGCAGAATCTCAAGGCCCACGTGGGGACTGGGGTTCAGGCAGTGTAGGTTCCTATGTTCGACTGTATTTAACAGTTTCGATGTTTCGATCGACCTGGCCGTCGATTTATTCACGTGGGAAGCACGTCTAAATCAATATTTATTCTCAATATTTATTCTCTGAGCACGTCATCCCTCGGAGAAGGACATTAAACCGTCAGTCCCGAGCCTGTACGATGACAGGTACTCGTTAAAGATCCCTAGTCTAAATACATTTGATTTAGGCAAAATTTAGGACTCGCACTGTGGAATCAACCTTCATTGTGTGGTATCAGAAAGGGCTAATGCTTGGTCTACGTGTGTTCCCTTGTGGGACTACCATTGCAACTTAACCTAACCTAACTATTCTTGCTATTTTACAAACAAACTTTTCAACCTTATAACTTCTTTGAAAAATGTTTACCTCAATTTTTTTTAAAAAAAATGTGATTTCCGGTCACAAAATGTCTAAATTATTTCAACTGACAAATTATTTATATTTTCATCATATTTTACAATATTATCATATCAGCATTTAAATCAATTAATTAAACACACACACACACACACACACACACACACACATATATATATATATATATATATATTATGCATGTCCCACATAAGTATTACATGCTTAATGAACTTATACATACATTTTAATTAAATACAAAATTAATTTATGAAAGATTTTTACCTTACTATTAGTGAAGTAAATTTTTATGTGAAATTATAGTAAGAGTAGATCACTCGAGATGTTAATACTTGTCAGATATAGAAATGGCTGAGATCAAATAAAATAGAGTACACGCTTTAAGATTGAATGTAATGAATATTAGATTTATAAACTTTGCTAACTAAAAGGCAGAAGATTGAAAATGAGGTTTTGGCGTCAAAGAAGCTTGTTAATGGTGGCAATTAGGGGAGGGAATGGTTACAAAGGGTGAGATAGGCATCGAGATGGCAGGCCCCCCTGTGAATGGAAGGAGCTCCCCGCGGGGGTGCTGCGTTTTTGCCGGACCTAAGGCGCCATATCAAACAGTTCCAACACCACATTTTTTACTCCAACCTCCCGTTCAACTATTTAACTGACGGCTCTTCAGAAGCCCTTTTAGTTAGTAACAATTGATGAAATATAGTGAGCACACAAAACTCTGCAAACCCCTTAAATTGTCTCATTTATCTTTCACTGAAACACTTAAGGAATTTGCAAAGGTCCTGTATTTATGTTGTTTCTTTTCTAAAGAACCTTTTACTCCATGGCTTACACTATTCATTTTGTGCTTCTTCATCATTCCATATCATATGACTGGAAATGAGCATAAAACAACAATCAGTCATACTGTACCTTTAAATATTATTACTGTAGTTCTACTTAAAGATGCACGAAGTGCGAATACAATCAGACGACTGCAGCAATGATTTAGAAGATAGGACGGATGAATCCAATAATATGATATATCTGCTGACTCCTTGATCCCCATTATATGACGTCATCATGCCGTATCTTATAACTAATACTATAGTACTTCAAGATTCCATATCACACGACTTCATCATTACATACTTTACAGCTTCAGCATTACATATGGCTTGAGCATTCCATGCTAGCAATCAGTATATTCCAAATTACATCAGTTCAATATCTCATACCATATTTCTTCATCACTACACCCATCATGACTTTATCATTAGATAACTTACAGCTTCAGCATTACATATGGCTTGAGCATTCTATGCTAGCAATCAGTATATTCCAAATTACATCAGTTCAATATCTCATACCATATTTCTTCATCACTACACCCATCATGACTTCATCATTAGATAACTTACAGCTTCAGCATTACATATGGCTTGAGCATTCCATGCTAGCAATCAGTATATTCCAAATTACATCAGTTCAATATCTCATACCATATTTCTTCATCACTACGCCCATCATGACTTCATCATTAGATAACTTACAGCTTCAGCATTACATATGGCTTGAGCATTCCATGCTAGCAATCAGTATATTCCAAATTACATCAGTTCAATATCTCATACCATATTTCTTCATCACTACACCCATCATGACTTCATCATTAGATAACTTACAGCTTCAGCATTACATATGGCTTGAGCATTCCATGCTAGCAATCAGTATATTCCAAATTACATCACTTCAATATCTCATACCATATTTCTTCATCACTACGCCCATCATGACTTCATCATTAGATAACTTACAGCTTCAGCATTACATATGGCTTGAGCATTCCATGCTAGCAATCAGTATATTCCAAATTACTTCATTTCAACATCTTATACCATATTTCTTCACCACTACACCCATCATGACTTCATCATTAGATAACTTACAGCTTCAGCATTACATATGGCTTGAGCATTCCATGCTATCAATCAGTATATTCCAAATTACTTCATTTCAACATCTTATACCATATTTCTTCACCACTACACCCATCATGACTTCATCATTAGATAACTTGCAGCTTCAGCATTACATATGGCTTGAGCATTCCATGCTAGCAATCAGTATATTCCAAATTACATCAGTTCAATATCTCATACCATATTTCTTCATCACTACACCCATCATGACTTCATCATTAGATAACTTACAGCTTCAGCATTACATATGGCTTGAGCATTCCATGCTAGCAATCAGTATATTCCAAATTACATCAGTTCAATATCTCATACCATATTTCTTCATCACTACACCCATCATGACTTCATCATTAGATAACTTACAGCTTCAGCATTACATATGGCTTGAGCATTCCATGCTAGCAATCAGTATATTCCAAATTACATCAGTTCAATATCTCATACCATATTTCTTCATCACTACACCCATCATGACTTCATCATTAGATAACTTACAGCTTCAGCATTACATATGGCTTGAGCATTCCATGCTACCAATCAGTATATTCCAAATTAAGGAAAAATCCAATTTTCTCCTTATTCCTATATTTGTTTGTATTTCGTTATAGTTCTCTGTGTTATATTTTCAATATGTTTCCTACACATAGTCTTAGAGCAAATTTAAAGGCTCAGTCAAACCTTTGGGGAAAAAAAATAACAATATAATGTACCTGCCTTTTAATATGAAACTGATGTACCCTATACCCTCACCCACGATCATCCTATTCCCAGTCAGTTGTACCACAGACACTCACCCTCAGGTTCGTACTCTCTTCCTTATTTTACTTTATTTCTATTTTGTACTATATTTACTTTATACTATAGATAACTCTCTGGTGTCATTGTATTTTTTAGTTAATACCTGAGGAAGAACACTACGTGTTCGAAACGCGTTGTTTATACCATTAAATTTTTAAATGTGGAGACCATTTCATTAGCTTTTTACCCTATTCCAAATTACTTGATTTCAACATCTTATACCATATTTCTTCATCACTACAGCCATCATGACCTCATCATTAGACCCTATGACTTACGAGTACAATATTCTTTTCTTTTTAAGTAGATTCAATTAATGACATTTGAACTAAAACTACCAGTACAAAAGAATATAAATCAAGGTTTAATGAGTAGTAACTGATTGGTGAGGTCAGTAAGGTTGGGTCCGCCATCAATCAGCTTCCTTAGCCTGTTTATTTCTGTTCTGTTGATTTTGTAATACTGCCTTACGTGGCGTCCACAGACGCAGTTCTTGATAATTATAGCATATTTATATTATAAATCAAACTCAAAAAGATAACACTTTGAAAACATTACAAAACTCACTTTGATTTTTTATCAATGTTTATTTTAAATCTATATATATATATATATATATATATATATATATATATATATATAAACCAATTAAAAAAGATAGCACACAGATAGACACAGGAATAACTATGAAGTGAGTTTTTCCTGTATCTATCTGTGTGCTATCTTGTTTAATTGGTTTTTATTTAAAAGTCCGTTGGACCGTTTCATTTAATTATTATATATATTTAATTATTGTTATTATATATGAATTATATATATTGATGTTATATATATAATATAACAGATTCAATAATATATCGACTGTTAGATAGAATAGGTGTGTTCTCTAATCGGGGTTCGGTCAATTTTCCAGGATAAAAAATCAAACTCTCGTTGCCAACGTTTCGGTTTTATTTAAAACCTTTTTCATAGGCAGAAGTAAGAATTAAAGAACACACCTATATATATAATGTTCGTGAGTTTGTTTGTTTGGTTGTTGTTTGTTTGTTTGTTCACCCATTTTCTGTGGAGATAGAGACTTGAAATTATTATAATCTTTACTTTTATTGTGATTGGCTTTGTTGAAGTTGTAATAAGTAATAAAAAATCGTATTAGGGGGTCAGGGTAGCCCAGTGGCTTGCTTACTCACCTCGACTTTCTACATTATTTAATATTTTTCATTAGGGGGTCATGGTAGCCTATAATATATAATAAAGTATTACATTTGAGGTTAAAAATGAATAACTTTAGAAACAAACTTGAACACAATTGTCAGATAAAATACCTTATGTTTTAAAGTAATATTATAAAGACCCATTCCTTTCATTAGTAGGGTAAATAAATTGAATATTTCAATTTACAATTTTGTTTGTTTTAAATATATTTAATTGTGTATATAACTGGAATTGATGTTTTATTTATTTATGTTATAAAATAAATTATTTTTTTATTACTTTTAAATTAATTTTATTTTGCTGAACATATTTACTGTGTATATATCTTAAATCATGTTAAGAATACTATATCAAAAGCTTGGGCCATATAAGAATCTGTTTCCGTGCCTTAATAACGAGAATGAACAATAAAAATTATCCCTGTCAATCATGTTCAGTGAATTTATTTCAATAACTATTGCTATAATTTCTGAATGACATAAAGGATCACGGATAGACTAGTATATTATAAAAAGCTAAACGAGATTTTGATTGCGAACTGTTGAGATATTCAGGACTAATTAGATTATTTTGCTGAGATTTGCTTTATCAAAGTTATTGACTTTTTAAGAACACGATGTTATAAGCTGCAAAGTTATTTTTTTTTCTATTTAATATAACATACAGACACTCACCCTTAGTTAATGCCTGAGAAAGAACACTAGGTGTTTGCAAAGCGTTGTTTATACGATTAAATTTTTATATGTGGAGACCATTTCATTAGTTTTTTACCTTACAGTTATATTTTTTTCTAAAATGAAGATTAAAGGTGAGCAGATTTGTTCTGCAGGGTTTCTACGTCAGTTTACTCTTAGAGGGGAGGCTACAGTGCAGAATCATACGGAAAGTTGAACAACAAGTAATAATTCTCAGGAATCGATACAACCTTTACCAAAGTCAAAAGGTAATACCAATTTAGAGCAACTGTAAAAGAATTCCTGTAGGCCGGCCAAAGACGTTGACATTACCTACGCACGAAACTAGCCAAAAATAATGTGAGATATATGAATAAATTGTTTAATTTGGTATATATAGAGGATAATGAGGCCTTTTTAAACGATATTTGATTGAGTTATTTACTTTCCCATGAATGTCATGCTTTATCGGTCACCATAACCGATTGGCAAGTGTCCGAATACGCATGATCAAGGTTTTATGGCTGTATATTTGAAGTTTGAAAAAGGGTGAAAGGAAGACGATTCAAGCCAGAGTGGCTTGCGGTATGAGGATGCCGAAGGCCGTGCGGTCGCCGTAATCAATGACTAAGCGGCCCAACATGTTTATGGCTCTTTTTGCCCGACGTGCCTGGGCGATCTCTCTGATTGCGCCGCTATCCGGCTCGATACAATCTCCAACTGTTAAAATTAGTCTGGTGCCTTGTTACCTTGTTTATTTATTGGGCGGTCAAGAAAGAAGGGGGGGAAAAAAACGATGGAATGGGTATAGTGGCAATCAATTAAGGGGTGTGGCGTGGAATGGAGGCTGTCAGGGGTAATAAACAGGTAATGGGTAGAGGAGTCAAATAGAGACGTATGCTGAGATCGTGGGAGCGCAGGCCCCGGGCACCGGCTCAATGGCACCTACCTGACTGTCACACTTACCTTGTTAGCTACCTAACTTGAACAAGCTTTGCTCGCTTTCACAAAAAAAAACAAAGACCACCCTTTAAACGCCTCTTAGTGCCTTATCAAATGCCCTATTCGAATTGACAATAAACTGAAAAACAGACAAAAACTATCACCAAACCGTTAGACAATCATTACTTGAACATAAAGGAAAAAATGGTAGGAAATACCACTCTAAACATCTTAGACCATATGAGGGAAAAGAAATAAATATCATTTTTTGTTGTTGAAAGAACCTACAAAGAAGTTATTGCATACATTTCTACCACATTAAAAAATTGTTGTTTTTTATAGAAACGTGTTTCCTTATCTAATTCATACGATCGCATAATCACGAAATTAATCAAAAACTTATAATTCTTTAATGAAAAATTATTATTCATGTACTTTAAAGCAATCGTATTAATTTATAATGATTAACATTAGATTTTTATTATTTTATAAAATATTGATTCTTAGATTGATTATTAGAGAAAAATCTTCTCTTTTACATTATTCTACTTCTCTCTCTCTCTTCAATACCTACTTTATCCCTTCCTGTTTCTTTTCCTCTCACTTTACTGCATGTAGGGTTGAACTTCACACACACACACACACACACACACACACACACACACACACACACACACACACACACACACACACACACACACACACACACACTCACACACACACACACACATATATATATATATATATATATATATATATATATATATATATATATAAGATTCCACATAAATACGGCTTTTTGAATCTGACAAAGACCGCTTGTTACGACTGAAAGATCTTAGTCTTTTTTTCCTATTTCATATTGTTATTTGATTATATATATATATACTAGATAGCAAAGTTTCCTAGCTCGATATAGCCCTGAACACTTCAGTAGATATGGGAAAACAGATTTGTAAAAATACATTATCTTGCCTTATATGTCACCCTCTCACCAGACCAGTTTGGTTCGCATTAAGCGAGGACCTGCTGCTAATTAAATTAAGGCGAGTGTGGTTTGAACTCGGTTCGGTGGAGAGGTTAAGTATGACTCATGTCTTACATTGAACCCTGACACCAGTGCGTTCTAGGGGTGGCATGTGTGAGCAGTCATTTCTTATAGCGAGTCGCGTAAGTTATGGGTGAGCCGCTTGAAAGATTGATTTTTAAATATAAATCAAACTTTTAACTTTATTAAAAAGCACCTTACACGTGCACTTAACTCATAGAGACCAGTGGCTTTACATCGTGTATGTCATCAAGGTTTTCAAGAGACTTAGCAAAAAGATATTCGATTATACATAGAATATTCCTGACTTCTATAGATATAATATGGTTTAGTACTTTTGACTCTTGTGAGAGTAGGGGAGTTGTTTGTCGCGGTTTTATCGAAGGGTTTGGAGCCAGTCAAATAAAGCCCTAATCCAAGATTTTTTTTCCATTCAGCTCTTCTTTACGCAAATGTTGATCTTGGTCCAAATTTGAGTCAATTTTACATAAAACAATTATTGCTGTCTAAAAGTATATACAATAATCCGTGTGAGTGTGTTAGCATTGCTTGTTACCACGCTACGGTCCAGAATCTTTGATGGATCAAGTTGATATTTTACACAAAAATGGGCCCCATAAAGACGAAGATCCCTATTGTTTGGGAAGAATTATGCATGATGGGAAAGTCACTTTTTTTGCCAAAAACCGTTTTTTTGAAAACATTTATTTCTCCTAAACTGATAATCCTACAGTTTTGAAATTTTGACATTATCTTTGAGGTTACAAACGCAACAAATGAAAAATATATTCAGAATTTTAAAACAACGGAAAATATTTTTTTTCCACTAAAATGTAAAAATTTTGACTTTTAATTCAATCTCAAACCTTGTGAGAGCGATACAAACCATAATGTTAGACGGATCACAATGAAACTATGCCTAAAAATAGAACATTATGTGGAGAATGAGTTGCAATATTTTTTTTCAAAATTACATTTGCCAATGGGGCGTTACAGTACGATTTCTGTTTTCAGAAAATGTTTTTTTGACGCTAAACGGCTCATTAAAAAATAATGAAAATTTGACCAAAAATGGAACAAAAAATTAGCAATTCATAAAAAAAAATCATGAAGTTTCAATTATGGGAAAGAGCAATAACGCTATAAAAACTGTTTGTTTATCTTAGACTAAGAGATCACCTGCTATACTTGTCGAATTTTTTATATTTTTTTTCATTGTTTACATTGACTTAGAAATTTTTTGAGCGATTCTACTGAGATAAAATTGATATTTATAACGGAACAATTTAACTTGTTTATTTACTTATATGAGATGTAAGAGGATTAATATTGTGCAGGAAAATGATAACACTCACTCCGAAAAAATTCGTATATATGTTATTTGACAAAGGGGAAGAGAAATGATCTTATTAAATATTAAGAAGCCATAAAATTCAAAGTATAATAATTCTGTAAAACACCAAAAATGTAAAAGATAATTCAAAATTGAAATCTTTCGTTTAGAGATTAATAAATGTAATTATCGTACATCTTTAATTATAAATCACCTTAAAACAACATTTTCTTAGCTGTTTATGATGTTTTTCAGAGAAAAAAAAATTTGAAAATTTAATTTAATATTCAATGTAGATGGATGTCAAGTAAACGATGTAAGAAATCCACTGGCTATTTGAACAAAAGCCATGTTCTCTTGTAGGAGAATATTTCGTTTCTAGAAATGTTCACATGGGTTTTTAAAAAATGTTATTACTGCTGTAGTTATACTAATGAAATTATTTGCATCAGCTGTGTGATATACAAAAATAAGCTTATATATTGATATGTCCTTCAATCACTATCTCTACTACCTAAGGAATGAAAGACTAATAATTATATCCCATTTAGATGTTTACATTATTCCTAAAAGAGACGTTATGTATTACATACTCATGAAATTTGATATTAAGTTACTTATAATAAAGTTGAGTGTAGCCCACTCCAGATTTTTTTTTTGGCTCCTGAACCCTATTGTGATTGAAAGACGATACTGCAAGTAGACTTGATCAGTAATTGTCATTTATTATGGCTTCTGAACCCTATTTTGATTGAAAGTAAGTTTGAAAAGACGATACTGCAAGTCAACATAAACAGTAGGTGTCACTTCTTTTTTGGCTCCTGAACCCTATTTTGACTGAAAGACGTTAGTGTAAGTCAACATGAATAGTAGTTCTCATTTTATTTTAGCTCCGAAATCCTATTTTGATCGCAAGTAAGTTAGGAAGGACGTTATTGCAAGTGAAGATGAACAGTAGTTGTGAGGCTGTTAGGTGGCAGCGAAGTGAGTTGATTGAAGAAGAGGCCAGGTGCAAGGAGTGGAGACGTCAGCGTGAGGGTGGTCGGGCGAGTGAAGTATTTACAGCAGGACTGGATAGGCAATGATGACCCCTAAGGCCCCTGAGCACCCCCAGCCATTCACCGCCAGGTAATGCCACTTAGCAGCTGTCAGCCTCCGGCTCAAACAAACAAAAAATAAATCATACCCGAGTCTTGTCAACGGCGCTTGCTTTCATCCCACCACTTATCTCCTTGTATCTGCCCTTTATTCTCCCTTCTCCCTTCACCTTCCGCCCAGCCCTTGTAATCACAACTCTTAATTACCCCCATTATGCTACAAATGCAAATTCCCTTCATTATCCACGGTAAGCAACCAAGAAAAGCTAACTCATATAGAACAGCTCACTTGCATACATTATTACATACAGTTTTTTTTTCTTTTAATAACCATAATTTGGTCCTACCAGAATTTATAAAATAAATGCAGAATGTAGGCAATACATTAGCCGGCTAAGGAATATATTAAGATTTGTACAATCACTCAACTGACGTCTTATTTAGACTGTTGATGAACACATTGGAGTTTGAAGACAGTAAAAGAGGCAAGCTATAATTAAAAAATATAATTAAAGAATAAAAAAAACATAAACCAATACATTTTCATCATAACTGGCAGAATGATGCTAAACACATTAATTAATACATATATCGCATTGAAACTGGTGAGGAGTTACTCAACTTGTTCTTATGGATATGACTAACTTGAATGCTGTTGAAATCAAAAGTCATAAATTATATTCAAATGCTCATCTTATTCTGTATTAAATGCAAGAAGTATATTTTTTATTTATTTAAAATTAAAAACGTAATGAGAAAATAAGCTGTAAAGTTGTTGGATTTCAAGGCGCCTGTAGCTATTAGCCCAATGTCCACTACAGGTTGAGGCACAGATACCGTCTGTTGATAACAATTTGGGTGTGATACTGGCAGGTTAAGTGATGAAGTATCAGACTGTTGATAACAAGGTAGACTTTAGGTGATGATGTATGAGATTGTTGATAACAAGGTTGGTGTTAGACTGGCAGATTAGGTGATGAAGTATCAGACTGTTGATAACAAGTTGTATGTGAGACTGGCAGGTTAAATGATGAAGTATCAGACTGTTGATAACAAGGTAGACTTTAGGTGATGATGTATGAGATTGTTGATAACAAGATTGGTGTTAGACTGGCAGATTAGGTGATGAAGTATCAGACTGTTGATTACAAGGTGGCAGTGAGAATGGAAGGTTGGGTGAAGGAGCAGGCGAAACACAAAACGAGGTGATTTGAGAGATGCCCGAGTGGGATGACAAGGACACATTGGTGTTTGCTTAACAGCGCCGTCTGTGAGGAGCGCAAGCCTTCCCACTTAACAACTCTATATATTCAAGTCGGTATTTTGGGGATGCAGAAAAAAAAAGAAGAAAAGGCGTGTGATTGATGTGGGTTCTAAGGGGTGGGTGTCACCTTGTGGGGGAAGGAGAAATGGTTTTTGTAAGAAGTCGAAGATCTGCGGGGAGGTTTCCGGGACGTCCTGTGGCGCTTTGTCGGTCCCACCAGCGGAGCTGCATTCCTCCAGGAGCGCCGGCTCCCACAGTCCGAGTCGTAAACAACACTCATCCGGTCAGAATTGCAACATCATCTCCACACTCTGCACCTTCGGCTTGGCCTGTCATATCCACATACCGCATATGTGTCCTCCAACTTTTACCATGCTTTAGCACCCAACTTTATACTACTAATATCACAATATCAATAGCTTTCTTAATACAACAGTTATACTTGTGTTAACAAAATTACGTATTACTTAAGGGTTCAGAATAAATAGTTTCACTTTTTGGTTCTTCACATGATGGATATAAGAAATATCTTCAAAAACCAATAAATATTGGACCCAGACAACAATATCATACAAGTATACACACAAAAACAAACACATACATACGCACACACACACAAACTTCCCACAATCTTTATTTTACCATTCTTCCAACGATTTAAAAATGTTAGTTAAAAATGTAATGCATTTAAAATAATGACCTTTTAAAAGCGAAAAAGTTATCGAAAAACTTCTAGGTTGCGCATTATCAAAGAGCTGTATTCAAAGAATACCAAGAAAATGCCTTAAAAATTGTTCATTTCCTACTCAATGTAATGATTTGTTTGTAGAGCACGTGTGATTTTTATGACAGCTCTGTATATGCATATATCTCAAAAACAAATTATAATTGTTCTAGAATGATTAGAAGAAAAGGAAAAAAAATAGTTCCAGTTTGGCGTAAGAAGCTATAAAATATCTTACGTATGTTTCAATTTTGATCGGAAATAATTAGTTCATTTCCCACATTAAGAACTAACTATTCACGTGCAGCTTGGTAATGTAGTGTTGCCAAGTGTAAGTTGACTGGTGGATAAAAAGTTTTCATAATAAACTTTTTTTAACGAACACATTAAATAAAATATTATTAAAACAACTAGTAGTACGCGGAACACAACATATCACGAAATACAGAGCATACAATTGTCTAGAGTACTGTCACTCGACTGTCTGGTTAACAAAAGTCACTTGCAACTGAAACTGGATTCAGGTAAATTTGAAAAAGATTCCTTGAAATTGGATTTCTGCGTCACTGCTTGATGTCAGGTCTGGTCGTTTGTTCACTGCTTTAGTCACACTACATAACACCCTCGAGGAGACTGTCGCTAAGGAGGTAACTCGGAGTAGTGGTCCAGGGTGTCAACGTGCCCACCTGAATGAGCCGTTCGTACTCTATCCTGTGGTTCATGTGTAACTCTCTCTTTTGGCTCTTTGGGGTGTCACTCCTGCAGCAGTCTGTGGAGTCAGACAGTACTTATGTTGCTTTGAACCAGTTTTTCGATACTGTGTCCGTTTTATATGAATTTTGTACAAGTTATCTGTCGTTTTTTACAAAGAACAAACTTGTCTAGAGATCAGACCAGATCTTTAAAAAGGAATATTTTGTCATTCCTCCACCTCGCAGCTGAGGTAAGTTAGTTACAGGTTCTTTGTAAAAGTCCATTGATTTTCTGAATAATGTTGTCACGTTTTCCGGAGTATTTTCTTCATAGTGATGAAATCCCAGGGTAAACTGGCTCGTCATAGACCAGCCCTGCAATGGTTATTTGCAATTTTCTTAAATGGACTTCACACACTGAGCAAGGCCACTAATTACCCAAATCCAAGGCGCTATGCGATCCGTGCCAAAGGATGGATGATACAGGGGTTACTGTATTACGAATGGAGCCTCAAGGGTACCAGGCGACCTCCTTGAGTAAATAGCCTTACTCCGGTATGCTGTGCTCTGCCGGAGCGGACAAAATACCACGGATAGGGTTTCAGGGATTTTCCCCTGTATGATACTAAGGAGAAGGAAGTCCGGAGACCATCCTCCGGAAGCGCAGAGGGTCCAAAAGCGCTAACTAGTGGGAGCCAACCTCCCACAAGTTCACTTAAAACCCGAAGAAGACTGTCCCAAAGGAGAAAGTTAGTCACTTTCTCCCGAAACGTAGGGAGCATGAATGGGCATTATCAATAATGGCATAGCTCGTGAGTTAAACCATTTGGTATTTAGTGGGTAGGTAGTTAATACGAGTAGATGGTTTACCACCAGTACAAAAGTCGTACTTAATCTTAGAGTTGCATCAATGCATACTTATGTTCCGAATCAATGGCGAACTACAAATGACTCTACATAACATTGATCATAATGGGAGATATTCATTATGCCTCAGAGTTGGCATAAAGCAAAGCGCTGAGCCTCTACTGCATCATGTTTAGGAAAAACAGTTCGACTCCTAATAAACTTGAGTAAACCAAAATCTCGTACACTTTATATACAATCAACCAAGTTGTAGTTTATTATAATATTAACCTTCTGAAAGAATGCACCTCATCCTAAACTAAAAAATCTAAACTCAACTTTACTATAAGTAAATTTAATATCAAACTTCTTGGATATAAAATACATAACGTCCCATTTAGGCATAGTATAAATATCTAAATGGGAGATGTCTATTTAGTCTTTCATTCCTATAGGTTTTACAAATAGTGATTGATCTTATCAATATTATATATGCTAATTTTCATACATCACTGGACTAATGTATATAATATCATTAGTACTACAGCAGTAATAACATTTTTGAAAAGCGAAAGTGTAGATTTCCTGTTACGGAATTTTCTCTTTCAGCAGAACATGGCTTCTCTTCCAATAGCCAGTAGATGGATCTCTTACATAGTTTACATTACCTCCTTCTTCATTGAATATTTAAAACAAATTTCCCATTTAAAACTTGAAAATATTCCTATTTTGTCTTAAGTTTACGTTTTTTTTTTAAGACGCACTGCTTAGTCACCCTCAAATAATAATAATACTAATAATAAAAAACCCTATACTTGCTATTTAGATCATTAATTTAACAATACTGACAACATAGGTTTTAATGTTCCAGGAACGATTTGCAGCTTACATAAAGAAGAAATCAAAGTTAAAAGTCAGTTACTCTCGAAGATGGAAACCAGAAGGACCCGAAACCGGTCGAGCTCTCCGGACTTTACGAGGTATGACGGTTAATATTACGACAATCCTAATAAAAAAATATATAATTATAATTAACACTTGTGAATGAAATCAAACATTTATAATATTTAAGAAATTAAAGGTATCGAACTAAATAAAAAAAACACTATTAATTCAACAAAAAACATATATTTAATAAAATTTAACAAGGAAAATAAGTAACTCTGAACTTACATAAAATGGTACAGTTTAATACACAACTATATATGTTTTATATTTTTGTTATATGATACTTTTATTTATACGAAAGAATGCATTTTGATATGTTCGTTTAAATATTAGAGGCTAAACAGCTGTTTGTTTTGTTTGAAATATAATAAATTAAGAGGTTATCTCAACCAGTTTATTTGTGACTGTAACATATTACTGAAATCACAACGTTCAAGCTTAATAATGTACTGAAGCATTAAATATGATAAACAGTACTCCAATAATAAAATTAGTTTAATTAAATTCATCTTTAACAGCATATCAATAAAATGAAGATATAGATTCATCAGACAAGCAATAAATACCGAATTAAATTTAATATTAATATTGTTTTACTATTAACATACAAAATGTTTTTGTTAAGTTAGATTCATGTAGTGAACAATCAACTTTTGACGAAATAACCCATAGCAATGTAATGAAGATTACATACCATACAACTACTTAATAACATAATTATTACAATTTTACAAAAAATAAATACAATAACTGAATACCATTTATAATAAATTACATTTCAGATAAAAAAAAACAATACAGTATTACAAAAATAAATTCCATTATTTCTTTTATTTTCATCATTTCAATACTCATTGTTTACATAAAAATTTAATTTTTTTTTTCAATATCTTCGTTTCAATTACTTAAAACACTGAAAAAAAGTTTGTTTCCAAAATGCTAGATTAATTAATAATTTATTAAATTATTTTGGTAGAGTAAAATAAATAAAAAGCTTCAGTACTAACTAAATGACCTGTGAAGACAGGTCTGAAATGGTAACTGAATGGTAAAGTAAGGAATCTTCACTTATACTGTTACAGCCAGATATTTTTATTCTGAATGAATAAAATCAATGAGTCTATAAAATATGGTGGTATTGTTTTCTAATAACCACTAATGAATCCCACAATTACTTATCATTACATTAAGTATGCACTTCTACAATTAAGAGTGTTCATCAAACTATCGTGTAAAATGAATTAGAATTTAATTTTATTTATTAAAATCTACAGGCATTTCATACATAAGACTAGAATATATATCTATGAGATATATTAACTAGAACATGTTTACAGTTATTTCGGACGTCCATTTCAAACAAACTTATTATTACATATTATATTATATATTATAAATGGAAGTATTCGTTTGTGTGGTGTAAATATATTTATCAAATAGACATCAATCGCAATTATGGAATGAAAATTAGATATACTTTCTTAATTGACTGCCATTGCGCTATACAACTAAACTTATAGATAATGTTCCATATACTACAACACTTTATCTGTTTATTAATTACTCTATATTTCTTAGCAACATTTAATACAAAAATATAGAATTGGTTTTAATGAATTAAAAACCAATTTTCATTATTTTCCATTTGGTTAAATATTCTGAAAATATAATTTATCATAACAATTAAAAAATATGATTGGTTATATTATAAATAATAGGTCTTTTTTTTTATTTAAAAAAAAAGTTCGTTTTCTTAATTATACTGTAATTGATTTTTGTTAATAGACTCTAAAATAAAATACAGAATTGCAGATTGTGAACTTGATCAAAATCATGCAATCATGTTGTTTCTACAGAGTGATTGTAACCAGAATTACAAGTAAGAACCATACTGAAGTACCAGAGGTTAGAATTTTAAAAGTACCCATGACTGATTAGTAAATTAAGTCAAATGAAATATAATTATTCAACATATAGGCGATTTATTATTTGTAAGCAATTATAGAATTGACTAAATTTACAATGACTGGACCTGTAAACACTCTAATTTGATACGTGCATATTATTCGTACATTTATAGCATACATTTAGTGTTTATAATAGTACATATATTTTAGCGTAAGTTATATTAATAAAGGGATTAACGGACTTACAATGTCGATTGGTTTCGGAGTCACTCCAAGCCTACCTAATTTTCAAACTAATCCAAAAGTTATATCAGACTTTAATATAGTATTGCGACAGTCTGTACGTTAAATAAGCTAATAATTTAACTTTTGCATAGCTGATCCCGGAGTGTCAGTATAGAACTAAAGAAATCTTAACTGCTCCTAAAAACTTGGTACGGTATCTATTTCTGCACTTTCAGGACGGCAATAATAAAAAGATAAATTGCATCAATCAAACTATAACAGACATTCTTAAATATAAAAATACATTTAAAAAAACAGCCCAAAAACGTTCATTTTGTACAAAAAAAAAAAAAATTCTTATTAACTACTGGTTTAGCAAATCAATTAATACTAAAATATACACCATTTCGTTTAATTGTAAACTGTCTATAGGATTCACAGAAAAACTATTTATGTAACAATAAACGGATAAAATTCTTTTAGAATTGCTTTCAACTGAAAGAGCTAAACAATTTTTTAAAATGACAAATTTTGATAACATTGCAATGAAAAATTGGAATCTATACAAGAATATAAAACAAATTCCTTTAAAGGATCAAACACTTTTGTAACGATATTCAATTGTAGGTCATCGGAAAAATACTAGAAGAGAGAGAGAGAGAGAGAGTGTGTGAGCGAGAGAGATGTTTTACATCCAAATAGGACGTTTCGTTTTTCGTTTACATTATCAGCCCATAACCTACCTCATTTTCTCTACTATTCTCCTATCCGAACCACGATTCAAATCTAGATTGCGAAAATGGAGTATCTGTTATGCCTCACGTGTTATTTTTTCTAATTGTGATTTACTATATGAATTTTTTGTTAACTTATATATATAATTTTTATTCTTTATAAATATTAATAAATTTCTTTGGTTTTTATTCTCCTTAAAAAGATTTCACATAAACACGTGAAATAACAATCAATGATCAAACCACAATAAAAAATGGGAAAACAAGACTAAGATCTTTCAACCGTAACAAGCGGTCTTCGTCAGAGTCAGAAATTGTGGTTTGATCATTTATTCTCCTTATGTAAACGGTGTTATGGCGGTATTATTAAGAAGCGTAAGTAACTGTCTGTTTTCCTTTTGTGGTTGATATATTAAATTATAAAAATGAAACGATTATACGAACTAAATAAATTAGATTCACAGAGAGAAAACACATAAAAGAGATCACAGAAACTACTGTATTTCGACAGCGTCATGATCAGGTAGAGAGATAAACAAGTGAGTCGCTCCGAAGACAGGCGACGACTCCCTTCACTGAGTGGTCAACTGCCTTCAGAACGACTCACTTCTTATCTCTCTACCTAATGATGACGAAATACAGTAGTGAGTTTCTGTGATCACTTTTATGTGTTTTCTCTCTGTGAATCTAGTTTATATATATAACAAAATAACCTGAGACGGGTCAATATGAATAAAAAAATTCAGGAGTAAGAAAATACTGACACTTACAATTTCGAATTTTCGCACCGAAGCAGAAACGGTTGGAAACTGTCTGCCAAAAAAAAATTGTTTGGATATTTTTATTTATTAAACATTCTCTCTCTTTCTCTTTCTATTTCTCTTTCTCTCTCTCTCTGAACACTGAACACAAAAGAGAATAAAACACTCTTTATTCGTCATCAGAAGGGAAGAAGCAGGAAATAAGCGACCAGACTGGCAGGAAAGCGAGTCATTCGGTCCTGTTCTGTGTGCTTGTAATTTTAGTATGGTTTTAGTATGGTAACACATTAAATTTTAGGAAGACTCAAATTAAACAGTAAATATGGTTTATACTATATATATATATATATATATATATATATATTATCAACAGGAAAATTATCCTCAAAAGACAACAAACGTTTCACAGAAAACTATAGATACAGAGTAAAGGGACGAATACACTTACAGTCTCTGTAAGTTGGAGACCAACAATGTTGTCATACGTGTTCCCAGTTCAAGTCAAGTAGGAGAAATAAACTAAGAATAAGTAGAGCTGAAAAATAATAAGTGAAATTGAAGAAAATGAAGATATATAAATAAAAACTTAAAAAATAATAATAATGAAGAATATTAAGAAGAAAATAGCTAAAACTAAAGAATATCGGGGAATATAAATATTAAATACTTAAATAATAATAATGAAGATGATTACAATATATTATAAAGTAAAACTAAAGTAGTATAAATAATAATTTAAAATAAAAGAAAATAAACGCCAGAATAAATCAGATATAAAATAACAATAATAATAAATATATTGATATAAAATAATGAAAAATGAAATAATAACAAAAAATATACATTAAAATAATAATACCGTCGCTTCCCAAGTGCGCTATCTCTACCCTCCTGATGACAGTTCAACTGAAAATTAGAGACTAAGTGTGTTCATCCTTTTACGCTGTATCTATAGTTTACTGTGAAACGCATATATATATACATATTAGCAGCTTCAAAGCAAGACAGCTAGGCGCCCTTGCCATAGTTATGAAAGTAGTGAGTTTCAGTGATTTCATTTCTATGTGTTCTTTTGAAAATCCTAATTTATATATATATATGTATATGTATATATCGCTTCTACTCCCAATCCTAATAGCACGTACATCTTCTTCTTCCCTTATACTCTCTTCCTGATGACGAACTTTAGTTCGAAATTTTGATCCAGTAAGTGTACTCGTTTCTTTTATGTGTTGTCTTCTCTCTCTCTCTCTCTCTCTCTACATATATATATATATATATATATATATATATAAAAGAAGATTACATATAAACACATGAAATACCAATCAATGATCAAACCACAATATGAAATGGGGAAAAAAGACTAAGATCTATTGGGTTTTGAATTTGACGAAGACCGCTTGTTACGATTGAAATGATCTTAGTCTTTTTTCCCCATTTTATATTGTGGTTTGATCATTTATACATATATATATATATATAAGTATCAACCGTGAAATAGAAACAGAATAAAAGTTTATATAAGTGAATATATATATATATATATACCACTAAAAATTACACTGAAAAGAACAAAACACTTACTATAATCGGTACTATTAATAACACTTGGCCATGAAAATAAAATAAAGCGGAGAGACGTATTCAGTCTGGTATTTGAAATCAGAGAGAGGTATTCCAGGAAAACCATTAGGTGCATGACAATATCTATGAGTGGGTTCGGTAGTTTCACACAGACTTTGCACCCCCAATATTTTACTTAAAAACCTTTTTGAGGGTTGCGATATCCTTGAGGCCTCCTTATGTCAAACTAAATTCATCTATCTTACACCATCTTTCCATAAAAGTAAGTGTGTTCGAAATATCGATTGATTGTTTTGTTCTGTATTGTGCTTTATTAAGTGTAGGTCGGACTGTACCAATTCATTGTATAAAGCAAATACCATTATCAAATTTTTGAAAATATACTATTAAAAAAATATTATCTTTTTAAATAATAAGTAATATTTGAATTTTGATCTCATTGAATTTTGGGAAGACTAGTAGAATTTAATCAGTAAATACGGTTGTATTGTAATTTGTTCATATTTTCTATATGAAGAGCTTTCATACACATTTTTGATGAAATAGTTAATTATTACAATTTTCATAGTTTTATTAAAAAACAATGATGAGTAAAATCTATAATATTCATTCGATCAAAAGTATATTATATTATTATAATAGTAATTCTACAGTTCTGGAAGCTAAATTCTTGATGAAGACTTTGTTAGGTTGGTATAAGCGAATTTGCAATTATATTGAAAAATATCACTCGAAGTAATGGAAATTCAATTTACATAAAATAATTTATAAAAAATGTGAAAACCTGTTTAAAGTGAATTTATTTTTGAGGAAGCCCAGAGTCAAAAGTGCTAACGACAAGTTTAATGCGAGCTTTGAATTAAAACTAAAAAATAAAAAAAATAATTCACTCTTTTCTAAAATTAGGATAATATAATTAAGAATCTTGAAAAATCATAATAAATAACTAAATATTAAAATACTAATCAGTAAATACGAGTATAATTTAAAAATAAAATCACAAAAAAAGTTAAACGTAGAATAAAAATAACTAAGAGTTAAAATCACACATCGTCATTACTATCACTGGTTTATTAGAGGGAAAGAAAGGGAATGGGAAGAAGAAATCAATTTGGAATGTTATAGGATTTCGTTTCTACAGTCCCATGAAAGGGACTGTATTTAAAAGTCTTTAAGTGATGATTGATTTCTGTTCGGGTCAAATGAATCGAAGACAAAAATTCAAGGCAACTTCCAAGGCACTGTAGGTCTTAATATGTTGTTTAGAAATTAATTTCTATCGTTGTGGCAAGAACTCTAACGGAATTAATAATGTTGAACACGTTTTGAAATAATATATATAAATATATATGGAAGGAGGGTCTCAGTTTGACTTAGAATAGAATCCCTACTTATAACATCAACTGGGTTAAATAATACTTACAACAGTAAAATCAAACTACAAGATATAATACACTTGTATCAATAAAGAGGAACTCAAAAGTTTGGACCATATGGTCATAAAAAAGTCAATATTTTTAATGGAAGTCGTTCAAATGCAGTGACATCTCAGATATAAACTTATAAAGTAATCATCCATGACAGAGGTTGCCAGTGGCTATTTCATAACCATGTTTAAAAATACCATGAATATAATTTTTCACACAAAAATGGCAGGTTGTTTCAACTGTTTACGGGGAAGAAACGACTCTAAACAAGGAAAAGAAAAACATAATTTTTTTATTGCATTTACTGCAATTTCAATTTCAGTAAAATAGATGAAACGACTATGAGATGGATGATAATTTATGTGATCGAGGACCGAATTGTTTTTAACAAGTTATATTAAATGTCAGTGGTTCTGAACGATATTATATATATATATATATATATATATATATATATATAATATATATAATAGCATTTAAATTAAGTTTGTTGATTCAGCTATATGTTAAAAACCATGACATATCAGTCCTCCAATACCATTTTACATCACTCCTTAGCTGTGCGAATGCTATGAAATGCCATTCCTTCATGATGATTTATGCTATTCATTAGCTATGTCAACGCTGTGATATGTTATTCCAATACATACTATATGATATAGTATTTGAACAAATGATCAAATAAACTTGAATTTTTATTCATTTACTCTTAAAAAAACCTATTAGTGTTTTAACACTGTTAATCTTGTTATTCTAGAAACTCTTCAGAGGTGTAATATATATAATTTAAATAACTTACTCTTGTAAGATAAAAGACAGAGGTTTCAATTGAAATGTTATTTCAGACTGTGAGTGACCTTTAAGACGGGAGGTGTTGTAGAGCCGGTTGTGTGTCAAGCTCTTTAGACGAGTGGAAGACTGTCGGTAGGTTCAGCTCATTTAGCCGGTCACGTCTGCTGTGAAGAGAGCTGAGGATCAGTAAGTGAAGAACTCAAGCCGGCTTTGTTGTCGCAAAGTCGAAGACAAGTGTTTTCTGATTGGCTCTCCGATAACCCCACGTCCGATATACGCACTCCAATTTCTTTTAAAACTTCTTTCATCTTGGCCGGGTACTCACTGTGACCTGATAATACAATTTCTGTGAACATTTCTTACAACTATATCACTAACCAAAACGCGATAGCATCACATGAGACTTTTAAACAAGTGTTAATGTTTAACACGAGGTTTCAAGGAAACAGTTTGTCTCTTCAAAACAAGTGTATAAAATCATGTTGGTTATTATATTAGCATAGACAGCAAAAATATAAACAATAATGCATTTATTTAAATTAGATAAATATCACAATACAAATAGTTATTATGTATGATAAATATATTTACCATTTACAATGTGGGAGACGTCAATGTTCTTTATTTTTCTGTTCTCAAGGTCAATTTCCTGGAGTCCAGCAACTCCAAAAATTGGAATGGAGAGAGTTCGATAGAGGACTTTTAGTAACCAGTCAGTTCTGAAAAAACATAAACACTCTTCAAAATGGTTACTATTATTTTGAGAGACTTTAAGTTGGGAAATGAAAAAAACGTAAAAGATAATAATCTAAACCTTTTTGAAGTACCTATTTGTTAAAGAACCGACAACTAACGCACACATACACAAATAATATATGAGTGCGTAAAGCATATTTATATATATATGAGTTACTCTCAAACAATTGTTCTTGACCTCTTCTATTCTATTGTATGTTTTGTTTTTGAGGGCTAGGACATATAAAAGAAAATATAGATGATAGCACAAATACATCGAAACGTTGACCTAGGAAGGAGTTTATTTTCTCGTATATGAGTTACTGTCAGTTATATCTTGGCGTACTCAATCTCCCTCTCCCTCTCTTTTTTCTCCTGAAGACGGAATTTCTGAAAATTGAAGTTAATGTGTTCCTCTAGTGTGTGTGTTAGTTCTCGTTGTATTTGAACTTGTGTTGTCGGGGATATTCGTTTTTCCAAATATATTTGTAAATTTTTGTAGTAATCTTTCCTGTAAGAATATAGTATTAAAAATATAACCATAATTTGCAGAAACTTGCTTCTTGTTAAGTTTCTCTGTCTTCCTAAATAACGCTTTCGTTGTTTCATCCTAACTAGATAACATTGAGTGACCTAAGAGGACGCTGTTATTACTTGGGTCGGCTCAATTTCGCCTTGAGATGATCCAAATAACTATTTTCTAATTGTATATTGATTATGTGATTCAATAATTTTAAGTCTGTGATGATCTCTTTCCTTTTTTATTACTTTAGTACCTGCTGCAATGATTTCTCTGGTTAATTTCGTCTTATGCATTTGCTGCATGTGCTTTTTGAGAGCCATAGACATCAGATGTACTGTGAGCCCCCTTGATAGGGTGGTAGTGGTTACTCCAATGTACGAATGTTTGCGGTTTTAACAGTTACCATATGCACATATTTATTCGTACACCAGATTAGTTTCCTTGTGTGGAGTGCTCTTTGTTTGATTGTTGTTTTTCCTAAATAGTCTACTGCCTATGCAGATATTCAAACGAATAACTTTAGTCTTCAATTTTTGAATCTTAAACTTGGCTAAACTGGTTTCCAATTCAAGCAAACTTGATAATAACTATACTTTATTTATCCTTACCGGTTAATACAGTGGCGCCTGTTTATTTAACATTGTAACGGTTAATAAGAATTTATAGCACAATTGTGATCGAAACCCCTCAAAAGAAATTTACTTTAACAACCAAAATAAACAACTTTAGATCAATGAGCTGGTCAATGGGTTGTGCAGGAACAACACTGGAATTAAATTCTTAAGAGTAAATTACACACTAGAATCATTTAAATTTATATAATTCATTACAGCTATTAAATAATGATTGTAAAATTGCAGTCTATACAAAAATATCCAACAAAATATATACATTTGTGACAACAAATTTTGGAAAATGGGAGGGGGAACAACCTCATATCTGTGCATTTACATTATCATATCGTTTCTTATGCATATGTGTAGGATAAAAGAGAGAGGAACTGAAAGAGTGGCAGAAATGGAGATTGAAATGTTTTGCTCTCAAATTGCTCATTTAGAATACTATTTTCTTTCAATTGTAAACAATATTTTTGTTTTCTTCATTTGTTTACAAATTATAATTAATCTTATTTACGAGTAAATGCTATATATTTATAAATATAGTTTTAATATATGAAAATTTTGACACATTAGAATAAAATTATACAACCAAAATAAATAGTAAATAAATAAATAAGTAAATAGTAAATTACAGCTATTTCCATTGTATATATAATGTCTGCCTACTTGCAATAAGCGTTGACAATGTTGCCCGCTACAACTTTAGTAAAGTCAGTCCAACGGGAGGGATTGGCAGAGCAAGGGGCACCGATCAAGTAAGCGTCCTGGACAATGCCACCGCAGTCGTGTCGGGAGGCCATTTCACGGAGGCAGTAGTAAATCACTCTAGCCCCGAGAGAGTACCCCACCTGAAAACACCAAGCAGTGAAGAGACAACTTTATTTTATAATCATTATTAATTAAAATAGCTTATACAATTATTTAAAAATACAATTGTATTTTTATAAATGAAGATCCAAACTAATTTCAAAAATCACATCATAATTGATCTATTGTAGGTACTCTTCCTTTTAAGTTGTAATATGGGGGCCAGTTTAGCTCAGTGGTTAAGGCACTCACCTCTGAACAAGTGGGTCTGTGGTTCGATACCCACTATGGCCCTTATTCACGCGGGAGGTGAATAAATCTGGGCGTTTCGTCCCTCGGAGAGGACGTTAAGCCGTTATTCCCGAGCCTGTACGATGCCAGGTACTCGTTAAGGGTCCTTACTCTAAATACATTTGAGTCAGGCGAAATTTAGGACTCCTAATGTAGAATCACCGATCAAACAAAAAGTCCGTAAGGGCTGACGTTTATAACTCGCTAGGGGATCCGTTTAAACAAATAATAAAAAAAATAAGATGTAATATCGACATGACTTCAAGGGCCACATGCCCATGAAAAGCAACTATTCATACAGGTTTACGGAACCATCCAAGGGGTAAATAAGCATCTAGAGTTTAAATATGGAGTCCTGGAAATCTAAAGTAAAAAGGAATGAAAGTGCTATACAACATAACAGTTTTTGAACCAATGGTGTTTTTGCTTTGACATATTTCATGAATACATTTGAACAGCAAAGAAAAGGCATACAAAACTTATCTTGCCCGTGGCTTGTTATAAATAATGGATAAATAGCAATAATAATGACTTGAAATATATGTAAGCGAAACACTTATAGACATAAGCGGCAATTCTGTAGGAAGTTAAACATACACTGGGCAATATAATTACAAATCTGTACACAGAGAGAAGGGGGCGAGGAGTGACGAGAGAAACGAAGGAGGTAGGGGAAAAGACAACGAACATGAGAGAGGCGGAAAAGAATGAAGAGAGGGTAGTAAGGAAAAGATAGAAATAAGAAAAATAAGGGAAACAGTGTAAAGAGCAAACAGAGGGAGGGAGTGACAGAGAAGAAACACAGAGGGAACATCAAATGAGTTATGCTAAACTTGTCATTAAAATTATGTACACCGTCATTGTTGATGAATTATCACTTGTAAAATATAATTAGTTTTAGACATATTGCAGTTGGGTTAAATTTTGATATTCCCCAGTCAGTGTCTTTAATTACTTTTTTACAAGAAAATTTTGAAACAGTTTAAGTGATGAATTAATATATAAAAATAATAATCATAAAGCCAACCCATTTAAAAATCTTTACTAAGTTGCGTACTTAAATACAAGTATACTGATTTATGAATAGTGCAATAAAATTTAGATTTTATGATTTATTATTTTTATAATATAAAAAAACAAAAAAATTATTTCTCTCTAATAAGAAGCCTGATATCTGTCAAGCGCTATGTAGTAAAGGAGATCTTTATCAAATACATGACATCGAATAAACTCAGGACTGACTGCATTATAATATATAGCTACAAGATTACAATCTAATATCAAAGTCAGTTAGGAACTCAGTATTCCGATCCCAACATAAATCACTTCGTGATAAGTAAACAATAGTTGAGAATATATTAGAATAGACAGAAGACTGACTAGGGTGACAGGACGCCGTCCATGCTCCCTGGCTAGCAGCACTTCGGCGAGCTGCTTCCCCACCTGGGCAGTCCTGTAGCAGCAAACGCCCCAAGGGTTGTCTATGACAGAGGCCAGTCCCACCAGACTGGCAGGAAGAGTCAGTGCCGTCATTAGACCTGCGCAATCAAATTAGGTATTAAGCCATCAACAATGCTACTCCCTAGGCAAGTGACAAAAATTAAATAAGAGCGCTTCAAGAGCAAAGAAAAAACAAGTGAATCCTTATATACAAAATATAGAACTAAACAAGTTAATAGTAGTCTCTCTCTACATCTTAGTGAGTTTCCTAAACAACAGTTACTTTGATCCTTAAACTATGTCAACTATGGTTTAGAAACCGTATAGTTTTGCTTGAGAGTGGAACCTTCAGAAGGCACACATATTGAAAAAAACCTTAAATAAACAGATGTTCCCTTCAAGAATTGAGCAGGGGGGGGGGGGGGGGAGGACGCAGTCAAACTTTGCCATGCTCTTTCTCTCTTTCAAGAGTGGTGCCTAGAGCAGCGAAAGTGGCCTGTGGCCTAAATTCCCCCAAGTAGCCGCCAGTTAGCACTGACCTTCACTCAAATATGAAGTTTCTGTTTTGTAATTTCTTCGCTATTGTTAACTTTATTTTAGAGCTCTGGAGGAGGTTTACTGTTCTATTTTATTTCATAGGTTGATGTTTAAAGTTATAACTCACAATATGTTTTTTTCTGTGTATTTGTTTTGAGGTTTAAGTAAAGTAAATGGAGCTTTATTGAAGCCGATAAGCACAATTCAGTGCACGATTCGCGAAGGAACGATTCTACTAATTGTGGTCTGTAAAAAACTTTGACTTCTATGGTGAACAAAACCTGGTAATTTATCGAATGTATTGTAACCCTGGCTTCTATTTATTAATTTTTCATTAAATATACAATAATATTTACATATACTTCTCTAACAGTATCCTATTACCGTGATTATCGTGTTTTACATAAAAACAGTACATCAGACCTTTAAGACCCATTCATTCGTGTCCCATTTTCAAATATAGAAACGAAAATACGTCATAAAATGTGTTCTAGAAACTTCCAAACATTTCTAACTAAATTTCGAAATAAATAATTTCATGGTTTCTTTACTTTACTCAGAGCAAGTAATAAGAGTACCTGAAAATACGGAAAGCTTGAGAGCCTCCTGTGTAAACACAGTCAGAGCTATGTTGGCAAAGTACTCGAGTGCTCGACCAAGCTCCAGCAAGTACTTAGACTCATAACGCAGGTAGTACTGTTCTCTGCAAATCCACAGGTGGTCCCAAGGTTCTGTATAACTGCTTTCTCTGAAAAATAAATTAATAATTAACATGCACAGTATACGTAACCGGATCAGGCGCATTATTACCCCATGCTAATAACTGTATTAGCAGACTGTCTAGTTGGTTTGAGGTCAGAGTGACCTACTTGTTACCATGCTTGTGCGATGGTTTTCGAATATCGCAAAGACCCCACATTTTTAATGTGGATATGAAGAACTATATATATATATTTTTAACAGATTCAATAATACATCGACCGTTTGATAGAATAGGTGTGTTATCTAATCAGGATTCGGTCAAATTTTCTAGGTTCAAAAATCAAACTCTCATTGCCGACGTTTCGGTTCCATTTCATAATATATATATATATATATATATATATATATATATATATATATATACCACTCATCGGAAGAGACGTAAATCCGTTCATTCGGGGTCGATACGATATCAGATAAATGTTATAGATATCTACTCTTAATGAATTTGAATAATACAAAATTTAGAGCTTCCGATATAGAATCAATTATAGAATAGAATAATATTTGTATTTAAAGTATAAAACTTTATACAAAGGAGTATTGCATTGCTACATAGTTTAAAGTTCACATGCTAGTATTGTCAAGCCATAATATAAACAATAATAACAAAGTACGCAAATAAAAGGCAAAAAAAAAAAGAATAAAATCTGAAATATGCTGATATTCGAACAGTTCTTAAAAGCTTTTTTCCTCTTTTTTATTTACTCATTTAAAATAAAATCTCTAATTTTTAAAATATTTACAAAAAAGTGAAATATATTTGCAGCTTGCCTTTTATGTACCATTCCTAGGAGAGAGGCAAGGTTGGTTTCATCCGACCACTCGTTATTGAAAAAGCTGTGGGGTAAGAAGGCTTTCCGTTGAGGGCCATAGATAGGACATCTCAATACTATATGGGCCAAAGTTTCACATTCCTGCATATTGCATATTGTACAGAGTTCCTCAGTTTTAATTTTATATAAGATACTTCTGAATGATAGGTGTAGACTGTCACCGCCTGCTGTTCTTATTTGTGCCAGTGTTCTTTGATAACTGTATGTTAAATTGAGATCTTGATTTAAATACCTCGTGTCTATATAGTTAAAAATGTGTATTGTTCGATATAATTTACTATAAGAAGAGCTTTGTATTCTATGGAAGTCCTGTAACTTCAGTCTATTGGAGTAATTCTTGAGGATTGTGTTTTTTGACTCATTACTGATCCTGCTTGTTAGAATATTAGAATCAATTATATAAACATCGAATGAGCTAGAACGCCCACCTAAAGAACAGTATAGAAGAAGTAGATCAAAAAATGAGTACAATCTCTATAATAAGAATAACTTAAATAAGTTGATAATGTATGTAATCAGCCTGTTATTTTTTTCTTTTTTATTACAGCTAGTAGAACTCGAGTGAATTAGTCATCATTAGTCAGTAAACAGTTTAAGAAACTCTTACTTACTCTTCATGTTTGATCCACCCAGATATCGCTATAGTGATATCGAGAGGAGGAGGAATGGAGTTTTTATTCCTGTAGAGGGAAGGAGTCAAAAGACCGAATGCAAACTCTTCTATCTCACCTACCCGCTTCTTCATTTTGTAACCTGAAAATAACCTACTTTTAGAAAAACAAAATATTACTTCATACTAAAGTACTCTCTGTTACAGATGAACTCATTAATTCAATTTTGAATGCTCAAATTAAAAATAAATAAACTAAAGAATATACTCATGACTAATTTATATTGATTCGGTGGTCAACAAACATTTTTGGTTTATACTAATTTTTTCTATAATATTTTGGACATACTACTTTTTAAAATTACTTTCTAAGTTACAAAATGACTGACTCAAACTCTGAATATTCATATATATATATATATATATATATATATATGATTCGCGCTCCATCCTTCGACGTGGAGAGATCTCTCTCACTTCGTCCTCTCTTCTAGTCTACTCGTGATGACGAACAACAGTTCGAAATATTGAATTCTGTAAGTGTTCTTTTTATTATTTTTTCTGTGTCATGCTTTGTGTAATTTAAAGTTATATATATATATATATAAGTTTAAAATTGAAGATAGGTAGCACAGAACGTAAAGAAACACACTTACAGACTCAAATTTCCGGGCAATCCGTCTTCAGAAGAAAAGAGAAAGGGAAACCAAGCACGTTGTAGGCGCAACGGCTAATAACCGTTGGGTTACCGTTGGTTGTCCGAAAATTTGAGTCTGTAAGTGTTTCTTTACTTTCTGTGCTACCTATCTTCAATTTTTATTTGTTATTGTGTCCAGTTTGGATCGTCTTTCCGTTTATCAAGTGTATATATATATCTTAATTTAATTATTATAATTAAACTTCTTTTATTAGTAATAAAACATAATCGTAATAATTAATAAGCACTGAATACGTAAAAGAGGTTATAACTGCAGAAGTCTAATTTTTTATATTCGTGTATAATAAATAAAAAATTAGGTGATTTTGTTTTGGTGGGATTACCAACGAGGGAGGCTCCAGCAGCTCCGAAAAGAGTTCCCAGGATGGCAGAACCAGCAGTGGTGCCTAGAGCAGCAAAAGTGGCCGAAGTGCCCAAAGTGGCTGCCAGGCTGCCGCCTATTAAAGGAGCAGCCAGTCCTCCCGTCAGACCTGCAACACTCCACTGCAGTTCTCAGGAGTCACTTCACTAAGTCTACACTTTTGATTAAACAACAAATCTAACGAATCTTCCACCTCTAAAAGAAGACAGCTTTCTACTTGTGAAACAGTTTTACTCTCGACATAGTTATGTTTAACATATTCTACAGTAGATACAGAACTTAAGGATGTTGTTCCAACACTCACACGATTGCTAATTAAGGGAAGGAAGTGTGATTCATTGGTTATTTGACACCGATTTCAGCTATAGGTCAGCCACATTATCGGATTGATTTCACATTGGAACCTTCATTTCTTCCTCTCTCAAGTTTATAAGAAAAGAAATAATGAATACATATCTGACATTATGCAGACTCAGAACTACCGACAGCTTTACAAACTCTCCGAGGGATGGCGTGCACAAGAATTACTTGAGGCCACGACTAAGATTCAAACCTGCAATCTTCATTACCAAATGCATGCAAAAACCCGATAGACTACACCTGACCTCCAAAGAGAACTTCTGCGAAAGCCTTTAACTGTGATGGTTGGAAGTAATCTGGATATGTTTCAATAAATTAAAGTTTAATGAAAACGTACATATTGAAACATCTTTGATTCCACTGGACCTTGCAACATAAGCCACTAAATTGGTATTCTGTTAATATGTTTTAAATCGAATCTCAAATATTGAAATTAGAATTTGTGTATTTAATTATCTTTGATGAAAAGCTCAAAAGCTCAAATTTATAATTTTACGGAATTTCTGCCATCCGAATATCTTTAAAGGCTTCTAATACGAGCGCCAACCTACTCCAATTCTTATAAAACTAGTTAAACATTATACAATCAGATGAAATGGCGGGAACCATTTTATAATCCTTGATCTGTAAAACATGCGATCAGTCACAGTCTAAACTGATTTACTAACAAGAGCTACTAATCTTCTCGGATTCAGTAACACAATAATTCAGCAGTTGTGGACTCTCAGCTGGAATCGCTAACATGACGTTCACTGTAATGCAAGGGAGTATTTTTTGACAGTTTATACAAAAAGACTTGTTCCTTATGTATAGAATGGTTGAATAAGTGAAATGTACTGAGCACGTAGTATATATAACCGGTTACTTCTTTTTTTTTTTTTTTTTTGACCAGCGTGTCAGAACCTACAGTTGTTAATGGCATTCAAATATGTCATTCGAAGTACCAACTACCCAAACAGGCAATGGTTAAGAGATAGAGATAGCTTTGTGGACGAGTCTATTTCTCCACAATACCAAATCTAGACGGATTCTACCAATCCTGTCAGTTTAAGGACTACCATAGTGTTCTCGTGAACTCGGTCGCCCCCCTCCGAAGAGGGCAAGCAGTTCCCCCGGGACCAGGGCTTGCAACTAGTAAATAATCGGACCCCATCAGCGCGTCCGCGTGAGGGGGATTATTAGTACCTCAAAAAAACAATATATGGAGAGATTAAAAGCTCTCGTTGGCTTAATGCCACCTGGTCTGTGCAAATAAGTGAACGATTCATAAGTGCTCGAAGGGGTGGTATCTAATCGCCTCAACTCTGTGCTCCTATCTAGAGCCGAGCCTCTACTAGGCAAGTACCAGTTGTCCAGTCTAATCAGCTGAGTTCATGGCCCGTTCTGAGTGGTCAGGGTTTGGAGTCTCTAGCTCCCCAGTACGCTAAGCAGGCTTCCTTCCTCCAGAGAAGTTACTGCTTCTCACGTAGCGACCACAAGGGTCTACACAACTTGGCTGAGAACCAACAGCCACTACGAGTCCGACCTCAGAGGCGGGATGGAGAGAAAACCTTCCACGGGCACCCGCCACCCGTAGTACCGACTAATTTTAAGAGTTTCGGATCAATATCCGGACCAATGGTCCTACTAAACCTGCTCTGCTACAGGTAAGGTCAGTGGCCTTTATTGCCCCAGTTGAATGAACATGTGGTATATGTACAAGCTAATGCAGACAATCTGTCCACAATACCAAAAAACTTGCAAGGAATGGTGGACTTCAACTCTGCAAGTCTATACATAAGGGAAGCAATCTGACTTACTAACTCACTGAGATACCCATGGATATTGCCATTCTAATACATATAACGAACCTTTTCGAATACTTTATATTATAAATTGTTAGAACAATGAATTTATTAGTAAGAAATTAAAAAAAACTTACCAATCAAGGTCCCTCCACAAACTGTAGCAAATCCGATGAGAGCGTATCTTTTCGCCTTTTTAATTCGTTCTTTTGACTTGACAGCCTTCTCTTCTTCTCTAAACACAAAAATCCCTCAATGAATAAAAAAAAAAACTCAACAGACAACTGTATTCTTACATTGTAATTCTTTGACTTAAACAACGTACCACCACCACATATAATTCTAAAGTGGAACGAAAATCTTCCAACTAGTAACGGATTAAGTCAGAGTCAAAAACGATCGTTTTCTGATTCTGACGGGGACATTTACTATTCGAAAGATTTTAGTTTCACTTTAAAATTATATTTACAATTGCATGCATACGTTGGTTTTATTTACATGTTTGTTATAAGTTCCTATGAATGCACTTTTTATTAATGTGCATTGTACATTGGCACTAATCCTAGAGCAGTCATCGGTAAAAACGAACTTCTCATACAAGTATTCAGTTTATATCTACTACTTACTTTAATTTTCTACAACTTATTTGGTTGAGTTTACACTTTTTCACTCTTACTTTCATTAGCTTGCTTTAAATTAATTATAAGATCACAAGGTTTTCGAGAAGTCCCACACGAATCGAACACACCTGGAGCATATTGGAATACCAACACATCTGCAAGATTTTCCACGCAAATATTTAGTAACATTAGCTACTCTATTTCAAAAGTTTCCTAGTCAATACATGACAGACAAAGAATTGGAAACACTATATATAAATTATATCTCAGAAACCAACACTGAGTAGCACAAATTAGATAGATACAGAAAGAAGAAAGACTAACAGTTTAGTCACGAGTTACAAATTCTTGGTTTCAACCATCATCAGGAAAAAAATAGAGACCACCAAGCACACCAATGAAAGGACTGTTGGATACTGAACAGTGCAGTAATGCAAACTCCCGTTAAATGTCGTGAAAAGGAGAAAAATATTAAAGATTAAATTTTACATGTATATATAGATTTTGTATATGGTTTGTTTACCTGGTTATTATTCATAATTTCATATTTAATTTTAATTGAATCCAAGGTGTTTCTTTCCGTTTCGTCTACTTATTCTTATTTTCTCCTCATTTATGTTTATATATTCTTTTACTCCTTATTTTATATTTACCTTTTAGCATTCTTAATTCTTTTTTTACCTTCATACCTTATAATCAAGTGTGTGTTCATTAGCCATGTTATGGTTCCAACTGTCTCTACATCAGAACTCTTGTCCCTTCTATCTTTTTTCTTTTGTTTTAGATGAAGGTTATAGATCTTCTTTCAAAATCTATCTATATTATCACTTATTAAATAGGGACTGTTTTAAAAGTATGCATGGAACTGCTATAGTCTCTTATAATAAAGACCAGAAACTTTTCTTTTGCATTACCAATATTTAGCATAAACTTTATGTTTATAGAGTTAGTAAACCATATTAAAATTTTCAATTTTCAGAAAATTAAACTGATATCCAACTATCCATCAATAAGAGATGAAAAAGCTCTACTGATATTCTAAGACTGTTCTTCTCTGTTAGTCCTGTTTTTTACATTTTCAACACCAATAAAATGTGACGTTTGCTTAGTGCGTGAATTTCAAGGGAGTCACACTACTTTTCTTTATTCATTGAATCACTCCGATGACATAATTGTTCTTTCAGAAAACAGCTCGTTTCTTAATAGTAACTTTACATTTAACAGCATAAATGAGATTACTCTGCAACTCATTCGGTACTTTCTCTTTTAAATTAGAAAATAATGATTTTGCTTTTCGAATTGTTTTTTTTCGAAAATGTACTTTCACATTAGAGAGTACATACTTCAGGGTATAGGTCCATCCTATTCCCATTCAGTTATACCATAGACACACCCTTAGGTATGTACTATCCCATTCAGTTATACCATAGACACACCCTTAGGTATGTACTATCCCATTCAGTTATACCATAGACACACCCTTAGGTATGTACTATCTTCCTTATCTTCTTTTATTTTGTACCATTTACTTTATACTATAGATGGCTCTCTGATGACATTGTATTTTTTTAGTTAATGCCTGAAGAAGAACACTAAGTGTTTGAAACGCGTTGTTTATACTATTAAATTTCTGTATATGGAGACTCTTTTATTAGCTTTTTACCCTACAATAAGTAAATACCACATAATAACTGATTGCACTATCTTAGAATTAATATACATAAATCTAATTTACTTATTTCGGTATTCCTTAAAAAAAAAATACTGCAAACAAATATTAATCTATTGCAGCATACAATGTAAGCAATATGTCTTCGATTAAGGCTTACTCAGAAAGATTCTTCTTATTTCTGGTAAGGCAGTCAATAATGCAGACTTCGTAGAGTTCCATTTCGTCGTGCGTGACTCCCAGAGAGGGGGATAAGTGTCTGATGAGTACTCTCCATCTGGCATCGTACTCACCTATTAAAAGAGGCAAGTTATCATATCTAGAGTTTACGTTATTCAGTGCAGCGAAAACAAATTGCATGATTTGCGCGATATGATCTGATTAATAGTAATGATGATGATGGATAACGGTGAGGAAGTGATAACAATATCTTTTACTAATGAACTATTAATCACTACAATAACAAGTATGAAAAATATAGCCAAGCACAAGCAAGAGAGTATATGCTACTCCGGGCGATACGCTCCAGGTTACTAAAACACACATGTGACCTGGCTACCAAGAAAACATTCATAATATCCTAAAAGTGTTATAACATTTGCAAGTTCATTGACCTACGATTGTTCACAAAACATTTGTTTGATTTATTAATGATTAAATTGATGCATGGTTTTCATGAAAGTCATCAATTGTTTCCTCTCTTATAGAGGAATCAATGTATCCAACATATTGGCATCTTCTTCATTTGAACCAAAAAGTTGACTGATTTCTTACAGTCCTTTCAAAATTTCTCATTACTTTCACCCACAATGTTTCAAACATTGGATTTGAAGATAATAACGATCATCAAACAGAAATTATTATGGTTAAAACAAAACAAAAAAAAAGAGGTAGAAGTGAAAGGAAGAGTTCTACTGCGAAAAATGTATCTCAGTGCAACCAAACTCTGAGTGTGGTCGACAACGATACAGAGGGAAGTGACACTAATGGTAACCACAAGAAGAGAGTGATCAGTTGCAGTCAAAGACAGATATTGAGCAAGTTGGAGGAAATGGAAGGTGTGCATACAGAAAGAAGATTGACCACGAACAATAAGTTGTAAGTAGCAGTCAACAAAGCCAGAAAGTCTTTGAGGCAACAGTAGCTAAAGATCATGGATTTTAACATGCCAGTCTAGCATGTTATACGGTTTAAGATATTTTGAAATAAGTAGAAAACAGGACAGCGGGAATGAGATTGATATTGAATATTGATATCATCACTGGAGAGATTTTCGTTGACGGCTAAGTAAGTTAACTAAATCATCCCAAAACAAATTGGTCAGTTGAAAGAAACATGTTGGTAGAAGGATAACTTTGAAAGTTGTCTCATAGTCTCACGATTGAAAACTTCACGATCAATAAGGGCAACAGTAGTAGAGTATTGTGAATTGGTTGAGAGAAGCTAATTACGATTCCCGGAAAATGGCTAGCTGTACTCTCACAAAGACCTCATATCATGTTGCATTATTCGTTACTAACAGCATAACTTCAAACACCTGCATTCTGCTTTTTTATGGCTTCCATATCAAGCTCCCTTATCACTGCTTCTGGATTTCACTTCTCCTTTCAACTGTTTCTATTGAATATTAGTTTGAGTAACTCTTACATCTTAAGGATATTTGCTATCATCAAAATTCTTAGCTACAATTCTTTTTTAATATTTAGATACTATCAATAACTACTTTTGTTAGAATCACAATAGTTTAATTTACATTTTAGAAGGATTTAAAGGACGAATTGTAAATGCTTATTCTGAAATATAACTTACCATATCTGAGTCCTTAGGTGCATGCACCATAAATGACAATTAATTAAACGAAATAACAAAGTGAAACATGTTACACAAGATAAAGGGATTACCTGAATGCACAGCCACTGCTATCAAATCCCTGATAAGAACTTTCAAATCACCATTCAGTTCGCTTTCCTTTCTCAAAGTAGAAATACAAGCTTCAGGAGTTTCATTGGTTTCTCCCGTCATCATTAAAACCATCTGCTTTTCTAACTAGTTACAAATACAATTTATGTGATACATAAATCAAGAGAAAGTAATTTTACATTGAAATGAATAAGGATATTCATTGCATCAAATTATAATTAATAGCAATCAAATCAAAGTTCAATTAGCATATTATTGAATTATTCATGGAGGGAAGATATCACATATAATATATAAAAATATATGGAATATGGAATTAAATATATATATGGAAACAAAGAACCTTCTTAAAACTAAAATAATAACTCTCAACAAGAATAATCCGGTAATCTTAGGAATAATTTTGGCTTTCCATAATCTTTTACCCTTTGACCTCCTGCGAGAAAATATGGAACATATTTCAAATAAACTACGTTGACAAAAAAAATATTTTCAGAGCATTGCTAACATCTAACTGCAATTTATGATTTATATAAACAATCTTACCTTCTTCGGTAATCCTAAGTGTTTCATTAGCTCTTGTATACAAGATAACCGGAAATTTTGATCCCATTCAGATTCAAATAATTGACTTAAGCTTAAGGCACACAGACCTGTATAAGCATACTTCCCACTGTCTCCTATGATGCGTCCCAGAGGAACAATGTCTGAAAATCAGAAAAATTAAAGGCTAGCGCTGTTCAAAAATCGAATTAAAAAAAAAACTATAATTATTACCATCAATCTCTATTCCCTCTTCAACTCCATCCATGTTAGCTTCAACAGCCTCATTCATCATTAAGCATAAATAAGAACGGTTAAACAATTTTCTCAAATTCCAATAATATATAAAGGTAGAAGATAATTAAATAATAAATAACTTTTAAACATAAATAAAACAAACATAAATACTGAAACCTATCTCTTGGTTATCCTTGGTCAGTGTAGTAAATTTCGTCATTGAAAGTGTTGCATAATGATGTGCAAGGGTCATGACAAATCAACAATTGTTTATTCTAGTTCTTCAGATGTGATACAATTTCAGAACCAATAAGCTAAAAGTAGATTAAGAATGTTATCCAAATTTATTAAAATATATTTACCTATTATGAAAATTGTCTTTATAAATATTCCTTGAAAATTTTGAGAAACGAATGAAAAACGGATACTAGGACTCACATTCAATATTTCGACCCCTTTAACAGGCGTCCTCAGGAAAAAGGAGAATTCGAAAGCCTTTTATTATATTTTACATAATATTGTCAACAGGTTACGGTTGAAAGATCTGAGTCTTGTTTTCCCATTTCATTTGTGGTTTGATCATTGATTGTTATTTCACGTGTTTATGTGAAGTCTTTATATATATATATATATATATATATATATATATTATATATATAAATGCATAAAACTACCATAATTTTCTATATATTACAGGCATTTGTATGTAATGCTTAAATTATAATGACAATTTGATCCGAGCAAAATACCGCTTCCCTTTTTTTGAATCGTGGAGGATATTACTGTAGCCAGAAGTTTCGCTTAAACATATGATTATGAGGTTGAATAAAAACTAAAAGTTGAATTGTTTTAAAACTAGTGAATTTTGAAACCAATAACTGTAGCTTATTTAAAGTTCTTCTTTAAATACATCAGATAGTATTAAATTAAATTAAATACACTAGTTTAGTTTTTCTTTAAATATACGCGACTTGAGATAAATTCGGTTGTATTCCCAACAGCTCCACCAACAGTCGCCTTATGAATCTTGCATCTAGCTTTTTGCAATCGTGGAGACATTTCCATCTAAAAAGTTTTACTGAAAATAGGCGTAACAATATCGTGATTCTATATCCAAGAAGAACTCAGAATGATTTCTTTAAGAATTAAGAATTTTTCTATTTTGTTCACCAAAATATTTGGAGCTGATATTGTTAAATTGTTAATTTACCTTTCTGGACAAGTATATTTTCTATTATGAAGATGGTTATTTTTCTAAAATCTTTTTATGACACTGAGATAGAACTTACAAGCTCTCATTTTTAAGGCAATACTATTCTTGTCAATATTAAAACGATATGAAATATTTCTTTCAAAACAATACTGGTAAACCGCAATACCCAATACGACATTTTAAGCTTATTGAGTTACCGGAGAAGTATTTAAAATTAGTAGACAGTTTTCTTTTATAAAAAACAAAAGAAAAGGAATCTTTCCCATTCTTTAATATTACCCAAAAACAAAGAGGTTCTAAACACTACAAGCACTACACATTGACATCAATATATACTAAAACCTGCAAAATATAGACTGGTAACACACTTTATATAGATTACCTACCATCTATCTCCCACAAAAACATCATAAAATATATGCTTGATGATGTAAGCATTTATTTTTTAAAGTGAGAATTTTTATTGTTCTTACATACTATTTATTTAACTTATTTAACATACTATTTATTTACATACATACTATTAACTCATTTAAACAACTCAAATTTCTTTTATTAACTCTATACGAACAAGTTTATTTGACTCGATTCTCTGAAGAAATTATTAAATGTAAACAAAACCACGTACAGACGGTAGTCCATTATTCAAAGATGATTACTCAGTTTTTATAGCTTTATTGCCTTCTGCGGTAATAAAAATTTATTGAAATTTGGTTTGTAGTTTGTTAATTTAGGTTGATTTTTTTAACAAAATTTCATTTTTCTACAAGCAGTCGTTTAAAGTAAAAAAAATATATCTAAAAAAAAGTAGATTCCTATAAATCCCCTTCCAACCCATGTAATTCCCAATAAAAATAAATTTTAGTTCATTCCCTCAAAAAGGCTATTTTTTGTATACTTTCATTCTAATATTTTAGTTAAGCGGTGTGAACTGTACTGCGTATACAATGTTTCTGAAGAATCATTCATAAGTCAAATTTTAAACATTTATTAGGCAAAACATAACTTTTCAATTATTGAAACACTCTGTTTTATTGTCCTTTACTGCTGCTACTAATTTCATAATAACCTCAAAATATCTATACTCCAGAGTTAGCAGTTTAGTAGAAAAAAAAATGTCTAAAAATAGATTTTGGCCAAAAAAGTGATTTTCCCCCATTATGCAATATTGCCCCAAACAATAGACCACATTTACACTACATGGAACATTTTTGTTTAAAATATAAATTAGGTCTTCTAAAATATGAATATGAATTAGACCAGGAAAACATTCCGGATGTCTGAAAAAAGGATTAGAAGAACTAAACCAATGTAAATCCTTAAAATTTGAGATAGAAGTAAAAGTCTAGAAGCCTGCACTCAACTTTACTATAACTAAACAATATCAAACTTGTTGATCAATTGAATTTTAGGTTTTAATATATATTAATGTGGCTATCGTCTAGGCGTAGTCTGAAACTCCCTGGCAGTATTATCAATCCCATAGATAACCAGAATTATTATTGTTATATCAAATTATAATATAGCTAATATTTTATTAGGTATAGCAAACTTGAAATGATCCAGAACAATCAAACAATTTATTATTATTATTACCCGTTAGTAAACTAAATGAATATGCTTTCTAAAATTCAGGACTGTTATAATCCAGGTAATCATTTGTGATCACTTCCTTCCCCCTTAAACAATGTTTTTTGAAGGGCATTATATCTGGTAAATATTGTCGAAAATATACAGATCTTTCATTTTGCAACCGATGCATATGAAAACTATTGGTTTATTACACTACGAGTATTAATAGTAATTATGTAGAACTAAATTGCAGATTTCGAGGTAGTAACGGAGTGATTATGCGCCTCTAAAAGCTTCTAGCATTCAACTAGGGCTTTCGGCCTTCGCGAGGTTACCCTGTTAACCTGCTATATGCAGGGACAAACGAAAGAGAAGAAGAAGGTGACCAGCTTCGTTTCATATCCTTCAAACTTCACAAATCCTCTCCTCTCATCCCAGCCTCAATGGATGATACAAGGGGAACGGGGCCTCAAAGGTACCACTCGACCCCCTTGAGTAAATAGCCTTACTCCGGTATATAGTGCTCTGCCGGAGCGGACAAAATACCATCCATAGAGCTTCAAACTGGGGTACTTTAGTACAGAAGGGGGGGAAGTACAATGGTTTTTAAGACGCAGTGCTACAGTCAACCTCTAATAAAAATAATAATTGTAGATTTCGGGTTAAGACCTCATATTCTAGTACAGAATCTCGTACAGCCGGACATTAGTCTTGTGGTCTGAACCAATGTATCTGTTACTTAGTCTTTCATCGTTAAATACTGGAATGCAACGTTATTGCTTCTAAGTTTCAGTTTAATATTGAAATTCATAGTCGAAAGACGATGAAGACTGAAGTATTTAAAGGTACTGATTGAAGGAGGGATTTGGTAAGGGCCCATGCCGCCTATGCCAGACGGAAGAGTACCCATAACAACGATTAATCATTAAACAAGTTAAAGTATTTCATAATTTATATGATAAATAAGAAATGAGAAATGGAAATAGATTTAGTCAAAATAAAGTAATTTATTTTTGATAAAAAAAAATTTAACAAATATCATTCATCACAGTTGAGTGTTTTTTGCACGTCACTGTTCAGCCTATATGTATGAAGAATTAATACAGGTAGTATAATCGCTCAATCAGCATAAGTATCTTACCTCATACTATAATACATATGTACAGTATAACAAGATTCAGGAAAGTACATCTTTATTAACAAGTCAAAAGTTCTACACACAAGGACTTTTTCCAATGTTCAAGGCAATAAATGCTATATCGATGTTCTATGACTAATGGCAGCTGAAAAATTGTGCATAAATACTTAATATTCGAATTACAAACATTCTTGATAGAACATATGTTTTATTACAATTTAAAGTATGTACAGACAATAATAGGAAACTTGTAATAGTTTCAACATTTGAATGAAGACCGTTAATACTAGAATAGTATTTTAAAATCTTCAATTATTATTAGTTTTGTCTATGCAGACATACAAAGACGAAGGAGACCAATCGTACTCATCCATACAGACCAGGTCATTGCATAAAACCTGCAGGCTATTTTTATTTTAATCAAAAGATACATTAAACAAAATGTGACATGTTTACAAGCTTCAATCAATGACTTACAGATACAAGGATTCTTAAAAAACAGTAAGAAAGGATTTTAACTTGTTTTGTGTTCCCGAACTAAAAAAAAAAAGATTACATATTTCTAACTACGAATGCTGGTAACAATGAAGTCTTTTTAAGGTTATCTTCTCAGCATTTGGAACAAAATGTTTAAACTGATAAAATAGTTTTCATTACATCTAAAATGAGAAATTTGAACAAAATTTTTTCTAAAAGCATAATTTCGCATCCACAATTAATTTCATAATAACATTAAATTAATTGTTAATAGTAATAACGGTAAATGAATGTCATTTTTTTTTTATGAAAATAATTTTAATAAATGTCCTAGAACAGAAAAGAAGATAGTATTGCAATGTGAATTTCTAGTAACGAACCCGGTGAGGAAATATTTTCAACAAATGAAATCTGGTCCGGCAACTCTTACCAAGTGTACAGAATTTAATCAATTAGTTAAAAGAAAGTAGTAAATAAAGCTCACTTTAAAATAATAAAACTAAAGAAAAGTATGTAATATTTCTCATACTATGTAGAATAAAGAACTGATAATAGAAATACAATAACTACAGTCGTTTTGAAATAGACAATTGTAAAAGAACACAAGGTTTTTTTATTTCAACGCCCACACCTATAGGGTTTCACCTTTAGTGCTACAATAAAGGTGAAAAGTTCGCCTCATTTATAATTTGGCACCCATTTCAGCAATAGGCGAGCAACATAAAAAAAAACACACAATGTTTATTATTAATTAATTAGAAAAGAAATTATTTTTAAGAAATTTATTTCAAAATTTGTGGGTGCACATTTGATATTATATAAATAAAAAGATTTCACATAAACACATGAAACAACAATCAATGATCAAACCACAATAAGAAATGGGAAAACAAGACTAAGATCTTTCAACAGTAACAAGCGGTCTTCGTCAGAGTCAAAAACCCAACTGACTCTGCTATTGAAAGGTTGAAAGATCTTAGTCTTGTTTTCCCATTTCTTATTGTGGTTTGATCATTGATATTATATGTAATGATGTATTGTATTCAAACACAATGCCCCATCATGTAACAGTCATTCAATCAATGCGTTTGAACTAATACGTTCATTAAGAAAAACGCTGCAGGGTTATGCCAATGAAAACTAATCTTAGAAAACGATTTCTTTTTTTTTATTTACCTCAATATCCTTCAAATCTTACTTACTAATAAAAAAATATTTCAACAGTTATTTATAAAATAAAACAAATCGATTTAATACATCTAGATTTAGAAATCTGTTTTTTAATACTATGTATATCCTATTAATCGATACAATATTACAAGATGGATAACAGCTCAAAGTGCTAGGAGAAATTTAATTTACAGGACTTTTCAAACTGCTTCCCTTGATGACTGATTTTAGTTGAAGTTGGGAATTTTTTTTTTTTTTCAAAGGTATTCAAATTACTCTTTCATAAGGCCGCTCACAGGACATTTCTGTTATACTTTTGCTTATATTTAATATGCATTTTAACTGACTCAAAAATGCGAAAAATTTGTGTTAAAAAAATACACAAAATACAAAAGAAAACATGTTGTTAAGTACTGATCGCACTTGTGACAAAGGAATCAACAACAACTGACCTGTTTGAGAAGAGTTGGCAGAGTCAGCTAAACGTAGACGCTTATAGTATTTAAGAGTAGTTAAAATACTATGTAAAAACCTTTAAAAAATATTATAAAGGTTTTTTTTTTGGTATCAAGGAGAGATTAAGAGGCCTTTTGCTTATATACATGCAAGTATAATGATAACCTGTTACTGCAAAACAAGGTATTATAAAACAAGCTTCATGATAAAAGGAAACATTCAATAATTAAAGAAATGTAAACAACAGTTGCTATTGATAATTAATATTTTCGAATACAGATATAAAAGAGTTGGGGAACAAGGCTCTATATTACCTCAGAGGGATGATCAGTACAAATTATCCATATTTTACATTATCAAATTAAGGATTATGACCATATTCGAACCTTCGGTAATAATTTACACTGACACTAGACTGCCTTTGTCTCCAAACAACTCAACGAGTCAAAACGTGTTGTTTTTATTTTTTAAATTCATCTTTATCATCAATGGAGACTTTTCTTAACGATAAAATCATAAAAATATACAGTTTATCATGTATGTTTTCTTCATACCTCGGTCACTTTTGGATCGAGTCCATTATAGTGACCGTACTTTACCACATAACAACTTTCATTTTGTACCTGACAATGGACACATTCCGAACAGTGTCCAGGATAAGACGGTATAATATGTTTTGAGATTTTTGGTCTAGATATTAAAAAAACTTCTTTGCCAACGTTTCAACATATATTTATGTCTTTCTAAGGGCTAAAACATTGATACATTCAGCACTATTATTACAATTAATAATGTCTATTGTTTGCTATTATGTAACACTTAAATATGAAAATCTAATGATAAACTATAGATTTTCATACTTAAGTATGATTATGTTTTACAATAATGGACCAAGTAAGTAACTTCCCCATAATTATTAAATATGTAGCGTCGATTAATAAAGATGAAGAAAAAAACAAACAGACTTCCTATGTAAGCAAAATTTAGATCTATGTAGTTTCTAAACATTGTAAAACATAATCATACTTAAATATGAAAATCTATAGTTTATCATTAAGTGTTACATAATAGCAAAAAAAAAAGACATAGTTAATTGTAATAATAGTGCTGAATGTATCAATGTTTTAGCCCTGAGGAAGACATAAATATATGTCGAAACGTTGGCAAAGAAGTTTCTTTAATATCTACACCAAAAACCTCAAAAAATCTTAAAACATATGAATTGGAGTGGTCAAGAAAAGAACAGCATTATGTTATAACAATACCTATGACCTTTGTGGTACTAATAAATAATAATAATAATAATACCATACAATAAAAAAATTGATTTATAAAATTTGCCTACTTTTAATTATTAAGACAAGAAAAATTTGAAATATTTTATATTAAAACACGTTTAAATAGATAGAAATATTGGCGATAATGTAAAAATTTTTAAGACAGAAAAAAATTTTTAGCAAAGAAAAGATATACATTTGTATTAACTCAAGTCAATATATATTTAAACAAAATAAAACTCAGATCTGATGGTACAAATAAGTAAAACAAATCACAGGTCTTTCATTGTATAAATCTTGAAACGTAGAATACGTCTAAAGATCAGTAAGCGTAATGTACATTGAATGGCTACTGTTTTTGCTTAAAATGAGCCCATTTCCCTGGTAAGTGATCGGCTGAATGTATCATACAAATCACTTAACTCTCTTCCCACTTCCCTCCACTTTCCCTGTAGTCATCAGTGGTCTGTATTCTTTTACCACCAGTTTTAGATAAAGTCATGAAACAGCCTTCAAGGTGTTGAAATATGTTTAAACTTACTAAAACTTCATTTCATTCATATCGTAGTGCAATCAGTTATTTATATGTGATATTTACTCATTTCAGTGTAAAAAGCTAATGAAATGGTTTCCACATAAATATGAGCCGTTTATTTTGAAAGTGGCCTAATTCCATTTTCCAAAAAAATTTAGCTAGCTATTTAAATAATTACATTTTTACGTTATCTTTACCTTTTGCAGCAAATTGTACAAAATTTATTTAAAATTACTAAGAATTTTTATAACAAAAATTAGTTGATAAATAAAATGACAATATTTTTAAATTTTGTAAAACGCAAACCCTTAAATATCTCGATTTTAACATAAATGGAATTAGGCCACTTTCAAAATAAGCGGCTCATATATTAGCTTTTTACCCTACTTCATTGTTGATAACTACTTCAATGACAAAATAACTTGATTAGGCCAGTATGAAAACAAGAAAAAAAAAGGCATTTACAAAATAAAAACTAAAATAGTTTTCCTTGGCTGTTCTAGTTCAACTAACACGAAAGATAATAAAAAATGCAGGTATAATACAACCCACTACTTTTAGTCAGTTTTTGAGTAAGAGTTGTTTGTAATGTGTACTCGTATGTAAAAAGGCGGGAATATCAAGGCGGGATATTTAATAAAAATTGTTGTCAAACTCTGGTATCAATAACACGATATTACACGACTGTACTGTTATGACCGGGATTGAATGACCCAAGGACGGTACGGTATGAGGCGTTACTAGGGACCCACTCATCTAAAAAGCATGTCGTAAAGGCAGGCTTTCAGCCAATGTTGATCCATAATTCACAATAATTTTCATATAAATTATATTTACTTAACTGGATTATAGCTTATTGATACATTGCATTCATGTTTTAATCAAGATAACTTTTACATCAATTAAAAACAGAAGCTGGAGCGAAGGTATAAAAAAATGCACCAGCTCGGAACCCCTTCACAAACGTATTCTACGTTTTACAAAATCATTATCTGTAAAATAAAAAAAAAAAAATTCTTAGCAACTACAAGGCACCCCTCTATGAAAATCGAGTCAGCCACCTAATAATAATAAATAAACTAAACATACGTATATAACATACTACAGGTGATTCTAACATCAGTCTTTAAGAAGTCATAGTAACACTGAGAACATGTATCATATAAAAAAAAGAATAATAGCAAATTTAGAACAGTATTTAACTAGTAATTCTAAGATGTACAAACACTTATATAAAAAGGAAATACCAAGAGAGTTCTAAAACAAATATTGTACAAATTGATAAAAATACAAAAAAACGGTATAAAGTTGAAAAAGTTACAAGATTTCTAAACAACAAATAAGGCTTATACAACAAACATCAATATTGGTCACTTGGGTTCCTCTTAATTAACATGTTAAATACAAATTTTCGTTGATTCAAACAAAACTAAAGCGGTAATTAACAGACCACTTGCAACCATATATTATCTAGTGAAACAAAGTAAAAAGTGCGTTTAAGGCGTTTTCTGTCTGGAAGTTTGATGTCTCAGAATGTCTTAAACTTCAAAAAAAGAGTCAATTTTATATCAACTTGTCTCTTTAAAATTAGTTAACAAGATTAAAGAGGCATTCACTTTAATCAATCCCCCCTTACCAAAAAAGAATAAAAACACAATGTACTTATGGAACTAATTCAAATCAATACAAGATTAAAACTTAACTTTCAAAAAAACAATATTTAAATATCTTTTTAAGTAGAACGATAAAGAGACACTGCATACAAGTGCACTTGAATTCGATAAAAATAATTCTTAAGATTTACTTGAAACATTTAGAAATTTTATTTTTATTAAGACTCAAAAAGTAATAATAATACATATATATATAATATACATAATATGTCAAATAGTTTGTGATTTGAATCATAAAATAAATTCTTTTTACAATAAAAAATACTTAATTGTTATTCGTAATTAATTCATTGTTTCATATATCATTTTCAGGCGCTTTTAATTAAAATAGAAGACAAAAAGTAATTGAATATCTAAGTATCAAATTAATTTAAGAAATAGTAATTCCTCTTGAAAAATGTATATAATTTCAAACTCAAATCTTCTGTTTCAGGTTTTTTCGATTTGTCTCAATCGTTACTTACCAATGAATTCTATCTAACAATTCTTACTTTTGAAGAGTGAAAATCTATAATGACAACGCATAATTGGTCACAATTAAAAGCTAATGTTTTCCAAAATTATAGGCGTATTTAGAATTGTAAAAAGTTTTAATTTTAACAATGAAAGCATTATCGTGCCTAAAAATTTATGAGTTTCATGGCTCGATTTAAATTAATTACCAATAATGAATTAGTTAACTCGAAGTCTGATTTAGACGTTATACATGGCGTCGTTTATACAAAACGTTATACATGTTTTGCCTCGTTTATATGTGATTGTTAAAGAGTGGAGAGATTATACGGATTATGGCACTAATGAGATCACGTGTCCCCCTTGCCTCTGGTATCACAAAACTTGTAGAAGCGTTTAGAATTAAGTGTGACTTACTTCTTGTATCTGATGAGCAATAATGGAAAGAGCTTCTTCATATGAAGGCGGCGGTGCTTCAACGTCATTGTTGATAACCACTTCATAGGAGGGAGGCTGACTGAGGGTTTCAACTTGAGAAAGTCTTGGCAGAACAGCGTCTGAATTAATGCTATGGCTGCCAAGGAGGATTCCATCAAAGAATGTGTAAACGTGTAGTCTTCCACAAGGAATCCTGTCAACTTCACTCCAGGGTGTGTCTCGTGACAGTCTACCTCTTCTTTCTTCTTCCTCAAGTCTAAAGAGCATCTGCATACTCTGCAAGGATATCATCAAAATTAAACAAATGTCTTTAAGTCTTTACAAACTATACTAAACAACTATATAAGCTATACCATAAACTAGTATACCATAAAAAATAAACTATAAACAAAACATGACATTAATTTAACGGTATAATGAAAAAATTAAGTGTGTTCAATTTTTAAGTTTTAAAACTGATTTTATTTCTTTAAATTTATATAAATAAATTCAGGGAACTAATCAAACATAAATCAATACTAGATGATGTGCCTACCATTGCTCAGGAAATATATTATAATTAATTATCAAAGAAATAAATTCAGTTTTTCTTCATTGATTGAGTTTCATATACGAAATATGAACAATTGCAGTTAATTTAATTTAATCTTTTCTGATGTTAATTATTATGCACCAGGATCAATACTCTCTTTAAGAATTGTTAATGAATTTGATTTTTTTTTTAAGCAAATACAAAATAAATCATGATTTAGAATGTTTGTTTGTTTGATTTTTTTAATAATACACAACAAATTTCAATTTAGAACATTATACTATCGTATGAAATAAAAAATCTTAAGATATATTTTTTGATTTCTTACTGTGGTTTGGACGTTGATGTTTTTTCATGAAATTTTGTTACTAAATACATTTCACTAGTCTGAAAAGGATTTTTTTGTAATTTGTTTAACAGTATTTTTAGATAATAAATAAATAACGTCATAAAACTAATGAAAATAATTTATTGCCGCAGTAAATGTTTAACTCTAGTGCGGAAAACCTTAATCTTAATATTGTTATTCTTGAGACTAAAGAATTTTCGTATCAGACAGGATTAAAACAATTATCAAGCCATTGACCAGGACGTAAGGAATTTAAGCAAGAGGAGGTTATGAGTAAAAGAACTTAAAAAGGATTAAATGCTTCAACGCATTAGCAACTTTGAGGTTTTAGCAACAGTTGCTCAACAGGATTTCGGTAATACGTGGAATCACAAAAAAATAAACTCTCTTATTAGAAATTTTTCCGAACTCTATAGTTCATTATAATCTCCTGTGAGCATGAATTTCTATTTCAAATGTGATTGCAACATTCATTATTACTGGATTGTTTCAGGAAGTCCTGTCACAGAATAATTAGCGGTCAGTAATTTTGGGTTCGAAGAACCCCAAGGTCGTTCTGAATTAAGAGATTCAGGACTGCTCTTATCTCAACTTTATTTAAAATTTTGTCCCAATATGATGTTTTAAGGTCTTACTGTTCCATAGCTTTCAGGGATGCATTTAGAGATGTTGGACTACTTCCATTTAAGGCCTTTACATCGCACATAATACTATTCGTACTTTAGGGAATAAACAAGAACTTGTAAATCTAAAATTACATCCTTCAATCATTAATCAATAGTACCTTAGAATTCATGAAGTTCCCAGTAATTTTTTTTCTATTTTTTTAGAATCTTAAACAGCTTATAACTACCAGTTTTTATTTTAAAATCCTGAACTACCAAACAAACTATCTCTGGATGTTTGAAATCAAATAAATACTGTTTTCTCTATTTATTCCTCACAATTAACCATACACATTATGAAAATATTACCATTGACTGACTCCTCTCTGGTAGCAACATTTGAAGGTCTCTTTTACTCCTCATATACAGTAAAGATTTGATAGTTATCATAACACCACAGCATACACAAATTGGACCCACACTCCACATATGGCCTAAATTTGAGAATAAAGCATGGCTAGCACCTCCAAGTGCTGTTATAGTTATAAAAGCTCCGAGAACCACCAGGACTATTGCTAATAGAAAATGGAAATAAGTAGTACAGTCACAGGCGCCCAACGAAGATGTGTTAATGCTTAATCCTTGATTATTGTTTTGACTAGATATTCCTGCTTCGGTTACTTCGATAGCCATCTTTCATTCAAAACATATTAATTCAAAAACTTTACGAAACAAGACCAACATCAACATTTATTCCCCGAACCATATCTATCCTATACATTACTTCACTTACACTGATAACAGTTACTAAACAATGATGTTTTTTGTTTTAACAAAAAGTAATTTTTTTGTTTATGTAATTATTTTTGATTCTCAATATAAGTAATTAATTAATAATAGAGTTATTTAAACATTTTTGAAGAACAAAAAAAAACTATACATAGGGTAATTTGACTGTGGTAGTACGCAGCTGTTTAACATCAGTTGTTATGAGTAAACTTCGTTTCTCACTTAATCTAAGATGAAATGTATAATTGCCAATTCTCCTTATGTTAAAAATTGTGCATATAATATCGGATGTTAAATGAATTTCATGTTATGATGAGTGTTTCTTTAGTTATTCAAAAGGTTTCAATGTTTCTTAGGTTGATTGTACTTTCGTGTATTGTCCTCTGTGGTAGGTAATCTTATTTTTTTTTCTTATTTGATTTTAAATATCGAATCAAGTAACAAAAAATTGATTTAACTGTGTTTTATTTTATTAGTATTGAGACGTCAGTTTTATTTTTAGTGGAGTGTAAATACAATGTTATCCTATCTCATAATGGCCCTGGTGCTGTAGGAAGTACGATAAACCTTACTGCAACTGTTTATTTAGATGGAATACAACCAGACAAAATTTTCAAATTCAAATGGAGGGATAATGCGATTCCTGAGCATTCACAAACAGTATGGCTTATCCGTTTTATTTATTTTTTTTTTTTTTTTGTTTATTGAATACTGTTGTCTTAATAATTATTGTTTCAGTTCCCCAATTATCACAGTGTATCGACATGGTCTGTCACATACAACCACCCTGGAAAATATGAAGTAGAAGTAGACGTTTCTGTTAGTTTCGGAATTGATTATTGGGAAGTTGACAGTAAACGAACCACTGTTGACATAACACGTAAGCAAATGTTTAATTTAAATTTAAACCTTTAATTGTATTGTTCCTAGTTAGACATAATCTTGAAAATTTTTATTTAATTTAATATTTTCTGATGTTAATTATTATGCACCAGGATCAATCCTCTCTTTAAGAATTGTTAATGAATTTGATTTTTTTTTAAGCTAATACAAAATAAATCATAATTTAGAATGTTTGTTTGTTTGATTTTTTTAATAATATGTAATTAACTAATTAAGATTAATTGGAATTAATTTAAATATATTGTTTTTTAGCTCTGCTTAATGGTGAAATTGTTTTGGGACAAAATGGAACAACCCTTTCTACCAAATACGTTTCAAGTAAAGAGGAGCTGATTCAGAGAGTCGTTTTGACTGCTCCTGATTCGGCCTACGTCAACTCATCCGATAAGCAAGTAACGTCTTACTGGTACATAGACTACGCCTACGTCGGTTTCCTCAAAGGCCTTGTATTTCCTTATAACTATACTAATTATCGGAACAAGGATTTAAATATTAAAGCGTTTGTTATTGTTTCACCTGTAAGTAATTCAACAACAAATGAAACGGATGTAATATCAGGGAAGGTCAAACAGCAGAATGGAACGAAGAGTGAGGCCATTCCCCCTGCCGATTTCTTAACCAACTCTTCTTGTCAGCCGTTTGATCCTAGTAGAATGTATGGCTGTTTCAACAAGGACATTTCTATTAGAGGTAATTTATTTGAGTTACACCCTGTTAATAAGATTATGTGTTGTATACCTGTGATGTAATGTATATGCTCTAGGGAAAAATTAATTTTAGAATAATATATACATAAGATTTGATTCTCCTACTTTAGTTATTGTAAGAGCCAATTATATTGGACTGCAAGGAGGGAAATTCACTTAATATCCTAAAGGGACAAGTTCATTTTTCCTTTCCCTGGTGCTGAGAAAAAAGTTTCGTTATTCTAATATTATATAATTGTTTTTTAAAAAAATAAAACTAATTCAGTTGTTAAATTATAAGTTGACATGCAGACTCTTTGTTGGAAGAACTGAATCGTTTTTGTGAACTATGTGTATGTTCACGGAAGGCACTTTAATTCCATGAGGAAACTATGTGTTTTATTTAAGTGGCTTTCCATTTAAGTTCAACTACCGATCGTGTGAAAGTGGAATTTCGTACCATTGAAGTGATGGTATTTTTTGGTATAGTATCACGATAGTAGCAATTTGATGCTGATATTGAAAGGCAGTTTAGGACTGCAAAGACTGCTTGCCTGGGGTGGAGATGTAAAAACATCACTTTCATTTGTCACGTTTGTTGATAGTAGCGTTAAACGAGAGGGCCAGGTTAGCTCAGTGGTTAACATACCCGCCTCTGGGCTGGTAGTCCGGGGTTCGATCCCCACCTGGCCCTCGATTTATTCAAGTGGAAGGTGGACTTGAGTTAGGCAAAATTTAGGACACCCAATGTAGAATCACTGATCAAACAAAAAGCTGGTAAACGGCTAACATTATCATCCACTAGGGAATCTGTTTAAACAAGAATAATAATAAAAAAAAACTTTAAACGAGGTTTCTAGCCTAGTAAGCGTGACTTATCCCCGGCCCTTTGATCAAAGTGAACGAAAATTTTAGTTTATTGAATAGGTGCAGTTTGATTTTTAATTTATATCCCTTCCTTATTCTTTTCCCTGTAATATGTATGTATGTTTATAAGCTCATACATTGTTGCACTATGCGTCTGCTCGTGTCCTCATTTACCCCACTGTTTAAATTCAGTACAACTAAATTCATTCATGAATCTCTGTAGGGGTATGACTATGAACATTTTAGTCATAAATGTCTAATATTTGGTTGCTCAAACGGAAACTTCTGTGTAAATAAAATTTAACCTTTTTTTTTAATATTATTTATTTATAGAGTATTAGTGGGGAAAACAAAAACTGAAAAATTCAGTAACTCTGCAATCTGTTATAGTGTAGTATTTACTCATGTTAGGAAAAGTATTAAGTCTCCACACAAAAAAGTTTATTACAAGAAACTAAGCAACACGTTTCGAACACTTGATGTGTTTCTTCAGGTTACATCTAGAAAAAAATATATATACATTTTAAGAGCTTTGGGAACATAGGGGCGAATTAATTAAAATGAATACATCTGACACTATTGAGTGATAACGGGAATGATATTGAAATGGCTTAAATTGATCCTTAACTTAAAACTACATACTGAGACATGTCTAATTTATACATAAAAGCCTCTAACCATGCCTTTTGAAACAAACAAATCATTCAGAAAGACACCCCCCCCCGCCCCCCCTGTGTATTAATGAACAGATACCAAAATGTACAAAATTTCTGGACCTTTTTATATAATTAGAAATATGTGTTTTCCTCTTGCTAAAACAGCCAGTTTTAGGCTAAGTATAAGAGTGACAGTATATGTTCTCATGGTACAGTTAGGCTAATTTACCTGCCAAGACCTCCTGCATTCCTTTGAACTCCCTCACACTCCTGAAAACACTCCCTGACATCCTCAGTCCTTGCTTGGTCTCACCTACCGAACAACTACCCCAGTAGAGCAGCTAATTAAGAATCTCTTTTATGTATAAATTAGACATGCTCAGTGTGTAGTTTTAAGTTAAGGATCAATTTAAGCCATTTCAATATTATTCCCGTTACCACTCAATAGTGTCAGATGTATTCATTTTAATTAATTCGCCCCTATGTTCCTAAAGCTCTTAAACGCATGTATATTTTTTTCTAGATGTAACCTGAAGAAGAACATCGAGTGTTCGAAAGGCGTTGTTAAGTTTCTTGTAATAAACTTTTTTGTGTGGAAACTGAAAAATAAATAATGCTAGATCGTATTACACCATCTTTCTCCCAAACAATATTAAGAGCAACGTTTTACCTTAAATTTACTCTGTATTGTTGTAGTCATACAATAAACTGTAAAACAGGAACTTACCGTAGAACAGTTTTCATTTTAAATATTCACTCATATTACATAAAACATCTGTTGTACGTATATCGTTGCACTTTAGTTTATTTTTACAGACAATACTATGAGAAGATATGCTGAAGGGGTTTTGGATTGTAAATATTAGGTCGGATATTGTAAATTAATGTTATAGGTTGAATCTCTTGCCTAGAAATGCATATAACCAAACATATCTGTTGACAACCTTCGTACAATACCAAAATTTATTTATTTTTTTCGTCAGTACGAACTGCCGATGTTATCCTGTTACTTCCTTCTTCTGATTTAGTAAGATAGGTAATAATGAACTTGAAGATAAAGAAACTTTGAAATTAAATTATTTAAGAGAAAGGGAGAGTGGCAGTAATATCAAAAATGATATAGAGTGCCAAAGAAAAGTGTCTAGTTGAAGACAAGTTGTCTTGAAATTCATTGTTTAATTGTAAACATTTATTTTACGTATTACATCGAATCTGCTACGTAGTACTGAAAATAATTTTCAACCTAAACAAAAATAAATTTACAAAAAATTCATGCAAAAATACCAGTTTTTCATTTACGAATATTATTACTTTCTTTTTTATAAATTTACAAGAAACAAAATCAAATGAGACTTAGAGCTATATTTATTTATATCCTTGAACATCACTGTGTTTAACTCTTAATTGGATTAAATTTTGTATTGCATATGCAAGTACATTTGTTGCGTCAGTATTTTGTCAGATTAATTGTTGTATGCTTTTTAACTGTCATAATGTGTCATAAGTACAAAGAGTAGAATTTGGCAGAACAACTAAATGAGTGTTGACAGTAAAATTAGCAAAAAATATTCCTTTTCTTTTGACTGTTGAAATATTTTAGCCAATGGTTATTCGGTGTTGATTACACCGGTTCTCACTAATTGGGCGTGGTTACCTCTTGGATGGGTGACGTAATTCGTTTCACTCATGGTTATTGGATGATGAATAAAAACTGAGCTACTCTGTTACGCCTTGAATAGTACAAAAATATTTTTTGAAATCAAAAAAGTGGTTTGACTTTAAAAGAAAATGTCGTTATAGTACGTTTTGTACTACGTGAAATAGTATATTCTCCTAAACTACTTTCTATATAATCAGTATATTAAGAAAATGAAATGATGTATCAAAAACTTCTCACAATATTAGTTCTACTTTATACTTGCCTCGTGTCATGGTGGCTCACCACTGAAATCTAGTGAGATGGATTTTTTAGCTCATTGTTTAGTGAAGAAAATATCTGGAATAGTTAGCGAGTGTGCTTATTATCCTTGTGTTAGATTCTAATCTCTATACTAGAAGTCTATGATTAGTTCATTGTTTTATACTACTGTAGAATTAATTTGATTACAAAGGCGTTGGTTTTTTAGTAAGTTGAATCTTAATTTGCTTGTTTTAGATGAAGTAAACGACGTGAAGGTAACAGGTAACACTTGGCTACAACACGGCGAATTGTTAAACTTGAACGTCAACTGCTCAGGATCTCCGCCTTTCTGGCACTGCGTCAAGATTAAACCAGGCGAATACAATATGACAGGCCAAGAGACGTGCATTAAGGCCACTCAAACGGCCACCTGTTCCATCAACATCGGCCACTACTTGTCTAACCCCAGTAAATACACTGTACTCTTCATAATTGGCAACAATGTCTCCAAAGTCATCACTCCTGTTAGAGTCATTATATACGAAGGTAAGGTCAACAAAACCATTATGTTACTCAACGATTTGTTTATGTGTATAAAAAAATCACCCAGAACAGAATAAAACACTACGATAGATATTTTAAACACCAGTTGTTATGAGAGGATGAACAAGTAAGTTGAAGCGAGACATGTGTTCTCAGTTTGTTACACCAAAGCTAAATGAGTCACAGACACTTTTTCATTAAGTAAGAATCATCTGTTTTTCCTTTTGGCGAACAGTTCTTTCAAATATCGGTCGTAGTAAATGTTTCTCTCTTTGTTTTACAAATCATAGAAAGAACTCACAGGAGTCATTTCTATATGTCCACACTCGTCGTTGTCGTGAGGAGAATTAATCTTTTGGGGTTGCAGTGACTGGGCTTCATCAAACTCTTAAACCAATCACAGTTATCTCCAAGTGGGAATAGAAAAAGGCAAAAACTAAGATAAAAGAGTAGAAAGATATAAAAACAATTCTCACAAACAAAAATAATAGTCATAGAAATATATGGAAAAAGGTTGTGTGGGCTGCACTCAACTTTACTAATGTATAAGTAAACATAGTGTCAAACATATTGACAGTCATTTTAATTTAGATTTATTGTAATATGGCTATGGTGTAAATATGAAGCGTTATCAAATTCTGTACTCAAAGCATTATTCAACTCATAGCCAGTCAATTTTATTGTTCCATTTACTTTAAGGTATCCATACCATCTTTCTAGATCTAAAAAAAAAACAGGATCATTGATCAAGGAATGTTTGACTGTTTACTGGAGGTTGTTTTCATCTTAATAATTGGTTGCCATTTTTAACCCAATACTTCCTCTTAAAATATTCTAATTTTTTTAAAAATATATTTTTCTTTATCATGTAATATTCATGTTAAGGCAATACTTAATTAAAATTGAAAGTTTGAAGGTTGACCAGAAGAACGGGTTCTCATTAGTACCCGTTTTTTTTAATAAACAATTAAAAATTAAACAATTGTCTGAAAACAATTAGTTTATTTGCCAAACCGTGGACTATAGGCTAGTCCAAGCCAAGACTCCTTCCTTGTGGATATTGCTCGTAGGATAAAATATGCCACTAATAGTTTTAAAGTAATACCTAATTCATTAGATTGGTTGTTTAGTGTTGGAGGTTTTTCTTGAACGAATAGTGTTTTCATATGCATAGTTGCCCCTAAACGCTGTCCCATTGACTGCAACGCTTTGAGTCTACAGTATCAACCGTTTCTTTATGAGTAAACGAGTTTCCTGAGGGTTAAGTTATCGCCCTTGTATCAGGCAGCATTTTGGTGGATTAAGGTAGGGTGGTGGAACTCTCCTTCTACCTGGCTAATCCAAGTCAGTCTTTTAGAAAACAACTTCAATATTCAGTAAGCATTACAAAGTTAAATATTTATAGCTGCTTGTTTTTCTTGATTCGTAATTGCTTCCATTAATTGTAATTTAAAATTGTCTTTTTCTCCCCCAATAAATTTTCCATTATTGTCCTGAAGATAAATGTAGTACACTCAAAACATTGACGAGTTAATATAGATAAAATAATAAGATATATATAGATATATAGACTTATAAAATATAGATAAGTGATAGTTTTTGTAAAGAGTCAAGAAAAGACTTTCATAAATTAGTGAAAGTATGCAAAATAAAGATACAAGCCAAATATAGGGCTTTATTTGGCACTATATATATAGAATAAACAAAATATTTGCAAGGAATAAGTCCGTTTTCCAAGTTCAAATCAAATTTTTAAAGCTGACGTTCTGGTTTTATTTAGAACCTTTTTCATAGTAGTACAGTACAAAAGGAAACATAAGAATTGTATAAAAATCAGTAATTTATACACACATCAAAAGGTATAATGTTGCAACATCTGCATAAGAAGTTGATAATTCCAAATATTAAGGTGGTGGAATGTGGTTAACAATTGTCTAAGAGATGCTTTTGATTATTTTCAGTTCAAAAGCATGCCCAGCTGTCGGTGATTGTGGTGCCAGTGACATGCAGTGTCATGGCCGTTATTATCATCATATTCGGAGTCGCTTATTATCTTCAAAGTCGAAGCAGGTAAATCAAATTACTTATTGAATTAATTTTTCCGAATCGATTAATTAAGTTATTCAAAGTGGCTTCTAAGGTCTAATTTATTTTGGTCATCTATACCCTCAGTGAGCTTTCTATTGATAGCAGGTCGAAGGGAAAAAGGTCAAAACTCTTGGACATTAATTACCATTATTATGTACTTCCGGATTATTGTGTTGCAATGATATTCATGGCAGTATAGGCAATGAGAGAAAGGGGCCAAAAATAGACTAAAAGTTAAAATTAAATAATATAAATAGAATAAATGATAAAAAAGAGTAAAAAAAATAAAAGATAAATAAACAGTCACTGAATTTAAAAAACTAAGTAATAGGGATAAATTATAATTTAAAGCAGAATTAAAACATAATAAAGAAAGTATTTGTGATTGAATACAGAAGTCATTCTACCACTAAGACGACTTATGAGCAGTATATGGGCTAAGAGACAGTACATGGGCCTCTTCAAAAGTTCTAAAGGTGTCCGTAGTGTTGGAATCGGTGATCTGTTTAAGAATTTGTATACAGAAACAGTCATTGAAGCTAAGTTTGTAAGAGTTTGCATGGATGGCAATAGAAATGTTTGTTGTGGTGACAAACGGGAGTCTCCTAGCAGGCTCAGTTTTGTAGAAGCTAAATATACATAAAAAGCATCACACTGGCAAAGTGCAGTCAGTAGACACAGTTTTGAGAAATACAGGAATTCTTACATGGTAGGCACTAGGCACTGGTCGTTTATAAGATAGGTACAAATGATAGAAAAGGAAATGTAAGTGGAAATCAGGATTGATCGTGAGGAAAGTTTGACAGTTACAATACCCTCACTGATGGTTACCACTAGTCTCATGATGAGGATTGGTAGAAATATAGGAATACACCTCAGCTTAGGTTTTCTGTAGGACATGGATGGGTTTCACTGATAATTGAACGAGTAGAAGAAAAAGAGGATAGGATAGGAAAAAAATCCTTGACAGAGACCAAAGCTATGAACTTAGAAGAAATGAGATGTAAAGAGGTTGAAATCACCATGTTCCCTCTTATGACTAGAATGGTAGTAAGCATCAGTAGGTAGGAGTGACCATTGATTAAATTAGGAGGATAGCCACGATCAGTGAACTTATCTTTAAGCGGTTATTGTAATATCACCGATCAACTAAGTTACTGCAAATTTTAAGAGGATATTAGAGAGGGATCTAGGGATAACCTTCTTTTAATGGAGGGGGGGGGGGGAAGTATTATGTCTCCGCACAAAAAAGTTTATTATAAAAAACTAACTACGAGTTTCGAACACTTGATGTTCTTCTTCAGGTTACATCTACTCTGCTGGGGTTTTTATGCAGTGGAGCTAAGTTTGCAAGGACTGCTTGGTCTCATCCACTGCATAACCACCCCAGCAGAGCAGATGTAACTTGAAGAAGAACATCAAGTGTTCGAAACGTGTTGTTAGTTTTTTTTTATAATAAACTTTTTTGTGTGGAGTTGTAATACTTTTCCCAATATGAGTAACTACCTCACCTATAACAGATTGCACAATTAATGAATAATCTTATTTATTTTACGCTTGATTTATACTTCATGCAGTAAAGAAAATAGATTTTAATAGTGTAGGGGATATATATACCAGGATATAGGGGACATAGTACAACCCTTGCAAAATGGATTCAAGAAAGATGGTCCAAATAACTATTTTTTTATGATTTGGGACATACTTAGACTAGTATCAGAGGTAATGGAAAGTATGAAATGGGAGGCATTTATTATTCATCTTTAGCTGTCTTTAAAATCCTTGATTTAAATTTGGTGTAGGAAATATTTACTGGTTTTCAAGTAGATTTTTAGTAACTTACTATAATAGGAGAATAAACATTAAGAAATATATATATTTTTAAAATATTTGCTTTTTTTATTTAATTTTGCCGAATATTGTTTTGTATAAAGGAAAAAGTAGTAGACGCCATAGTTCCATAATAGTACATAGTAGTATTAGGATCCCTTAGTTTACTTATGTCTATTAAGAGTAATTGAAAATTTAAATAGTTTTTGTTTTCATAAAAAAAATTCTAATTAAATAGTTATATTTATTAGCTGTTTGTTTCATTGCTATTGTTAGGTATACTATAGAAGTAGCGGATTTTGACTTTGCTCAACCTAGCTCCGACACGGAGTATAAAACACTTCGAGAAAGACTTCGTGATGCTATTAGCGGAGCATTGAACAGAACGCAGGAGTATGTGGAGGATAACGGCGGAGGAGTGTGGTCTCCCAGTCGCAAGTACGGCAGCATGCAGTAGCTGGGTAAGTATTTGTTCACTTTTTGAATAGTCGCAATCCATTACCAGGTAACATACCAAAACTAACTATTCAAATAACTTTATGGAAACTAATTATATTTGATTCAATTTTAAGTGAGAGCTCATATATTAACATTTCATTTCTTATGTACAATACATCATGAATGTACTACTAATCTGCTAATATGATGAATAAAAACGTCAACGTCCAAACCACAATAAGAAATCAACTCAGTTTTGACTCTGATGATGACCGATTATTACAGTTAAATAATCTTAGTCTTTTTTCTGATTTCTTATTGTGGTTTGGACTTACTTTTTTATTTGACGTATTTATTGTGAAATCTTGTGATAAATAAAGACGTATGTACGGTTGTAGTAGTAGTAGTATGGTGGTGATATATTGACAAGCCAGTAGGAGACCCGAATAAACTCTTTTGGACAGATTGGACTTATTAGAACTCATCGGACCGCCAGATAGTCAAGTTTCTGATCAAATCAAACTACTCTATCTGTGCATTTAGTTCTTATATATATATATATAACTAATATATATATAACTGCTGAAGCAGTTAGCTTCAGCTACTCAAAGGGACTACTTCTACCCGATGACGACGACTGTCGAAATATCGTTGTGAGTCTTTTGTGTGTGTCTTTATTTGTTTTTTCTCTTTCATGTGTTAACTATATATGTATATATATATATATCAATGATCTAACCACAAAAGATGCTTTTCTAATAACATTAAATTCATTAGTGCTGACAATCCAGTTCACAATAGAAGAAGAAGTAAGTGGTAGTTTACCCTTCTTAGATGTCGTGATCCATAGGTTACCTAAAGAGTTACGCTTTGGTGTATATAGAAAACTCACTAACGTACTTCTGTATGTCCATTTCTATTCTTCCCATCCAAAAAATGTTAAAATTTCTGTTTTTAGAAATATGATTTTAGAGCGTTAAGAGTGTGCTCCCCTGAATTCTTTAATGATGAGATTAACATTAGATCAATTGCCCTAACATTAAAATAGAAATCCTGTTATATCGATTTAGCTTCGAGGGGAGCTAAAAAAACTTTCTCTATTTCCACAGAGCCCCGTTCTTTGTCAAATTCTATAGTTTTACCGTATCATGAATCATTGGACCCACTTCCAATGCTTGCCCGTAAGGTTGATTTTAATATAGTGTTTTCTAATCGTAATAATGTGGGCAATATGTTAATAAAAAAATTCTCCCAGGGAACTGGAGTCCAGTAGTATATATAAAATTCAGTGCGAAAATTACCATACAATTTATATTGGTCAAACTGGTAAATCTTTAAAGACACATGTAAAACAACACCAATACAACGTAAGTAGATAGGAAAAAAGTAACGCCTTATTCTTGCATAGCAGCAATGAAAATCACCATATTGATTGGACAGGAGCTAAATTTATTACCTATGAAAAATCAATGTTGTTAAGAAATATTATCGAATCCTCTCTAATTAAATTTAATAGATCAAATATTATAAACATTAGTTACCCGGCTCTTCAAACTTGATACTTTCGTGACGAGGGCAATAGCCTCTTCTAAGAGGGTTGACAGCTAGCGGATAGTTTTTTACTTTTTCTTACTGTACTCCTTTGTTTGCCTAAACATCTCTTTCTGGACATTTGTCCTTTCCTGCACTTTCACCCTTTTAAAATACCACTCTTCCCTCCCATTCTTCTCAACCCCTCTTCAGATGTTTCTGCATTTAGTGTTATAGTTGGGCTGTTGGCTCTGGAAAAGACCGCTTGTTACGATTGAAAGATCTTAGTATTTTTCCCTTTTAATATTGTGGTTTGATCATTGATTGTTATTTTACGTGTTTATGTGAATTTTGTTATATATAGTTCACACAGGAAAGAGAAAAACAGATAAAAAAACACACACAAAAAAGACTCACAACGATATTTCGACATTCGTCATCATCGGGCAGAAGTAGTCCCAGTTAGCTTCAGCTACTCATTGGGACTACTTCTGCCCGATGACGACGAATGTCGAAATATCGTTGTGAGTCTTTTTTGTGTGTGTTCGTATCTGTTTTTTTCTTTCTTGTGTGAACTAGTAGTCCTGTTGGGCCATTTCAAGTCCAACAGGATTTGTATATAATATATATATACATTTGTTATTTCTCCCTCTGAATTTAGGATTAATATATTCTCATTTAGTTATTTCTTTTCCAATGCCATGTTATTTTATTGTATGTAGACATTTGAAGCACGTTTATCTACAAAAATATTTTTTTTTAAATATAGTTAGTTATTTACTGCGTAAGAACATATATTATTAATGCGTTTACTACAAAGAAATTGGTCTGCTTATCTCTAATATTGTCTTTTAACCTTGATAAAAAGTAAAACGTAATAGATGGCCAACAAGATTGTTATGCCTGTCATTAGTGTTTTTAAAGAACAGTAAAAACACTAATACAATGATAAAGTGTTTGCTTTTTATTTTCAGGTTTATATTCATCTATAGTCTGAACGACATTGAATGTATACAGCTATAGTCTGAACTATACAGTCTGTATACATCATAGTCTGAACAGTGCACGGGCTGTTCATATATTAAAAACTGGTTGTTACTCCTTATGGCCGCTATCACTAAATTTAAATATTCCTATGTTACAATGTGGCCACCAAAGATGGTTGTATAACTGATATTGCAATGCAGATCGTACACACTATCCTTTTTTTTACCTGTTTTTTTTTGTATAGTTAGTAATTATTTCTGATCGTTTGCCATATTTAAACATGTTTAGTGACAATAATATTCTCTGCATGGTTGTACTGCGTTGCTCAGCACACAATATGTAAATCTGTTTTCATTAACTGTTCTAGACCAATACATTTTTTACCTTATGATAATTAGCTTTAACAATATTTAATATAGTATAAGTCAGAAAAGAATTGATGTACTTTTTTCAAATTTGCATTACGCGAGCATTTATGGTTAACCTTGATAATAGTTGAAATATTGGTGTTTTTCCGATACTTAAACTTTTTTCAGTGTCCAACATTTCAGCTTCTTTTTTTTTTTCGATTTTAAGATGTGAGGTATTATTTTTTATTTATTAACATCCGAGTAGTTTTGAAAGCCAGTGAAACAAATTCCACATCAGGACAGTTAAAGTTTCGGCAAGGACTGATTAGTCAAAATTAGTAAAGTATTAAGATGTTGATTTAAATTGCTTCTACAGCTGAGACATAACCTGTATGGGCAAATGTTAGGGGTTTGCTTTTAAACAAATTCTTGCTCCAGTTCCTAATTTGTACTTGATTTTTTAATTATCCGGTTCTAACTTTAATTCATGAAAATTTATCATTCTTGGCTAAACAGTGAATATGTTACAATATTATCCCGTTTTGAAAAGTTTCTTAGAAAGATATACCAATTTCATTGTTCGCACTTCTGCTCCAGAACTGTAATTTTTTATATATCAAACAGTATTAGTACGCAGAAGCCCTAATGAACTATTTTTATAAATTAATTTTGCCACTTTTATTGCACTGAATATTAAAAAAATAGCCATTAATAAACGGTTCTTCTGACATATTTATACAATATTGTTTAAGTTTTCTGGAAAGAGTTCAGAGGTATCTCAAAATTCAAACATAATCCGTCCCTAGACGGTGATGAAATCCCAAATCATTCTCTTTTCAAGCCAAATTTGTCTTATTGAAAATAATACTGACTAAATTAATCCGTTCCACAGTCTAAGAAAATCATATTTCTATTATTTATTTTTCTAAATATAATACAATGTAAATATAGGAACATATGTGTCAGACTTAATTAAAAAAGTTTCGTGTGTTTGGTGGTTCTATATGGTGATATAGTGCATTTTCTAAGCGTCATTTAGTCTTTAAAAAAGTTTTGATTGAAAATTTCGTTCGAATTCAAAACAATTTTCGGTGTTTTGATTCGAATTCAGAGATACCACTGTCAAATCAACACCGATGAAACAACTAAACTACGCAAGTTCAGTATATATACATAAATGTATCCATTTTTTCTTTAGTAAAATTACTAATAATGTTTATTGTTTCGTTATAAAAGAATAATTTATAAATTTTAATTGAAGTAATATCCTTTTTTTTCAGACCCCTCATAATATTATTTGTTATGTTTTTCTTTTCTTAAATGCTAATCAATTATAAAACATCTACGTTTGCAAAAATATAAAAACATTTTAACTGTGTAAATGAAATATATTGTCATTAATTTCTCAAAAGTTCATTTAGGAAAATATTGCCAATGTTAAACTGGTCAATTTATTTCGTATTAAAATATATGCAATTTAAATTACAAATATTTACTAGTTGGATATTATTTTTAAGCCATTAATAATTATTACAACTATTTAATTTTTCAAATTTCACATATTCGAATCATTTATAATTTGAAATTTACAATAATATTTATTATTTTATCTTTTATGGCTGTTTGTTTTTAATTTGAACGATTCTGGATGGCATTGTTTGACTAGAATGAGTCAATGTTGTCTGATTTATTACATGATTTATCATATTAGTTAGGCTTAAGTGACATAATACTTTAGAAATCAAATCTCTCCTGTATTTATTTACCATATGATCTAAGCTAGTAAACAAAATATTTATAGTTTTCTTCGTATGTATTAAATTTGTTTTTATTCAAAATTGTGATATTTTTAACAACTATCCAAATTTTTAATGAATTGTATATTAAGTCAATTAATTATGTATTTTAAATGTTTCAATTGTAAGTGTAATTTTTATGTAGTTATACCACATTTATATCGTTAGACTTTTTTTTTCTCTATATCTATGTATGTTATCCTTATATATGCTGTAAATTATTCATTAAAATTTAAGATTATTAATTTACTATTATAAAGAAGCCTAAGTGAATAATTCTTCCAAACTAACTTATAGAGTTGTTATATTTTATTAATTTTTTTTATTATTGTTATGATTCTTGTTATTCATGTCTGTGATAAAAGAAAATTTGGAGGTTACATCTGGAAGTTATGTTTTTCTTGTTTTTCTTTATGCCCACTTTATAAACAAATTGCATGAAATATTGGCAATTTGTGTTCATGAGATTGAGTTATAAACATCAAAATGCGCAAATACCATGTAAAATCATTAGTTAAAAAAAAACACACTGATTTTTGGTTAAATTGTTTTATTAAAATTTGAATAATTTCGACTTTTGTTTTTAATTTTGAAAATATGTAAAAAGTGAATTAACATGTTATATGGAATAGGAAGTATACTTCGTCTTACGTTCTTACTTTAAAATAATGTTGTATTCAATTATAAGACATGTCAGTTTTTCTTAAATATTGAAAAAAAAAAATACTTTTAAATTACTTGATTGGAATTTAGGTTGGTTTCTGAACCAGTAATGAATTGTAAAACTTACACATAATAGATAAATATGAAATAGATATTTTTAATGTAAAATGAGTCAAAGAAATATTCAGAAATGAAACTGATTAATGATTTCTGATAACAGTTCACTCAGAACCGTAGTGATCCCTGATTTCTAAAGTAAGCATTTATCTATTTAATGAGTAATTATAACATTAAATGAATAAATCGTTAAAATAACAAATTAATTATTAATTAGACTTATTTTGTAATCTTCTAAAACTGATTGACTTTGTAAGGCGAGGTATATATGATGAAAAGAAAAAACGAAATAGTTGTAGTTTTTGTGTAATATGCTGAGTTCTATTTGTTTCAAATTGTGTTGCAAACCAAATGTAACATGAGTTATCTAATTGGAATGACTTGGACAGAGGATGAGTGCTCTATTTTATTTATTATTTTTAAAATGTAAAATATTCTTGTTTGTGTTTTATTTATAGTACGAAGAGTCCTTAAAGTTTATTTAAAATTTGACGCATTTATTTCAGAGGTAGATAATGATCAATGTCATTGTTTGAAACGATCATGGATATAGAGTAGATATTACATTTTTACTCCTATTCAGTATATTTATAAATGGTGACAGATAAATCAATTTGACACTCGATCACTCGGGTGTTCTGATACCCATATTACATTTTGTGCAGTTCATGTAAACGTTATATTGCCTTGTTACTAAAGCGAACTTTCTTGAGAATACTTATAGAAATGTTAAGTGTGAAATACCAGTTGCTAAAGTAATTTCAAATTCCCCTGAATGGTTCACGTATTCAATACTCTTTCTAACTCAAACTTTTTGTTCTGACTTTCACGAATTGAACTGATTGAGATAACTGATTTTTTTTTTAAATGATCAATCATTGTGCTTTTCCAGCTGGAGTAGGTAATGTTTTAGGGCAGGCATGGGCAAGGTTTTGTGTACTGGGGGCCGCATTATGTAAATTCAGAATGGCTGCAGGCCGCATGGTAATTTCTATGGTATTTCGATACATACAGCTTATATACATAATTTATTATATAATATATACGCTGTATTAATGAGTCAATAATTAATTAATTCTTTCTTGTTCTTATAATGGAAATTATTATTCATGTCTCTTTATTTGATTAGGGTAAACAATTATCACAACAGAATCTCCAAAAGATTAGTGCGTCAAATAAGAAAAAAAAACTAAAACATCTGTTTCTTTAGGGCTTTCTCTCTCTCTCTCTCTCATGTTGTAATTTCCTTCTAAAAGTCTGGATGAGCTTATGTTGATAAGCAAAAAGCAGAAGAATTTCTAATATTATGATAGAATTCCAGATATTCTCTGAGGGCCGCACAAAAACACGTACTGAACGGCAGATTACCCATGCCTATTTTATGGTTTTTTCAAACCTGTTTCACCAGTAGTGTACTGAAATGTATAAATAAATTTTGATTCATAACCTCCACAAAACGAACAGAAAAAGCTTCATTAACATATTCTAGCTAATACCTTTGCCTTAAACTTTTCAAATTGTAAAGTGACTTAAGGATTATCTTTAAACTGTATGAGGAGATTAAGGATAGAGTTTCATTATATTTAAAGTTATTATACTATTCTGAGTAAATAAAAAAATATATTTCTGAAGGCTGCATTCTAAATTTCGAGCAAAAATAATAAGTTAAATGCCTTTCCGCTGAGCGAACTGATTGTAAACTGAACAAAACAGCCAGCATACGGCTGTCTGCACTTTGTTTTTGTAAAAAAAGTTATGCTATTATTGTGAGAGTATAGTAGCATCTCATATTGGTTTTTAACCACTGTAGTGCTAATGTATCGAAAGGAAATTCATTCAAGAAATAAATATTTTTCAATAATTAGATTTAGTTTATAATTAAATATGCTTACAATTTACTTTCTGAACCTTAATTGGTACTTAATATTTGAAATATTAAACAAAAAAAACTTCATATTTTTATTGTAAGCACTATAGAAATTTGTAACAATCAAAAAATAATTAAAAATCGACATAGTAAATTTTCTTTCTCATAGAGATTTTTTCTTCATGGAAACAAGGTTCGAAATTGTATACACAAGTGAGGAAGAAAATTTACAATGTAAGAAGTTTTAATTTCCTAACTAATACAGTATGCAGGTTTATATTGTTTAACTTCAAGTGGTAATTGTTGGTAAATATGTCTTTCAGAAAGCCAGGTCGTTACACAATAACGCTAATTGTTAAGAACATAAAAATAACTTCCTTTATAAAGCAATTACTCATTGGGATTCTATTCTCATTAACCCCATCTCCTATCATTCCAAACATTTGTTCAGGATAACTTTGAGATTGTCTCGAAAACTTTCACTTAGGCCATAAAAGTAATCATGGATTTCTTTATTGCCACTTAATGGGCTATAAACATGTTTCCAAACCAAAACCATGTTCCTTACATTAAAACAGTGAAACTTTTTCCTTTTATATATATATATGAAATAATATTGGTTAATGTTTACCAATCCTGAATACATTTGATGTTAAATACAGGACTTAAAAATACCATTTATTAAATGTATATAGAAAGTTTCTTAATTACGAACATTTTATTTTATGTAATAAATTTTTGGAATACCATTTTATTTATTTTTTCCTTCTTTCTTAAAGGTCATGGAAATGAAGGAAGAATATTTATACAAATTAGTGTTAATTTGCGGCATCTCTTCTGAGGCTCCTTCACTGGTGTCTTGATGGTGGAAATTAAGGCATGCTGGTTAATTGTCAATGTTTTCTGTTTATTGGCACTCGTCTTAATGTATTATCTTGAACACTGAAGATGCAGAGAAGCGACAGATTTTGAATGACTATCACACGGGTCTTACTAATCGCATTGGTTTGAAAGAAGGTCTTACGACTCTATATTTTTGGTTAATAATGGAAAAGATTGAAGATGATGAGATCTGAAAGTGTAAAGCCTGTGCACTTAAGAAGCATGAAAGGGATGCCTGTGGTACTGCCATATAAATACAAACAATACGAAAGTTCCACGTTTGGCCGAAGAGTTGGTTACAATATTATTTCAGGATCACTGGTACTTCACAGCTTGGCAGATGTCGAATAAGACTGCGTAAGGTGTTAAAGAAGTGTTATTAAACTATTGCGGTGCATATGGTTGCTCAAAACTAAGAAAATTCATCAACAGGATAATTCAGGAACTAATAAGGGACTACGAAATCAATTATCATTACTCCAGGGCACATCACCATCGCTCATATGGGGCTGCATCGAAAGAGACCATAGTACACTCTATGAACACATGATGCTCTTGAAGCTAGATTAAAGTATTACTGAAAGTGAAGCTTTGCTGTGCAGTGATGGTTTACAACCCCATTGATAATTCCGTTATGGGTAAACTACCATTAACGGGGAAAGAGGGAATAATATTTGGACTTCAATAGGAAATAAAAAAACTTATCTGACGGCACAGCTGAATAGTGCAGCCTAGTAATTGTAAACCTTTTCAGTTAGGTGTGTCAACATTTTGAAAAATCGAGACATAATTGTCGTGGCGTGTCAAACATCCCAAAAGTACAGACTAAAAAGAAAATATATATATTTATATTTTTGTAACTTTATTATTTGTTTAATACCATTTAAAATACAAAAATGATGAAACCAAAATTTAACTTTTTAGCATTGAGAGTTAAGCATGTTTTCGTAATTTAGAATTTTATTAATATCAATATTAAAACGATATATTTAAATTAGAAGTAGGACTATTCAACCGCAACCGAGCAGCGTCCGAACGCGCTCTACGACTCCAAGAACATCTTAGGAGGTAAGACGGTCTCCCCTATTTCTAATATAAATCATGCTAACCTCGGTGGTGATAACAGTATCAGTATAATTAAATGTTAAATTATTATTTTAATGTCATTAAAATATAAAAACTAAAATTACGAAACCAGGCTTTAGCATGTTTTCACAATTAAGCATTTTTATATTAATATCAATAACAAAATAATATGTTTGAATGTTTTTAATAAATATATTTGTTAAGCAATATTATTGTTCTTATTCATACACGCCAGGTTACAGAAATGAAGTATTAATAATTATTTACAGTATTAATAATATTATTATTATTAATAACCAATTTTGGCTGTTATGAGAGACAAATATTTAAATTATATTTTTATCTTTGAAGATGCGTGTCACCATAAATGGGGTTTAGTATCACACTGACACGCGTGTCATAGGTTCGCCATCACAGGTCCAGACGATGACTCAACACAAGAGTTCAGTGTAGGTGATCTTGTCTGCTGGATCAATCAGCAGCGCCGGCCAATATCAACCCATTGTTTCCTGGGACTCTACGAGATCTCACAATTCTTTACGAGGCTATGACCTGACCCGACCAAGTTTGTGATTGCACACCAACAGAACCTGCGACGAAAGGGACTGCTACGACATGGAAATGATCTGTAAGCCCTGACGGCAGTCCTATTACCAGACTGATCCCGAGACAAATGTCTTTGTGTTCCAGAAGACATTTCTATTAAAAAATCATATTTTTTTTGTTTTGTAGATGTTGGTCACCAAGACTGGGAGGGACTTAGTTAAGTATGGAGGGTTGGTACTATCTATTCTTGGTCCATGTTGACCTGGAAAGAGAGATAAGGAGATCTATTATTTTCAGAACACGAAATTTCTTACTTTCCAACTTCAGTTATATATGTGATAATAAAACAGCAAATTACAGCCTAAACACAGTTCGACATCCGTAGATTTTCAGAAGGGCTCCGCTTCATTAGGCTTGTACCAGGGGGGTCGGGTTAGCTCAGTGATTAACGTGTTCTCTCTGGATTGGTAGGGCTTGGGTTCAATACCCATCCTGTCCCTTGATTTATTCACTTGGGATGTGAATAAATCTGAGCACGTCGTCCCACGAAGAGGACATTAAGCAGTCGGTACCGAGCCTGTACGATGTCAGGTACTCGTTAAAAATTCCTACTCTAAATACACATGAGCTAAGAAAAATTTAGGGCTCCCAATGTAGAATCAATCTCTTCTTTGTATGGTATCACAAAGGGCCCAATGCTCGGCCTGTGAGTGTTCCCTTGTGGGACTGCCACAGCAACCTACAGTGTTGCCTGCTACTACTACTAATAGGGTTCTACCGCAGTTTTAGTATTTTAAAGTATATCTACGTACTTTAGAGATATTCTGTCAACTTATAGAAAAAAAATTTAAAAAAACTGGCACTCCTCGTCGTCAACAGGAGATGATTTTCAAAATTGAGAAGTATGTTTTGTAAGTCCTTCGTGGGTTTTAATATCTAAATAGACTGTACAAATATGACAGAATAATAAATAAAAAACAATACAAAACTGCAGAATAATTTTACAGCCAGAGTTTCTAAGGGAATTGAAACAGCTTAGGAATTAATGTTTTCAAAATATCACTTAACCATTTTCGACATTTAATGTGATTCTGAATTAATCAAGCTAATGATGAGTAAACATACTTTAGCAAACTCACATATTAGGTAAATATTCTTAAAAATGTAGAATTTGAGAATTATAAATTGGTATTACATAAATACTTCTATTATAGAATGTAATCTCTTCATTTTGTGGATGAAAGAAAAAAAGGAAAATATTTCTACTTCAGAAGTACTTTTTTTACGACAAAAAAAATGTAATGTGGAAACTTAGTGCTTCTTTCCTTTTCTAATCACGAGTAAATGCCATACAATAATTGCTTGCATAGCTCCTGAGTTTTTAATAAGAAATCTGACTTTATAACTGAAAATGTTATAAAAATATCAACAATTTTTAGCTATCTCTTAAATGCAATTATATATTGGTCAGAAATTATTTAGAATTTGAACAAGGAGTTTTTCATATAAACTTTAATTGTAGTTTGGCTGAAGTGGGAAATAGTTCAGTAGTTAGGTCAGAACTAGTGAAGGTATTTGTAACCTTCTTATTAAAGTCGTGACTGTCAACATGGCGCTATCTGTAGTTATATCTTGAGTTCTGGGAACTTTGTTTTCGTTATGTTCCCTTGTATTTTTCCGCTCTCATTTTTTTTATAAGCAAATATAAGTTTTATATTTAGTTATGGGTATTTATAACAATTTTCTTTTTTATAAGTGCTATAGAATATACTTTAAATGAATTCCTGGCTGATTAGTAATAGTAGTTGAGGCTCTGTCTGTGATAAAATGATTGATGTATTTGGAAAATATGAATTAAACGATTATACTCTTTGGATTGGACACATAGGTGTTCTTTTCGTAGTTGTGATTCTCTTAGGCTGTATTTGTGGTTGTAGAAAGAAAGTTCCCAAGTACGTGGACCATTTTTATTTATTATGAAATGTAAAATAATGATGAATAATTGAGTTACCTGTTTTTTAAGAAATGACCTTTTGGGGCTGGCAGGAATGGTTAAATTAACGAATCCGGACGATGTTTACTACAGTGTTTCACAACAACATTTTAACTCACTCAGACAGGAAGACAAGGGTCACGATAATTCTGCTACCAACAGGTGATTGTTATAATTAAATTAATTTTCACGGGGTTTAGAATCTTGGTAGGAAGTTCAATTTGATTTCTTAGTTAAACTCAGTTCTTTGGTGAGAAGTCAATGAATATGTATGATATATTTATGGAGTGTACCCTGTTGTGTTGATTGTTATTGTAATTACGGCTATTACATATTTATATTTAAAAAGAATTATATCAGTTTGCATAGATGAGTTAAGAGAATATTAAATTATTGGTATCACAAAGAATATTAATAAAAGGTGATTAATTATTTGTAATTATTATTCATGTTGTTGGTGGTTCTATTAATTTTATTTTCAGTAACTAGTTTAGTCTGCTTTATTTTTTAAAAAAATTATTTTCCAGTTAAAGTAGGAACAGTAGTTCCTATTCTGGTAAGCCCCTATTCTTTATCAGAATGGAAAGTCTTTCAATGAGGGAGTTGGAAGCAATGCAGTAACTTAATTTTAATGGCACCATTTAAGTAACTGGGCATCATAAAAAGTTAAGGATAATGCTTTATTTCCTTAGTCAATTACCATGATTAACAGAATGTTTTAGTCAGCTAAGTAACTGATTCATATAGTTACAATAATCTAATTTAAGACTATTCTTAGACTCAAGTCAGATATGAAGATGGTCTAATCTGTGTATTTGAACTACCAATATTATATTTATATTGGTTTATCGAGGAATCAAAGTTTCATTCCTTAATCAATAGATAGTGATGTTTAGTTTGTATTGATTATACACACTGTGAGGTATAATCTTTTCATTTTTCAACATTATGATCTTTACAGTCATACAGAAGCCATGATTGTTTGTTTATCTTTTCTAGATTATCAGGAGCAGCTCGAAGTTTACCTGATTTACCTGTTGAGAGAGATTCTGGAGTATATGCAACTGTTGGGGAGTCAAATCGTCAACCAACACCTCCGCCCCCTTTGGAGCACCCCTATGCTCAAGTGGACCAAGCGAGTAAGTACAATACAACTGATATAACGATAAGCTTTGGAGCTAATGAAAAAAACAAAACAAACAAACACCAGCTACAGTGCAGTAGTTACCTATTCTTTATCAAAATGGAAATGTATAAGTCAGTGAGGTAGTTGGAAGCAATGTAGTAAGACAGTGGTTAAATTTCGGAGTGTTACAATACATTCTTAGCATATGCCAGTGGAGGTTACATTTATCGTTTGATTTTGTTGAACTGTAAATTTGCATAACTATAAAGGGCAATTTAGAAATTCAATTATTAAAGTTTGTTTTTGCATGATGTACATAATGGACTGGATTTTAGTAATACCATTGAAAAGACTATTATAGAGTGTTGAAAATGATTATGAAAGAATAGTTCTGTTGATGATGACACTACTATTACAGACATTAAGACAGCATACGATAAAGAAGTATTTCTTTTTTTCCATTGGTGGAGTTAATTTTACTTTTGATTTACTAAAAGTCATTTATGCTTCTATTATTTCTTTCCTGTATTCTATATATATTTATTTAATTTCAATTTTTCCCGTTAGTCATGTGGTTAGAATATTTGAATGATATTGTAGTTTAAACCAACAAATATTTATTGGTTGGTGTTAATTATATGAGAAGTGGTTATATGAATAAGTTATATGAATAAGTAGTTAAATTTAACTTTATGGTTCGCACTTTCTGTGTACTTTGATGGTAAAAAGCTAATAGGTATATCGGTGATCCTTACAGGACCTAATTTTCACATCGCGTTTCTGTTTAAATATGTTGAAGTTAAAAGAATAAAATATCTAAAACTTTGATATAAAACTCTTTTAGAGACGGACAACTATTCAGAAAATGTGTAAAGACATAATAATCAGAGTTTTGATTCTTTATTGAAAACATTTTGCTCGGTGATATCGAGAAATATTATATCTTGAAAAAAAGGTAGAATTTAATTTTCTGCTCTATGTAAGCGCAGCCTAAAAATATGATCTATACAGTGTTCCCAAAGTGTGTTCAAGGGAGCTCTAGGGTTTCATAAAAAAAATTAGGACTGCTTTCTACTCTTCCAAAAAAAAATTATCTTTTGGTTACCCGAGTAACTACTAGTAGTAAAGAATACCACTATGTATACTATGAAAATTGTTAAATATACTATGTAAGATTGTTAGGATTTAGTGAAGAAGTGATAAGGTAATGGCTTTGTATTGATACTATGAGCGATGTAATGTATTTTGTCGAACTAAATAACAGGGTTTCGTACTCTGTGAAATAAATTCGGCTCTACTTCAACTACAATTTATAAAACGAAATTTCTATTTGCTGGTAGATCAAATATATTTGTTGTTTTACTAATTTTATCCTGTGTGATAAAATTGTTACAAACAAATGGCAAAAAAATGAGGTAGACTGTAGAGTCATTTCCAGTAAAACCGGTTCCATGTATCGAAAGTTTTCGAAGTCTGGTAATATCTGAAGATAATAACTGCTATAAATGTAAATAATAAATGAAGAAGTAGAGCTGCTTGCTCCTACTCTTCACTCAAACATTGAAAGATGACATATGTCGAAATATTAACAAGTCTGTTAGACATAGAAGCAACCCACAGCGGTTAAGTGGTCTAATTGGTCTGACCTTGTGCATGATTAACACTTTTTCAACGCAAACCATTGTTTTAATCCGTGAGTAATGTTATTTTAGAGATAGGCCAGCAGTTTCTGATTAGTATAAACAACTTTGTTTGGTTACTATGTAGAGATTATAGTTATCAGATAATTTTATCACCTTACAATATCCCTTTGTACTTTAAAGTCTGCGGATAAAAATATATTCATTTTACATCACACGTAATTAAATAATATTATAGAATAACAAATGAATTTTATATAGTTTCTTATCTCGACCACATATATTCAACACTATTTTTCTTTACCGAGGTTTAGTCCAGAGTCAAACTAAAACACCTTTAAGCCAAAGTTTCGTCTATATCTGTAGACATATTCTGAGCTACATCAATACAGAAATTAATAACAATAACATGAAAGAATTATGAGTTATATTAAATGAATATACATTATTAAATTGTTACTTTTCAATAATGGGTTTTTATAATAATGTATATTCATATAAATAATGTAAATTATAATTCTTTCATGTTATTGATTAATTTCTTTATTAATGTAACCCCGAAGTGTCTACAAATATAGACATCAATAACATTGGGAAATTTTGACTTAAAGGTGTTTTACTGTTTGACTCTGGACACAATAAAAATAAATTGTGTTTTTTTATATATAAATGTACGTCCAAACTACAGTACGAAATTCAGAAATAGAACTATGATCTTTCAACCAAGTAAGTGTTCTTCGTCAGAGTGACACTTGAACTGAAACAATTCAACTTGCTTCAGTTCGAGTGCAACTCCGACTAGGACCTGCTAATTTGATTGAAAGATCTTAGTCCGATTTCTGAATTACCCATTTCTTTTTTTCCCCATTTCATATTGTGGTTTGATTATTGTTTGTAATTTCATGTGTTATGTGAAATCTTGTACATATATTTTTTTTGATTGAAATAAACGGCAGCTTCCCCATTCACGACTTTAATACTCATCCTTTCCAGTCTCCTGACTATTTCTCTTTGAGTGGAGGGAAGTTTCCACAAAAGTTGTCCTAATGACATGTTATAACACTTTAGGCAATCGGTCACTGTTTAAAAACACTTCAGCCGTGTTTATTTCAATTTATTTATATCTATTTCAATGAAATATGTTTAAATGAGAATCTGCTGCCAACTTATACTTATATATATATATATTCACTTGATATACGGAAAGGCGATCCAAACTAGACACAATAAAATTTCAAAAATGAAGATAGGTAGCACACAAAGTAAAGAAACACACTTACAAACTCAAATTTTTGGGCAACCCGTCTTCAGGAGAAAAGAGAAAGGGAGACCAAGCACGTTGTAGATGCACCGGCTAGTAACCCGTTTTTGGACTAACTTTTCCAGTTTTTGAACTGATATATATATGTATATATAATATATAAAATGTAATAAATTTTTCTTCTTGATACTTGTATGAAAATGCCTCAAAAAAAAAACATAACACTTTATTGTGAAGAGATGTTATGTTTATTGTGATTTTTTTTCTTTAAATAACAAAAAAGTCGTATTAGTTTTATTTTTTAATTCATTGAGAACACGTGGAACTCTACAGATAATAACATAAGGCCTTTTGACTAGAAACACTGCTTTTCAGAGTTTCACAAAAAGTAAAGCATTTTGAAAGAGTACTTCCCAAAGAGTTGATTGTGTCTATTCTCACAAGTAGTAGTTCTTATATCTGTTTATTTATTTGCATCTTTTGTAGTTTTATTTTTTTATTATTAATATGAAATTGATTATTGTAGGATTTATTTAATTCCTTTTCAGGTGAACACAGGTACGCTAGAGTTGGTGAAGAAGCATCTTCCGAATCCCCATTGTCAAGGTAAACTTCACCAAAATTTCTTGTAATTTTGCAAGCAACCTTCAACTTTGTGGTTTTACAGTCAGTCATTGGGATTTACAAATGATATAGATAAAATTCAAATATATAGTATATGCATTAATGGAAACTCGCAGAGCTTTCCCTTTAGAATATTTACTTTAAAGAGAAAATGGAGTTAGAAGGCTGGACTTTCGACCAAGAACAAGTCTTCTGCCAGTTGTCTACCTGAAAAAGAACCCTTCATGTTCGAAACCTCATGTTTTCATTAAACTTCTTACATGGACACTTATCCTTTTAATTTTGCCAATATAAGTAAGTTTTAGGTTGAAATTTCCTCTCAAAAATGAAATGTGAAAATTAATTTAAACTAGTAATTCCCTTACATGAAGAAGAATATATAGTCTTACACAGAAAACCTTTTCCTTAATATTCTGTCATAAATTTTTATTTAAAACAATGCTTCTCACCTTGGGATGTATCCCATAGGGAATTCGGTTATTCAGGTTGTCAAATTAATTTTTCAGAAGTACAACATTTACAAATGTACAATTTTTATTGTACCACTTAATCTTTTTTCTTCATTTTCTTTATTAATGATTTGTTGTAAAGTTTAATCGACTGTTTATTTTTAACTTTTCATTGATTCCATTTTTTGTTTGAAGACTGAAGAGGGGCTATTTTTGAAATAATAAGAGTCGTACATTACCGCAGAGTAGCATCAGAGTTTTCAAGATAATTTGGTTTACGAGAGAGTTCAGAGAGGAAGGCACTCTATAAATCATTTTGATTATAAATCTTTACCTGATTCAGTGGTTTTCAGACTTTTTTGTTTTATAGTTTCCTTTCTAATTCTGATTTTTCGAAAGCTACCATCACATTCAAATTTTAACTTTGCAGAAATCGGTAGTCTCTGATGTTTTGAAGGATTCGGTGCATTATAAAATAAATTTTAATTCGGAAACAACTTGGATTTCACAAAGATTTAGATGTTCAGTTAAACAGGGTTTATATCTGGCATTCATAAATGCTACTCGGCGTTCCTATTGGATCCTTGGAAACGACTTTCCTAATTGTGCGTGATCTAAGAGCCAGGTTAGCTGAGTGGTTAGCGTACTCGCCTGTGAACTAGTAGGTCCGTGTTCGATACTCACCTAGCCCTCGATTTATTCTCGCGGGAGGTGAATAAATCTTGAGTACGTCGTCCCTTGGAGAGGATGTTAAATCGTCGGTCCCTAGCCTGTACGATGTCAGGTGGTAATTAAAGATCCCTACTTTCAATTCACTTGAGTTAGGCAAAATTTAGGATTCCCTATGTAGAATCAACATGTAATGTGACTTGCCCATTACTAAAAATGGATGCCAAATAATAAAAGAGTCACAATTTCCGGCCCAAGTGCAGCACTAAAAGCTGAAAGCCTTATAAGTGTGGGGGTCGGAAAATAAACAAGCGAACAAGTTTAATTTGTTTCAATCTTTATAACATTCACTTGGATGTAGTTTTTCAACTCTGCTTCGTTTCTTGGAAACTATTTATACTTTTCATTTAAGTTATTTTTTTTTATTTTAATAGTTATTTATTAACGAATAAAGCTCATTATAGAATTCTAGACTGGGACTTCAGTAGTCGCAAGACATTACTAGTGCCACTTTAGAAATTATAAGTTATGCGTTGATATTTATTTTAAACCAGCCGTTTTTGACTATGAATTCTTATTTCTGCTAGCATTAGTGATAAAGAATGTAGGCTAACCGATAGAAAAGTCTTGTTAGAGCACTGACGTTGACTTACCTGACTGGCGGGTTTCAGGCGGCGACACAGCGTGGAAGATGCGGAACACATCGCGGCTGCCTCAGCTATTGCAGGGACAGTTGCTGCTAACCACGATCTGCCCTACATGACACCTCCCATCACCAACGATTCTTCAAGTGAGTCCAATTCTGTTTAATAGATATCTCAGCATTTTCATTAATACACGTCCTATATCGTGTAGTCACTAAAGAAACCTATAATAAACTTAATTAAGACAAACATGTAGAGATACCAATGTTAAGTCTGTATTTACTTACAAGGACGTACTTGTCGTCTAGTTATTTTTACTTTACTATAAGTTAAGTATAATGACATGAAAAAATTCTGTTTCTAGATTTTAACAATTTCCATGTTTCGAGCTCTCTAAAGCCCATTATAGTATCATTCATATAACAGTGGTTGTAAAAATGTTTTGTGTTTATAATAGTATTTCTTTAATGGTTATTAGAAATTAACAGTTACTGTACCTGTAGACGTGTACTGTATCTTAAGTTCGTAAGTTAGACAAGTATCTTAATTTCAGAACATGCATCCCTTGTAAAACTATCTTATTTTCAATCAAATATATTCAAAAAAGAACTGTTTCCTAAATAAACAAATATATATGTGTTAGTTACATGAAAAGGCTATTTTTTTCCTAAAATTAATAACTGTATGAACTGTTGGATGCAGAAATCAACTAAATTTTAATAGGTAGATTGTATATTTTTGAACAGTACATCTTTATTCTTATTAATAACAGGGAAACCTTTCCTGTTATTATGTATTCAGATAGTTTTGCTTTAATTCTATCTGCATAAGACTTTGTAACCAGCTTTGAGTGGATTTTTTCATGTGGAAGGTAGAAAAGAGATTGTAGAGCGTAACAAGTCTTGGGAGTGTGATGTCATGTTCTGGACACAAATCACTACTCGGGACAACTTCTTATGTGGTGATATGGTATTCTAAAGGTCGTTAGGGGTTATGTGTGTTTTAATGCGGCCCACCTCCTTTTTCTATCTAATCTATCTAGATCCCATGGGATTTCATGGATGTAAGTATCTATATAAAGTGGCCAGATTAACTCAGTAACGTACTGGCCTCTGGGTTGGTAGTCTGGTGTTCGATCCCCACCTGGCCCTCCATTTATTCACGCGGGAGGTGAATAAATTTGAGTACGTTGTCCCTCGGAGAGGACGTTAAGCCGTTGGTTCCGAACTTGTACGATGTCAGGTACTCGTTAAAGATCCCTACTCGAAATACAATTGAGTTAGGCAAAATTTAAGACTCAATGTAGAATCTGCGGAATTTGTAAACGGCTGATGTTATCGGTTTAATAGAGGTATTTAGGGGATCGGTTTAAACAATAAATAAGTAGTTTAGGAAGCATTATTATCTTTATGAAATTAAATATTTTTTTGTTTTTGTTTAGAGGGTTACACGAGCATCAGTGTGAGAGAGCCTCTGTCAAGAATCCTCGTGAGTCCACACTATGCAACTGTATCTGATGTAGACAGTGACGATATGTACGCTGCCATAGAAGGCGCGGATTACAGCGGAAGTGAGACCTATGCTAGAATCACACATGCCGTCAACAACGGAAGTGAAACCTATGCAAGGATAGCTCAAACCGGAGGTGGTACAACTAGTGGAAGTGAAACCTATGCCAAGATAGCGCAAAATGATAGTGAGACCTATGCACGGATAGCTCAGAATACAAACGATAGTGAGACCTATGCGAGAATCAATCAGAACAACGACAGTGAGACTTATGCTAGGATTACTCAAGAACAGTTGACTGATAGTGAAAACTACGCCAGAATAACTCCTCGAGGGGACAGCCAGGCCTCGACATCGGATTCCCAAGGTATTTGAAAAAGGACACTCAATTTTAGCAAATTATTTGAACTACTTCCTTGTATCTCTCATCGTAAAAAGACACTTTACACGTATCACAAATAATATTTGTTGAATCTCATCGTATTCCTTTCTTATTTTATAACTAGTTGAGCTAAGTAATCATTAGAAAAATGGACTGCAGTTATCGATGTTTTTGCCTGTTTTGAGATGCCTGACGTTATTTTTCTTTAATTACGTCTCACTCAAGTTTGAGCACAATACAACTATCAGTCCTAACAGATTTCAAAACGGACTATAGATATTTTTGAGCAATATCAATGCCTATTAGAAGGTAGTTTGGATTCTTTTATATCTATACGAAAACTTATTTTTCACTCAGCTAGATATCATATAGAACTGGAATGTTGTGTTTGATATCCCAGTATGTTATGACAACAGTTTTATGATCTTTAGTCCTAGCAGGGGTTAAGGTAAGAGGAAAAAGACCACTAGTAAAGCAAAGGATCACCATAGTAGCTTATTTTACATATTTGTTTGCATGCATATTGTTAGCACCCCTGAGGTTAATAGAAATTAAATTAACAAAGAGTTCTGGGTATCTTTTTTTGTTAATATTTGGTAACAGTTCCATTATTAAACACAGCTCAAGTATAAGTAACATTTAACGAGGATATTCTCTTGTAGTGCAATTCTGTATTTTGTAAGATACGCTATTTAATAATAACATATATAATTAGCTGTCACTTGGCTAGCTCCTTTTCAAGTTAAACCCTGTTAGCTGTTAGTTCGTACTATCGAATCTCTCAGTCTGAAGATCGTGAATACCAAGACAGCAGGTCTCGGTAAAAATCTAATACGGGTGAGTTCGTGGAATTCACATACAGAAACGCTTTAAAGAAGCACAGGGCTGAGTTTCTGAAATTCGTCTATGCTATAGGAAGATGCAAGAGGACAGCAGTATTACTCCCAAGTGGTCTTCATGTTGGCTAATGTCCATATCATGTTAAATACTCCGGTTCTCTAAGATCTAATACGCATGAGAAACGTTAATGTTCTTGTTTTTCTTTTGTTTTCCTTTACATGGAAGCTTAAAATAACGTGAATTTATTTTCCAGTTTTATGGTATAAGACTAAGTGTTAGAAGTTAAAAAAATATCAAGAAATATGCTTCTTTTTAAATTTTAGTGAGAAGAATATTTTTTGTTTAGTGGGACCTCTTTGCTTTGCTCTTATTAAATTGTTATAAGATTTTTATTTTTTGTTGTGTTGTAGGGTCGTGGAAGCTCGCCTCCGCGTGGTCCACCTCGGGAGGTTTTGTTTGCCTCTATCCTAGGCTAGAGCTTGTAGCTCCCGAGATGCGGCAAAAGAGCTTTCACGTAAAAAAAGCATCAGTCTGTTTTGTTGTTGTTTTCAGCGATATGGCTGAATAAGCTGGGAGCGCTAAATAATACCAAAACAGGTCTCGGTAAAATAAAATAACATTGATTACTTTAATGATACATGTTTAAAAGACCTGCTACCTGTTCATACCAATATTTAATAACAGCGTATTTCTGTATTTACAGTTTTGTTGTCACGTATGATACTATTCATGCTGTAGATTGAGTAGGCTACCTAATGGAATATTTTTTTTTAAAGGTTAGAAATAGTGAAAGCAATCCATCTAAGGTTATTGTTAACACATTTGTGGCGTAAAACAGCTTACATTACTAAATTAACAACATCTATGAGACTAAAACTGTAGGAATAAGCTATTGACCTCATAGGTCATTTATGGTTAAACAAAATAAAACAAATATAGTAAAATAATTATGAATTAGTGGTAGCGGACTGAGCGGCTGTTAATTAAATATTGTGCGCCCACTCATGTCTGCGTCAAACCAACGAAATGATTTGGACAAATTCATCCCGAGGATATTGTTCACAGAACTTGGTAAAAAAACATTCTTGATGAAAATGCCTATAATTTTTGCAACTGATTAAGATCATTGTTATTTATAGATCTTCTACAAATTAAGATCTATTGTTAATAAATAGATTTTCTGTTTCATCCAACAATATTTCGCTAGTTCAGAAAACTCGATGTTATTGTTTTAAATGCAATACGATAGGTGAAATGTGAGGAATATATATAACATCGTATTTGAAATGTAGGGCTGCTCAGTTCCCTTCAGAACATGAAAACAGGTGACAGATAGCTGTATGAGGTTAGATGTCCCACCTCGTTTACTGTATCTAATCAGGTTTTTTGTTAACAGTATCCAGCGTTTCCTCCTTATTCAAGGTTTTGGAAGGCTATTTACTCAGAGACAAGTTATCTTGCTTATATTCTGTTGTTATATGAATCTATAAAAAAAAGGAGTATTTTCTCTCCTGTTTACAGGAATCTCTCAGTCTTTGTCAACCAACGAGACAACAATAAGAAACTATGTAACGAGATTTGCTATGTTGAAGTTTATCATCTGTTTAAATTTGGTTCTTAACGTTTACAATCTTTTAAATCGTCATTATTATCCTAACTTATTATTCTTCACCTGTAAAAAGTTTATCTTATTGTTTATCGTTTCTCACCTTTATCATTAAACTTTACCTTTTTCCTGCAAATAAAGAACAGTACAATAAATTATTTCTATCTTCATAGAAATAGAGTGTCCAGACATAGTAGAAAGTAGTGAAAACGTTCAGAGATCGCTAAGAGTTATTTATATCGCAAAAATACTGATATTTTTCTTTTGCCGTATATGTGTTCTATACTTCGACTTTATTATATCATATATGTGCGCTCAATCTTAGTCTTTTTATCAAACTTTCATGAAGTGCATAAAACTGATTTTATCTGTTTATTTTAATTTCATATGCAACTGATTCACAGAGATTTATGTGTTTAAAATATGTCTTGTTTTTCACTAAAACGGCTATCCATCTCTGTTTAAAGGTATTAGACAATGAATAAGTGATATTTGCTGTTAGTGAGTAATGTTCCCTTTTTTAATGAATGAGTCTCACAGGAGTGACATAAATTATTTTTTTTAAAACGTTATGAGATTTTATTTAAGAAATTAATGGATTGGATTAATTTCTTGAATACAATTAATAACTATTTGAATTAATATCTGATTGGAATTAATGACCGTTGTTAGTAATATTTTCTAATATAAGGTCAAAAATTATTCTGTTACCTGTAAGGGAAATTACAAGGAACTTAGAAAATTGAATAAGTAAAAGTTTTTTAACACTAGTAATATAATGATGGGTATTTGTAATGCATCTCTTCAAAATGTCTCCGTTGTTACTTTGCATCGTCGATAATCTTCAAGGAAATATTGATTTGTCCGAATTTTGTATAATAATTTCCTTTTTTATTTGCTGAATGATATAGTTTGATGATATTAAAGAAGAAATCTCAAGAAAAATTTGTATTAATTGTTGGTGTTGAATTATTTTAATAGGAGTTTAAGCTATTGGTCACTGTTTTGAGGTGTATTAACTCAAAGGGGTTTGTCTTTGTAGCCGCCCGAAGTATCTGCCGGTGAGTTGCACTCATTTCTTTATAACTCTTGTAAAAATCATTTTTAGTTTTGTCCTAATCATTCCATTACCCATCAATCAACACAACAAATCATTTATATCAGTTAAAAATATAACATTTATTTAAGTTAAATATATATAGATTTGTAAATTTTTGACAAAAGTACTGCGCTCAATATCTATTTCAATCAATGAGACAAACTTCTAAACATTTTGATATTTTACTTAAAAAGTTTCAAGAAGTTTTTATTTTAGTTTGCAGTTGGGACATCAAACATATCGGCCTTCAAGAAATAAAACAAATAGATATTGGAAATATTCTTCTCTACACAATACTAAAGAAAGGAAGAATATTTTTTTTTTAAATTTCAGAGTAAAAATAAGCTAATCTTCTTTATATTACGTAATAAATTAAAAAATTGTTCAATCAGTTTTTATCTAATATTTTTCATAATTAATATTGAAAAAGAACATCGTTCCTACATTTAAATGTTTAATAAAAAAAAACGCGTTTCGAGATGTAACCTGAGGAAGAACACTTCGTTTTATTGAAACTTATTTTTATTGAACATTTATATATGTAGGCTTGCATCGTATCCCCCCCCTGATATATAACAAAGTGATTGAAATATCGACAGCATTGTTGAATAGAACTATACTTATTTAAATCAAGCATTTATGGTTGACGTTTTAGATTTAAATGGAACAGGAACGTCAGCTGTGAGTGTTCGCTTTGAAAAACACAGAGCTGGAATAATTGTAGTTTTAAATCTCTATTAACGTATAAATAACAATATGAAATGATAAAATAATTTTTATTAAATTTTGTTGTGAATCCTTGTATATATATATATCCATACTTCATCTTTAATATATATAATAATATAAACAATAATAAATATAATAAATAATATATAATAATATAAATAATTCAATATAATATATATTCAATACTATCGTTAATTGAATATTCAACTTCATTTTGAAGTGTCTTAAGTTCCTAAAAGGATATTTTTTGTTCCTTCAGATATTGGTCTGTGGTTTATGTGATGTGTCCAGCTGTCAGTCATTTTGAGAGTAAATGACCTAGTTTTTTTATATTTGTTTTTATATAATTTCTTTATTAAATTGAAAGTTTGAACTATTTGTTTTTCCTGTAAGCTCTCACTGTTGTGTGGTTTAGCGATAATTTTACGTCATTGGATAAATTTTTGGTCATAATATTTCATGTAAGTCTACACCGAATATTACTTTAAATTTATTTATCATTAAAGAGGTGATTAATACAGTATCTATTATGTTTACAGATTCAGTGACTAAATTTTTGAAACTATTGCTGTTTGCTTCTAGAATTTCCCCCTGATATAATGTTTATTATGTTTGAAGAAAGTTTTTAAACTCCGATGTTTGTAGAAGGAAGAATGAATAGTCCTTCAGCTGTCCGGAAGGAGAAGAGGGAAGCGACATCCCCTTTGCCTGAACCTCCACCTTCGTTAGATGCCATTTATGCCACTGTCAACAAGAAACACTCAGAGGTAACTTAACCTTTCCTGTGTAAGTCTTTGAAAATCTCAACATTTCCATGGTAGTACCCTTTTCTTCTTCTTTTTTTGTTTAGAAATTTAAATCTATATGTACAAAAAGAATCGCGTAAATATGTATTTTTAGGGTTTTTTCATGAACTTTATTACCGCTTGATTTTTTTTACATTTTAATATAAGTATAATAATTATGAAAAAATTCAATTTCCAGATTTTTAACGGATTTACATGTTTTGAGTCTCCAAAGTTTTTACACATGATTTTTTTTAAATTTGCCTATATGAGTTTGTTTGTATATTCAAAGTTAGTGGAGCCACTACGGACGTCAGACCTTTTGGTGGAGGATTAAATTGATATTGTATTCAAAAATAGTCTTTATGGAGATGCGCTGTGTAGTTTTTGGCCAATATTGTATCATGAGAAAACCGCTTAATTGCCCTTCATGTGACTCCCTTTTTTTTTTTACTGTAAATTTAGATTTTTTTTATTTTTGAAACCAGGGACTACTGAATGTTAAAATTTGTCTTGAATCGTCTTTCATAAATTAGAACCATCTAATCCCATTTTGGACCATTAGTAGAGGTAATGTAGTCTTAAAACCGTAAAATTCATTCATAACTTAAAATAACATAACTTAAAATAAATAACATAAAATAACATAACTTAAATTCATTCAAACATAAAATAATCCCAGCTTGTCTTTATTTGATTCAACTGTTTTACGTCGAACAGATTATTTTAATTTAAAAAAGTTTTTAAAAAAATTGTGTTTTGCAAACGTTGTTATAATGGGTGTTTTATTAATATCCAGTTTTGTGTGGGTTGTTGCACTGAAAAATTTGTTTACTTCATGCATATTGTTAGTGCCACTAACCACTAACATGCATAAGTTAGTACCACTGTGTATAGTATGATTTATATTAGAAACAGAACAAACCCTCGTACCTCGTAAAATGCTGTTGGAGTTGTCCGACCAGTTTTGTGCGTTATTCTTCTTAGATCAGTTGCATTTACAGAAGATGGGTAATGCCCAAAACCAGTCGGACAGCTCCAACAGTACTATACGAGGTATGACTGTTTGTTTACTGGTGATCGTGTGGTAAGAAGGGTGTTTGTTTGGAAGGAGAAGGAATGCGAGCGAGTGGGGACATCTCACTACGAGAGCTTGGAGAATGTGCAGCACACCGAGCCTCCCTATGACAGAATCAAGCCGGCCACCAGTCAAGACCTGAGCCAGCTCTACGCGCAGGTCAACAAGAGCCCGATTCACAGGTCTGTCTCCTCTCTCTAGTCACTCACCTTTCTCTCTCCCTCCAAACAGTAGATTTCTATAAATTAGTTTTGTAAAATTGTAACCATTTTTAAGCAGCGGGCTTTTTTACTTGTTATTTTGTGAAGTTTTTAATATAATGTTCTTAAATATAATAATGTTTATCTTTTCATGCTAATTATTATTTATTATTCCTGCTATAAAATAGGGTAATTGAGGAAATAGTTTTGTTTTTTAATACAGGCAGGCTTCTATCAACATCAATGTTCTCTAGAAGAAGAAAGTATATCTCATTTATTATTAATAGGCACTTTTTGTTATTGTTTAAACCGATCCCTTAGCGGGTGATAACGTCAACCATTTACCGGCTCCTTGTTTGATCGGTGATTCTACGGATTCTACATTGGGAGTCCTACATTTTGCCTAAATCAAGTGCATTTCTAGTAGGGATCTTAAACAAGTACCTGACATCATACAGGGTCGGGACCGACGGCTTAACGTCCTTTCCGAGGGACGACGTACTCAGATTTATTCACCTCCCGAATGAATAAATCGAGGGCCAGGTGTGGATCGAACCAGAGGCGAACATTAACCACTGAGCTAACATGGTCTCTTTACACCGTGATAATAGGCAATTTATAATGTGCACGAAACCTCCGTAAGTACGAGAGACCTTTGGCTTCATCAAGTACACTAATCTACAGTGCTTACCAACCTCCTTAAAATGAGATGGCACGACCTAGGACTATTTAAATTTGGTTGTTACACCTTTCCTTAAATTCGATTTCTCACCAAGAAAGATTCATTTTTCATACTATGTAACGGGTACCAATTAGGATCGCAAACCATTTTCAGTTAAACAAAGAAGCATTTATAAAATGTAGTACCGATATTTGCAGGCAAAAGGTACCTAATAAAAGAAAAAAAAACACTAGATAATAATTGTTCATTTATTTGTTATAAAAAAAAAATCAGAATGAAATTTCCAACTGTATTCATTTGTATTATTTTTATCAATCTGTATAAGTAAAAGAAAGGTTTTGTCTGTACATTGCTTGGAACTAACTCATTTCAAGTTTTCTTTACGTTTCATACATTAAAGGAACTAAATCCACCCTTAGAAAAATTTCTATCGGATTGTTTGCAAAATTTCGTCACAAGAAAACTCAGCCACCATAAGAAATAGCAAGCTGAAACTTTGACAGTAGATTTGTGTATGTCGAACTTAAAATATAGGCTCTGAATTGATTGGAAATTCAAAATAATTGTGAAGTTTTGTTCGGATAATGTATCATCGAATTTTTGATTCCGTCAAAGACGTTCACGTTTGCTAGTATTAAATAAAAATTAACTAGATTTAACGTAATTATTTCGATAATGTATCATCGAATTTTTGATTCCGTGAAAGACGTTCACGTTTGCTAGTATTAAATAAAAATTAACTAGATTTAAATTGTGTTCGTTTGGCATTCTTTGAGGCTGGAGGTAAATAAAATCTATTTTGGTAATGAAAGGTGTCAGATCTTTTCAATTAATCTCTAATTCTTAAGACCCTTAAGAAGGATTAATATTTAATCCTTAAATATTCTTAAGATTCTATTCTTAAAATCCTTAGGGTCTCATGAATGCACTGAACACTTTTCACCCTTTAAGTTTTCCTTTCTAGTGGTAGAGGTAAACGGGACCTCGTAGCATGTTACCGTGCCAGATGACAGTCTTTGAAATCCACTGCACTTTACCTACCTCAACCCGGTTTTTCCATTATGATCTTATTTGCCTAGTTTATTTTAGTTATATTTAATGAAAGTTTGAAAAATTAACCGTTAATTTAAACATTTTTCTGTGTGCATTAACATTGCTAACGTGTGAATTAAACAAATAAGGAAGTTCATGCTTTATTGATGTTGAGGTAGACTCCTGTTGAAAGAGGAGCAAAGGGGTCTAACAATGTTACTATATGGTAAACTTCTATCTTGTTTTCGATTGGTATCTTTAGTTTTTCAATGGTATCTTCTAGAGTATGATGAAACCTGTCCCACATTACCAGTCTGCAGTACCAGAACACAGCTTTAGCCCTGATGAAACAAATTAATATTATTAACTTCCCGTGTTTTTGATGAATTTATCTTTTCCTTTTTCTCGTTTATTAAAGTAATAATTTTTTTTAAATAATTTTAATCATTAATTAAAACCATTACACTTTAAGTTAAGTTTTCACTTGAATAAGAATGATATTATATTAATTCTGAGGTAAAATGGATAAACAAACAAAAGTCTCCACACAAATGAAGTTTTATTCAACAGTAACAACGCGTTTCGAACACTTTGTGTTCATCATCAGGAAGACACCATGGATGTGGTGCTGAAGGATTGGTCCAGTGAAAACAACAAGTAGGACATTTCCTACTGGACCAACCCTTCAGCACCACATTCTTGGTGTCTTCCTGATGATGAACACAAAGTGTTCGAAACGCGTTGTTGCTGCTGAATAAAACTTCATTTGTGTGCAGACTTTTGTTTGTTTATACATTTTACCTCAGAATGACTAAATACCACACAATTACGGATAGCACAACTAATGATTATACTAACTAAATTCTCTTACGAAAACTGCGTGAAGTCCGCTGAAATAACATTACAGTCGAAATATTCTTCGTTGTACTCAAAAGGCCTGGTCAAATTTGGGAAGTATTTGGCGTTTTCCCAAGAAAGGATGAATTCAAAACCATCGGCTGAATTAAGTTTTATCCATTTATCCTTTTTTTCTTCACTTAGATTTTGGAAGTAATCAGGAGTTCCCTAAAAGAATACGATTTATTCATTTCGTGATAATTTTTTTAATATATTATTTACAAATATTCTATAGTGTGTCTACTCTTTTGTAGAAATGGCATTTATTTATACTGATCCCGTCTCTCAACTAAAAATGGTGTTAATTAACAAACTAGCCTCATTTCCGACCTTAGAATATACTGCCTTATCACTGTGCCCTTACAAACAAGCACATTTACACCTTTATCAGGGGGATATCATTATAAAGTCCTTTATGAAAGTCTAGTATTTCAAGTTTTAATAGTATTATGGTAATTTTTGGCTTACTAGTTCTTGTTTCTTGCTAGAAATATCACTAAGCCGGTATTTGTTGACTCCATAAAATTGTACTTCAGCGGTGGATGGTGTATATTTTGAGCTACAACTTTTCTCCTTCACTTTCATCTCGCTGAAAACCTTAAGGATTAAGAATTAACGTTTTCTCTTGTATTTGATTCTGTTTCTATTGATATAATTTTAATAAGTTTTCAGTGCACAGTGGTTTCAATCAACTGTACCGTGCAGAGGTGTTTTATTATGACACTTTAAATTAACAAACAACTATCCGAAATGGACACAAACAGTTCAATATGTGTAAACATACTCATTCAGGAGCTAGTATTTTCTTATTCCTCCTTGTATACTCATATTGAACCATTATTATTATTATTATTATTATTATTATTATTATTATTATTATTATTATTATTATTATTACTATTATAATTATTATACTAGCACTCTATCCTGTTTTCACACGTGGAAGGAAAATAATAATGCTAATTAATATGAAAGTTTCCTGTTTAAAATATTGGTTTTGTCGTTCAGTTATTTCTATATTGCAAACTTATATGTGCTAAATTTTTGATGAATCGGAATATTTGTTAGAATTAAACATTCAAATAAGAAGGAAGTAATTGATTCTAATAGACTAAACGGTTATCTATAAGTTTGTCGTTATATGTTTGAATTTAGAGAGGAATAATTTTTAGAAATTACTCTTAACAACGAATTGAATAATGCGTAAATGAACGAAATGCTATATGTTAAAGTAATCAAATTTAATATGAATTTTCGGCAATAATTCCTTCATTATTGTTTCTCTGGTGAAGTCAAAATATAAACAAATTATAAACGCCAATTTTACACCTGTAGAGTTTTTTTAAGATTTGCAGGTCTTGGTAGGCGATATAGAGAAATAGTTTGTGAATAAAAGTTATAGACAATAATATTTGCAATTGTGTTTTAAGATTTTCTATAAAGTCATTTATTTTTAAAATATTTTTATCTGAACATTTTGCCATTAGTTTTGCATATGTTTTATCGTGTTTATTTTTTTGAGATTTAGACCTGTATTCGATATAATGTCTAAAAAAATGAGATATGTAACTCGTTCATACTAAATTAACGCTATCTGTTTAGTTTTTTTTTGTAGCTAAAATGTCGCTATTTTAATGTGATTAAAATAGCTATTTTAAGAAAGTGTCGCTATTTAATGTGATTCGTAATATAGGCAAAAAAAGCTTTTGATTATAAAGCACTTGTGCGTATGATGTCGTTACACGACCCATATATGTCATACATAGTGAAGCCTGAGCAGTAGGTATACATAAAGATATGTATCTTTTCATACATATCTTTAATAAAAGCCTGGTTCATGCAGCTCTAGAAAATACACGCTTGAAATTTTACATCTAAAACCCTAGAAAGAGTTAGATAAGGAACAGACAGACAGACGCTGCTAATTTCTGGTCCTGAGCCTGTACAATCTCAGGTATTCGTTAAAGATCCATACTCTAAATACACTTGAGTTAGGCAAAATTTAGGACTCCCGATATTGAATCAACAAGTAATGTGGCTCACCTGTTACTAAAATGGGTACCAAACAATAAATTAGCAATTTTCACCCAAAAGCACTAAAAGGTGGAAACTAGCCTTAAATGTGTGGGTGTTAGAAAACAATGAAACAAACTTTGTGATTAATCTCATTCAGTGTATTATAAATGGATATGTTAATAATTTTACTTATAATATAATTAAAGGAAACAACTACAGATTTTTCCTGCTTTAAAGGTATTTATGACTTATAATTATTCTAACAATTTGTTGACTGTTGCATTTTATTTTTGTTTCAGATCATCGTGATAAGAACTGAGTGCTTTCAACATTTCTTCTCTGAGCACTTTATTCTACTACTTCTGCCTTCGAAGATACCAAGTCATTCATTTATTATTGTGACTTAGTCAGTTGCTGAAATCCCTGGTATTATTTCACAAGTTATCATTAACTGCTTTCTAATTACCATAGTTAATGCTATATGTATCGTGTTTTTTTTGTATCGAATTTATTTTACTCTTTAACTAATAAGACTTTTTCAACGTTTATTGTCGAGATTGATAGAGTTTTGGATAGTAGATGAAAAGTAAAAATTTTAAGCAAAAAAAAATTCAGGAGATTAACATTTCATGTTTGAAATTATGACTATAAAGAGATAATAATTACAGCAAGGCGAAGCACTCTGTATTATTATCAGATTTAAATAATCCCTTATGAAACAATGAGTAGCACTCTTTCATAACTAGGGTTTTGAAAGAAATTCAGTTGTTAAATATTTTGGCCTTTTAACAAAATGAATCAAAGCTAAACCTAAACTTATTGAAATCAGCTATTTTTTTTTTAAAAAACAGCAGAATAATCATTGCAAGGTTGTTAGTGTCATAGAGGTTATTGGTTACATTACGTTAGTCTCACCATGTTCGGATGGAGTCTTATCTTCAGGATAACCTACTGGTTAGGTCTGCTGGTAAAGATGAGGTTATCTCTTGTCCGAAGCCTTTTAGGTCAGGAGACAAACGTGCGAAGTATTAAGGCTGATGCTTTAAGGGACATGATGTTTAACATTTTCTGATTACCGGCAGCCTCTACTGTCTTCCCCTATATCTTCGGAGCTTACTTATTTTCTTAAGTAGACTGAGAGCTTTCTCTTGGTGTACCTTTGTATGTATAAACTCGTATTAAAATTAACCACTAATAAGAAAGACTCAGCCCGGTCTAGAAGATTTTCTAGGGACAAATTAAACCGAAAATAATTAGGAACACAAAAATGAAGAAAAGCAACCAACACACAGAGAAAGAGACACACTTACAAACTCAAATTTTCGGATGATCCGTCTTCAGGAGAAAAGAGAATGGGTGACCAGGCACGCCGGAAACTGGTGTTTTCCGATATACTTTTATCAATATATATATATATATATATATATATATATATATATATATATATATATATGTTAAAACCACAATATGAAATGAGAAAAAAAGACTAAGATCTTTCAACCACCCAACAGACAGTTGGGCTTCTGGATTTAGGGGTTCGTTAGTTGAGTTTTTGACTCTGACCAAGACCGCTTGTTACTGTTGAAAAATCTTAGTCTTTTTTTTTATTTCTCATTGTGGTTTGAACATTGATTGTTGTTTCACGTGTTTATTGTGATATATTGTTATATGTATATATGCAGAAAAATCACAATGAATAAACACGTGATGCAATCAATGAAGTTTAAACCGCAATGGAAAAAGGAATACTCAAAGAGTTTTCCTTTTTCCATTGTGGTTTAAACTTTATATATATATATATGTGTGTGTGTGTGTGTGTAGTATAAATTCAAGGCACGCCATAGTAAAAAGTTCTAATGCCAGTAAAAAAGTAACCTCTAACAATAAGACTTATTTTTTGTGTAGCTATGTTGTTTGAGCGGTAAACCGAGGTACACGACTCTTTTTGACTTGATTTTAATTCATTAACTGTTTTTTACATTTTCGAAGAGGAAACATAGCATTTTTAATCCTGCCTGGCAATTTCAGCGGTCATAATTACAAATATAAGGATCGAGCATACCATATAAATTCTACAGTGCCCTGGCACTGTGTCTTGTCTCCCCCACCTTCAAGAGAAACTGTCATGTGTGATCCAGTGTATGTGTTGACAACACAAGCATTGCTTATCAACACATACATACATATACATACAGGCGTCCAGTAATCGTTTTTCTTTCAAGTTATTATAGAATTTTTTAACTGATGTTAGAGTGGCCAATCTGTAGTCCAAAACAGTTATTTGTTTGCGAATACATTTCTCTATTGAGTGTTTAGATAAATCAACAAAACATGTATATTCCTCATTAATTGCAGATCTTTATCCTAAAAATATTTTTCTTTAATGCGATTTGGCCAGGATACGTGAAATTAACGTATTTGCAACATTCCTTCTTTATTTAGAGATACGAGTATTTACAGAGTAGCACAAACAAAAATGATTTGGTGAACAATAATGTGTAATTAGTGTAATTAATTACATTGTTCATTAACATTATTTAACACATGAAAACTATAATGTTATTACATATGTTGACTTCTAGTTCCAATTTTATAGTTGTATGTTGTAGGTAAGAGTTAAAAAATATTATATAGAGCTTTAATATATTATACTCATTATTGTTCACTATATTGTGTTGTTTGTGTAGTCCTCAATATTAAGAAGAGGTATTGAAAAAGGTGTGAATTTCATATACTTTGATCAAATCTCAATAAAGGAAAAAAATATGTTCAAATAATTGGAGTTGAAATAGAAATACTATTGAGATATTCTGAACTGTCTAGGACAGTTAGCTACTTTTGAATCATTTATATTTTATTGTTCAGTTTTAAGAAATAGATTATTTTCATCATTTCTAACGTAGTGCTTTCAGTTATTATGTGGTATTTATTCACTGTAGGGTAAACATCTAATGAAATGGTCTCCACATATAAAAATTTAATGGTATAAACAATGCGTTTCGAACACGTAGTGTTCTTCCTGAGGCATTAACTAAAAAATACCATGTCATCTGAGAGTTATCTATAGTATACAGTAAATATAGTACAAAATAGAAATAAAATAAAATAAGGAAGAGAGTACGAACCTAAGGGTGAGTGTATGTGGTACAACTGACTGGGAATAGGATGGACGTGGGTGAGGGTATGGGGTGTATATCTGTTTCATATTAGAGGGCAGGTACATTTCATTGTTATTTTTTTTCCCTAATGGTTAGGCTGAGCCTTTATGTTTCCTACACTTAGTCTTAGAGCAAATGTAAAGGCTCAGCCTAACATTTAGGAAAAAAAAAGCAATGAAATGTACCTGCCCTTTAATATGAAACAGATGTACACCCCATACCCTCACCCATGTCAATCCTATTCCCAGTCAGTTGTACCACATACACTCACCCTTAGGTTCGTACTCTCTTCCTTATTTTATTTTATTTTTATTTTGTACTATATTTACTTTATACTATAGATAACTCTCTGATGACATTGTATTTTTTAGTTAATGCCTGAGGAAGAATACTACGTGTTCGAAACGCGTTGTCTATACCATTAAATTTTTATATGTGGAGACCATTTCATTAGCTTTTTACCCTACAATTTCCACTATTTCTATGAAATTTACCTGAAAGTTTAGAGGACCGAATGCAAAGTCTCAGTCGTAGCGGTCGACGACCACTGATCTAAGTATTACATGCTTCCTGTCTGGTTTTGTTTACAGTTGAGGTGTAACCGATTGACGAGGTCTGTAATAAGACTTCTTCAGAGGGACTCAGTGTATTTATCAGTGAAACTTAGTTGCTTTGGACTTTGTCAGTATAGTTTCTGTAGAAATTCAACAAAATCCTAGTCGAACTCATCCTAGAAATCTCGAAGTACTAGTAATTCACTGTTTTATTAATTAACTTCTGTGGAACCAACAACATAGCTTTGAAAGATATTCATCCCCCTTTATATCGTGTTATTAATGAAAACCTAATAAGGTTTTTTCAATTCTTAGTATTCACTGGAGTTTTATCAATTTAAAATTACTTTATGACTTTAATATCCTAACACCGAAATTATTTATTATTGTAAAAACATTTTATGTTAAAAAGAAAATTATAGACCTAAAAGTTTATTATTATGGTTATTTATGTATTTGAACTGTTATAGTGTGATTTGTTCGTCAGCATTATTACAAAGTATTCATAGTTTTGTCTTTAAAAATTTCATCAGAATATGAAGTAATTTTCGGGAATACCTAAGTTAATTGTCTAGGTGTTTGAGGCATCTACTCTAAGGCGATTGCATGAGTCCCTACAGAATAGTTATTAGGCAGTTGTTTAAACAAATCTATTTCTTTTACGTTACTTTTCTAACTGTGGCTAGGTGTTTTTGTGTAGTACTATAAATCATGTTTTCTTTATGGTCGTCAACAATGGTTTATATATATTTGAGATATTATTTTTCTCTATTTAAATGTTCCAAACTTTACGTCTTGTTGTGAAGGAATGATTAGGTTTGAGCTGTTATGTTTGGAGACGTCTATAATGAAAAGTGTCCACGTGAATTCTGTATTTATTAAGCAAACAGAGTTAGTTGCGCAGGCAGCATCATTGATTTTTCTGGATACTGTAGGCTTCACTCTTATTTATATGTACATAGCCAAATTTAAACAGTTACCATCACAAATGTGATTAGTTTTACTATTTAAGTACATAGTTTATTTAGATATTTATAAATATATTGTTATCGTATATATTTGTGAGAATATTTAAAATTTTTTTTTATATAATGTCTATGGAAAATAATAACATTATTTAGTAAGAAACACAAGGAGCTTCTTTAGGTAAATAAGTAAATTTCTCAGTGCATTTTTAATATTGCAATGTGGAGTACAATAATTTTTTGTAGTGCACTAGGCTAAGGATTTACTGCTCTTGAAGAAATATGCGGATTTGTAAATTCATGAAGCTGTTTGCATAAAAAATATGCGAATATTGATGACCAATTAAACTATTTGCCGTAGCATTTGGTGATCATGAACCAGTTTAGAAATTTGGAAATTAAAGATCAAGAGGAGGATGGACTATAGATCATTAGTTTGCGTCAGAAGAAGGAAAAGGTCAGACAGAATACCGTCTGTTCTGGATTATGAACAGGTCAGAAAGTAGTTGGACCATCGAATCTATTTTGAGAAAGGATAGATTTTGCAGTTAGTTCTGACAAGGTAAGATGATAGTCCAACCAGTCTGTTCGGATTGGCAATGTGAGATGATAGTCCGACCAGTCTGTTCGGATTGGCAATGTGAGATGATAACCAACCAGTCTGTTCGGATTGGCAAGGTGAGATAATAACCAGTCTAATCTGTTCGGATTTGCAAGTGCAGATGATAGCCAACACAGTCTGTTCGGATGGGCAATGTGAGATGATAACCAACCAGTCTGTTCGGATTGGCAAGGTGAGATGATAGTCCAACCAAAGTCTGTTCGGATTGGCAAGGTGAGATGATAGCCAACCCAAACTGTTCGGATTGCCAAGTTCCAAAAGCAATCGATTTGATAAAATATATTACTGTAAGATGGTTCATGATTCCCAAACGTCACTAAATTCCGCTGTAGTACTTACGTATCTCCAGTAAGTTTTAAATCAATTCAGTTTATTAAAACAATGTAACAACCCCCTAATTTGTTCATCGCGAATCATCCATTTAACGAACAAAATGTTTAAAGGAAACTGCTTATGATAATTCTTAAAATAACCACCATTCACACAAGTTATTTTACATTATGTTTGATTATTGACAGGGTAACTATAGTGCGTGATGTTTCCAGTATAATTTTAATATAATATATTAATATACTATCGAAAAAAACAATATTTATAGTTTCAGTATTTATGAGATAAAACATTGTAACAAATTTGTTTTTTTGTTATTAACTATTTTACCGATTGGTAAAGCACAGCAGGTTTTCATTTAGATGAATGGTAGCTTTGTTTGACTACTATCGTTTAGTTGAGAAGAATTGGCATAGTTCCTTATCAGTTTTGTATTAATCCATTTAAATGAATGTATTATTTACAGTTTTAAATTATTTCTTATACAATTTTTTTTGACCTTGTGAAAAGAATGTTTTCATTTCATTTGTTCTAATTTTAGATAGTTATTTTGATTTTCGAATGGAAATTGAACAAGTCTATCTTAGTTTTATATAGAATGTCAAAATCGTAAAACCAAAGGAATTTTTTACACCTTGATCATTCATTGATACTGATTTCTTTGATTAAAGGAAACTATATTACAATGTGGATAGTAATCAATATATTTTTGAAATAAATTATGCATCTTATTAATCTAATTTTCAAGTTTACTCAGAACATTAGTTTCAAAATATTAATTCTTTTTACCAACATGTAATGTTAACTATTGTTAGAAGCCTTTAAAGGCCTCATATTCACTACGTCCATACAAATTTAATATAATATTGAAAAAAAGTACCAATAGTGCTTAAATTCACAGAAAACATTTTTTTTTAAACTTTCAGCTGATGAAGCTCAATTTCTTTATCCTGATATAAATTAACATGTAGTAAAAGACTGTTAAATCTAAAGTGGCGTGTTTGTATTTTTTGTTGCAAGTTGTTCTGAACTAGTCGGTTGTAAGCAAAATGTGTTGTTTTTTTTTTTTTTTTTTTTTTTTTTTTATTTAGGTTGATAAGTGCATCGTCTACTTGGACATTAGCACTGTCTCATTTTGTTCAGTTCTTTAGTTCCTCATATTTTATTATATAAATTTATTTCCTTCAGGAATGATGTCACTTCGTTGGAATATTTATTGTCAGGGGCTAGTGCTATTATTAACTTTGATGGTATGCCTGCAGACATCCTTTCTTGTTCTAATTGTGGACATTCTTCAATTAAGTGAGCCACCGTCAATATTTCCTTACATTTTGGGCAAGAGGGTCTTTGCTCTTTCGATAACAGGTAACTATGTGTAACTCGTGTGTGACCTATACGTAGGCGGTTTAATATCACATTCGTTTCTCGATTTCCTGATCCAGTGTTCATTATTGTCCCTATGGATCCCATTATTTTTCGAAGTTGGGTGGTTTCTTTATTCCATTCCGTTTTCCATCCTGTCCATATTGTCTTTATAATGTTTTTCTTGATGTCATTCGGCCTCACAGCTATTATACTCGTATTTCCAGTTTCTCTGTTAGTTGCTTCTTTTGCTGCTTTATCTGCTCTTTCATTTCCTTCGATACCAATATGGCTTGGTATCCAGGCAAATGACACCTGCTTTTTCCTAATATTTAGGTCATGGAGGCATTCAAATATCTTAATAATTATAGGATCTTTCAAATTTTGTTCTTTTAGGGCTGTCAATGCCGACCTGGAATCTGAAAGAATCAAATACTTTAAGTCTGATTCTGTATGGCAATAATTGATTGCTTTGTATAAGGCTATTAGTTCGGCTGTATAAACACTGGTTGCAGGAGGTAGGACCCATGACCTCTGTGAGTTATCTACATATATCGCACAGCCCACTCCAGCTGGGGTGCGAGATCCATCTGTATATATGTGTTTATGTTCTCTATATTCATTTAGCAACGCTTTGAATAGATCTTTATAAATATGCGGTGAAGTGTCAAATTTTGGATATCTTCCTAGATCTAAATTTATATTCGCCTTTGGAAAGAGCCAGGGAGGATGGTTTGAATCTTCACAAGGAAGAACCTTCATTTTTTTGATGGCGAATTTCTTCATCAGTTCTCTCCCTCTGACGTTTAATGGTCGAGTCCGGGTCTGAAGACGAGAATATTGGTCAAATTCATTCTCGTTTAAGAAGTCGCTATGGAGAAAGTGGCTAGGCTTTGATCTTAGACCTTCAACATAAGTAAGGGTTAGCATATCTCGTCTGTATTTCTGGGGCATACTCCCTGCTAAAATATACAGTGAATTAGATGGGCTCGTTCTGAAGGCTCCTAGTGCTAGACGTAGTCCTTGTGCAATAAGAGAGTCCAAAGGTTTCAGCCAAGATGGTCTGATTCATGCATTTTTTCATTACCACAGAGGTTAGTAACATTAATATTAAAATTACAGTAATCCGTCTTACCTCGTACCCTGCTGCTGAAGCTCTTAGACCGGTTTCGGGCGTCACCCATCTTCAATAAGAACTGATCAACTCACTGAGTTGATCAGTTCTTATTGAAGATGGGTGACGCCCGAAACCGGTCTAAGAGCTTCAGCAGCAGGGTACGAGGTAAGACGGATTACTGTAATTTTAATATCAAGATGGTCTGGCTGAACCATACACTTGACTTCCATAGTCGATCCTCGATCTAATCATTAAGTTCACTACTTGGATTAAGCAGCCTTGGTCTGCACCCCACTTAATGTTGGATAGCACTTTTAAAAGATTGAGTGATTTTTTACTTTCAGCAATTAATGCATTGATATGGGCACGCCATCTTAAACGTGTGTCTAGTACTATACCCAAGAAACGATGTGTTTGTTTATATTCAATTCTTGATTCACCTATAAACAAACTTGGTACAGAATGTGGTTTTCGTTTTCTGCAAAAGTGTATGGACACTGTCTTAGATTCTGAAAAAATAAATCCAACGGATTTAGCTCTATCTATAACAATATTTATTGCATCTTGCATTTGGTTTCCCATACACTGTATGTTTTCTCCACTTATAAATAGGCATAGATCGTCAACAAAGAGAGACCTCATTATTTTTGTTGGTAACCTGTCAGCAATTCCATTTATTGCTATAAGAAAGAGGGTCGTGCTAAGTACAGATCCTTGAGGAATTCCTGTCTCTTGCTTTTTTTCCTTAGACAGGGAGGATCCAATTCTTACTCGAAAACTTCGATTATTCATGTGTTGTTATATCTAGTTATATAGAAGATATTTAAAAAAATATTTAATAAATAATAGTGTTATAAAATTGTATACAAGTAATAGTGAATCAACATCTAAACCACATTAAGAAATGAGAAATAAGACTAAGAATCAGTATTTTTGCTCATTTCTTATTGTGGTTAGGACGTTTCACGTGTTTATTGTGAAATCTTGTTATTAAGTAATAGTAAATGTATGTGCTCGCACATTACAAAATTAACTTTTTTCAGGAATATTTATTTTTTTCTAATCAAATGTGATTTAAAACTAATATATATATATATATATCAAATAAATTTTCGAAAATATTATATCTATATGAAAATTGCATTTGATTAGGATAAGAGAAGGCTAAAATGATTTTCCTTGATGTAACTAATTCGCTATGTCCGATCTTAGTATACATTCTGTCTTTCTCTAGGTCACAGCGGATTCTGCATTGAAGTTTTTTTTGTTTTTTTTTTTTAGCCTAACATGCGATTTCTCAAAACTGTTCATAGAAAAGTCATTCTGTATTGTCATAATTGTATCTCTGACTGAATTCTGATATTAGTTCGTATCTGTCCACACTACGTTTACGATTGTTTGGTCAATTGCGATTATATATTGGACGGTATCCATGCTAAGGAGTAGTCTTATAGATACTAACATGGATGATCATCGTTACAGTAATAAACAAGTCAGAACAGCTTGCATTACAGACATTCCATTACAAAAGTCTATTGCAGCTCAATATATGCTGCACTCTTGTTACATTTATTCAAAAATGACTTTTTGAGTAAAAAAAAAGAAGTCGTGAACAGCATTTGATACAATTTAAATACTGTTAATATCTAAATTAATGGCTCTTCATTAGTTGTTTTTTTATCTGTATTATACTAATTAATCATATATAATGTTCTTACAAGTTCTATGTACTATGAAACTGCTTTACTAATTTGAAATAGAACTTATAAGCAATTTTGTACAAATTTATTTATTTTTTAATATTAATTTATGAAAGACTTCTTTATATTAATTAACAAGCAATATTTAATGGTTTTCTTTTAATTTTTGACTGTGATAATGTTAGCATATATCCATGAAGCTGGTTCAGTAGAACATAAGATCCATTATTTTTATATTTATTTATATTTGAAGCCAGTATACCTGTTTTGATATATAAATTAATATATATTTCTTACAATGGTATATGTTTTTTTTATATGAATTCTTTTAGTTTCTTTTCAACGATGTGTAGCTGAGAAGTAAGTAAACTGATAAGCACATTTCAACTATGTGCTGTCCATCATTTCTTAGCAACTGAGTTATATTGCCAGAGTAGCCCAGTGGCAACGTACTCGCCTCTGGACTGGTAGGTCTGTAGATTCAATACCTACGCTGACTCTGGATTTATTCACGTGGGAGATGAATTAATCTGAGCATCTCGTCCCCTCGGAGAGGATGTTAAGCTGTCGGTCTCGAGCCTCCTCTACGTATCAGGTACTCATTAAAGATCTCTACTTGTGGGACTACCACTGCAACCTAACCTAACCCGAGTAATAATTAGGTTGTGGGTAACACAAAGTAGATGGTGGAGATTGAGTTGTGGGCTTTTATTAATACATAGATTTTAAAAAATTTCTGACTGAATCATTCAAGATTTTTCAATATAGTAATAAAAGTTTTTTTCTTTGCACTGCCGACTGTATCCTATGCGCTGAAACTGTGAATAATTGTTAATTGCCAAAAAGTTGTTCAGAGTCATATTACCGTCCTAAATTATGCTTAACTAAGTTTATTAGTAGTTATCTTTAAGAAACACATTGTATCTTACAGGAACAGAACCGACGTCTTTATATCATCTCTTAAAGGAGGTAGCACAAGATCTCCCTCTTGGAATCTACGTTATCTGGTCAATATAAACTTTTCAGAAGTTGGGAAAATTTGAATCCCACTACAAGGAAAAGCTGGTGACGGAAATTTATGAAAATGTAAAGGATATCTTGCGATCAAATTAAATCTTGTGACTACGAAGTGAATACAACTTTGAAGAGTCATTACATCTTTATGTCCTCTCTGAGGAAAAGTCTCACAAGATTTTCAAACTCCATAAAAAGAATTGAGAAAAAAATATGGTCTCTCCTAGGGATGTAGGGAGAACACAAGATTTTTCACATGTTTTATGAAAATGTGATGCATCTTGTGACCCTTAACAAACTCAATTCTGTGATAGTTACACTCGTAAAAAGTTATTCTATCTTATAATAAAATTATAAGATAATTAATTATTTTTATTTGATAATCTTTAACTATCTTTTTTAAGATAATTATAAAGTAGATGGGAAGGAGCTGCGCAAGAATTAAGTCTCTGCTAAATTCGAAAGTTCTTTAAGTTTCGTTTATTCTACTATTGTTATTTAAAAAAAAATCAAAATGGATGATATTAATTTATATCTTCGAAAGTGATAGAGAGATTGTATAATATCATATATTTCATGAGTTAATTAATGTTATCGTTTTTTAAAATATTCAACTATAGCTAATAAATTGTTGGGAGCCTGTAAGATCACCAGCCGTGAGTTCCAATTCCTTTATCCTTCTTTGAAGTGTTATGAATTATATTACGAATTAGTTGAGAAGGCGTTAATAATTGTAGATGTTGATAAAATTATTACAAAAAGATAGAATATCAAATTGTTCCATTTATTAATTCACTATAAGTAAAGTATAGGCATCAAGAAAAAATGCTGTCTGGAGATTTTGAAAGATTTCCATATTTTGAGCTTCCTAAAGCTCATTTTAGTGTTTTTTCGATGTGCTTGTGTGTGTGTGGGTGGGTAAATGTGTATCCAAAAGTTTATGGGAACGTTACAGGCCACTGTAGCGTAAAATTCATATTTTACACCAAAATTGGTCCTTTAGAGTAGGAAAGTCCCCTTTGTTTTAGCCAAAATATGATAGAAAATAACATTTTTTTTTTTACTAAACTATTAATCTTAAGAGTGTTGAAATTTTGTGATTATTATGAATCTGCTGACGGCTAAATTTAAGGGAAAAAACTTAAAATTTGTTTTTTGTTTCACAACTACAACAGCTGTCCAATTTACGTAAAATTTATTTTCAATACCACTGAACTCCTCTGCAATATTCAAAAGCAGTCAATGAGTATCACTGGGGACTTGTTTGAGAACTATATATGTATATTATTTCACGAAATGGCAATTTTCAAAATTGAATTTGATAAATATGTTTCAGATTGAACTTTTTAAATAATTCCAGACAAAAATCATTCAAGGGAGGATATTTTATTCCTTTTGAAGAAAAAGAATCCAGAAATATTTGGGTTTAAAATGAATATTTAAAACACAGGCTTTTCCTGCAGGCTAGTAGTAATTTATTTCTTTCGAAACATATTATTCTTAGACGTAGATTCATTCATCTACGGTAAAGATGTTTTGTCTTTTTTTTTCTTAACTTTACAGAGTTTTTCGCTAAAACAGCATATAATCTTTGGACACATATAATTGACTATCAACAGAATCAAAGTTTGGTAAAAACTATCATAAATAATTACAAAAAATAAAGTTTGTCATATACACTAAATAATTTAAACAACTCTTGGTTTCTAACATTTTTGAAGCGTTAAACAGAAGGAATGGCCTATAATTTTTTTTCTTTTAGGAACATAACAAAAATAAATATAATGGCTATCTAGCAGATTTCTATGATAAAATGGGTGACTGACTTTTTTTTTAAGGTATTAAAAAAAATATATAAATACGACTAGCTTACTCCCTTTTTTAAAATAATATTGATTACAAATAAAACAATGTACGCGACAGCAATTTATCTACATTCTCACTATTTATTGTCAGATTAAGAATTGACCAAGACCTTCTAGAGACCTTTGTTGAAGTATACTTTCGGAGGGATGTTCGTCCCGTGTTTCTCTTTTATTGCACTGTACTTGGTTGACTCTAACTTGCTAACAACAGATGAACTCAAAGAGCTGAAACAAATCAAATTCAATTACATACAATTAACTTTTTTTTTTAATCAATATATTTTGCTTATTAATAAGACAACTTGGTATGAATTATGAAATTTGTTATTTGTGAGGATACAACCCAGATTGAACATTTTATAGTTTAATATAGTAGAAACTTAAAAAATTAAATAAATTTAATTAAATTAAAAATATGTTTTAAAAAATCAATTATTTGAAAGAAAGGTAGTTACTGTATTAGTATTCATGATTTTAGTAAATAACTAAACGTACAGTCTCCGATTGTACAGGTGTAGTGAATCCACTGAACGATGGCTAGTCACAGATTACATTCCCTAAAGATTTCTATATTTGCAAGGTCTTTAGCAAATTTGCAAGGCATATGTGTTTAGCAACTTAGGACAATGTGGACTTGGCCGGGTTGTCAGATTTTTGTAGTAGTTACTAAAGATGCCTAGAAGTTAAACGAAATGTTCTATTAAATTTCCCCCTCTCCCTTTCATCTTGAAGGTTCCTAACTAGAATTTAAGACTGATTGGCAAACAACTCATGCTGATTACAACATATAGAATTAAAACTGTAATTATAAATGTTGTGAAAACTCATAAATATACAGTGCAAGATCTGGCACATCTGGGTAGCACATTATAATATTATTTCGATTGTACAACAAACCCATGATGGAAATATAACCCTAGACTTTTTACGACTTCAGAGCAAAGTTTAGTGAATGCTAAAAATTCACTAAAGAGCCAATGATTGAATATTTGGGCATTTCGAGTGTCCAGTTAATCTACAAGTTATTCAACGTGAGTTGTTCTCGATCAATGTTTTCATATTTTTTATTTCCCTCCTCTATTGAGTTCAAGTTCGGCTGATGTTTTAAGAACTCTATTACGGAAATCTAGTACAACATTCCCAATATTCCGAATAACAAATTTAGAATCATTACCGATGTTCAAATAAACTTTCTGTGTCAACTGATAGGATACTATAAACACTCGATCACACCTTAATTCTTCCAGGATTATTATCTGTTTCGATAAACATGACCTGTTCATACATGTTGAAATGTAGTTATCTAAAAAATGGCACGAACTTTCCTACCAAACTGATTATATCAATTTTGAGCCACAATAACTAGTAAATTTGAATTGAATGCATATGGAGGTAGTAAACAATACTTACCATCGCTGAGGGAAGATGGCACAAGCTGCAGGAACCATGACCGTAAGACTGAAACAAATATGTTTCATTAACTTTTTGAGATTGTAATAATTAGTTGTTTTAAAGATAAGACAGAACATCTGGATGATTTGTACAACTTCAGAAGATTCAATGGTTACTGCTAGTTATAGCGTCTAAGTCAAAGGGTTCTCAATAGGGGTGAATTTTGGGTTTTCATGGAATGAACTGTGGCCACAGTAAGTTTACAGAGTGAGGAAAGCTATTATAGGTTTTAACTTCTTCATTGTAATTTAAAAAATTTGATTGAATTAATATTTTATATATCCATCAATAATTGTAATTAGCATTTCATTAGTGAAATTCTATTATAAACATAATGTAAAGTTATAAAAATGTATATAGTACCTTGGAAAGAAGAGGGGGTGGGGGAATAGAGGAATGAATGGGCCAAGGAAAGCTGAAAACCCCTGCTCTAAGTCATAGAGTAAGATTACTTGCAATGCGCAATATAATAACCCTTAAGAGATCTACATTTATCAAGAGGATATCATTCTATTCTTTAAAAATCATTTTATCTCTTTCATAGACGGAACGTAGTGTCCCCCTTCAGATTTATTTACTTTTAGTAGTAGGTATAAACGGATCTACCCAATTATTTAAATCTAAAGAATAAGACTAGGAGTTCCAAACCGGCTGTTTTCCTAAAGGAACTTTGTAACTAGAGTTGCCAAATGACATGACTTTTCAATAAAGCAGGCAGCAATTTATGGTATAGATGTTACAGTATTCACGACGTTGACTATTACTAATAATATTGACTGTATTTAATCAACGCTAAATCACTTTTGTAATTTTATGACACTTAATTTAGGTACACTAGAATTAAGAACAAATGTAACTCCCCGCTTCATTGGAAGTAACATACCCACCACTACATACTGATATCCATGAATTTTCCATTGGTCATATTAAGGAAACATTTTCATTAGATTTAGAGCCAGAGTTCTAGGAGTACAAGAATATTCTCTATATCTTCCCTAATAAATGAAACTTAATCTAAACTATGGCAACACGAAAAACGACATATAAATTAAACAGGCAATACAAACAACTTATATCCAAGGGAAACTACAAACAACTCTAAAATAAATTATCCGTACATTTTCTATTATTAAAGCTATTACCTAGAGTGAGCACGTGCTAACTACAGAGAGATGAATGTCTCTCTCGGAGATACTTTTATTATATATCTTATCCTTTCCTGATAATGCTTGAATTAATACGTAAATAGTTTTACACACACAACTTGTTAAAACGTTATGTTAATACGTCACACGTTGTTATGTTAAAACGTCACACAACGTTTTAAAATAACAGGATAATATATCATTCTTGAAGTCAAAGAAACTACTTACAAGCATCCAACCATGAACGTCTGGAATGGTGCATGAAACCAGGTATTCTTTCTAAACCAGCAATTCCTTTCCAATCTCTCCACAACCACAGGAAGTAGAACTGCAATATAGGCATACAAACATTTATAAAATTTGTTTTTAGAAAAAAAAAACTGTAACAATCTGTATACAATAGTATATTGCCTTATTCCAGTTCAGAAGATACAGGCAATATATCGACATCTTCATTTGGCCCCATATTATTAATGTTTTAAAGACATTTTCTTAAAATCCTTCTAAATTTCTGCTTCTCCTTCACTTTCATTCACCATGTTTCCAACAGTCATTCCTTTTCCTCATGTTGCCGTTACCCAGCACAACTGCACTTCCCTTTACATAAACCTACCAGTACTAAGCAGCAACATATACTAAGATCCCTGTAGGTAATTTGTAAGAATATTATGAAGACCTTAGATTTTCTTTCAACACATTTTAAAGAACGAATTTTTTTAACGCAGCTATCCCTCTCTTAATGAAAGCCATATTTTACTTGCTAAGGTAAGGCCCAGGAAGAATCGAACTGATTTCCCTTTTCACTACTACTTACCTTTCGGATGTCGATAACTTGAAACTGTATTAAGTTTTATCTTCTTCTTCTTCAACTTCATAGTTTTGTCACATTTTTTGAGATATAAGCTGAACGACAGTTTTAAAATGAGGGAACAACTGCATAGAGATATAAAATTACAGAAGACATACCTATCTCAGAGGACATAACAAGATTTCATAATAAACACGTGAAATAACAATTAATGTTAAAACTACAATCAGTAATGAGAAATAAGACTAAAATCTTTCAACCACGACAAGCCTTCCTCGTCACAGAGTCAAATCTCTGACGAAGACCGCTTGTTGCGGTTAAAAGATGTCTTTTTTTTTTCATTTATTATTGTGGTTTGAACATACGAGTATCTACATAAGCAGACATGTAAAGAAGACGTACCTGCGTAATTTATATCTTCGAATTCAATTACCTAGTAATAAATAGTTTAGATTGAGTATGTGAGAATAGGGTACATATACCCAATATATAGTGTCCACTTTGTCATAAACAATGAACAATTTCTTAAATAACTATGAAGACAGCTCAGTTTCTGGTGTCTAGAGTGGTAGTGGAGAGTCAACTAAGAAGTGAAGTCTAGGACTTCAAGGCTATTCCCCCAGTCAATAGGTGAAGGCAATAATCAATTACTACAACAAAATCAGTCTAGACTTTTAACAGTTAATTTGTAAAAATAACAATACTAACCCATTCCTGGAGCGCACATTGCTATTCTAGAGCAAATAACTTGGCTAATCCCCTTAGCAGCAGCAACCTGCAAACATATTTTATAACATTCATGATTCGTAATTCACTAGTTATAATTCCTTCAAAGATATTTTAACGGAATGACCATTACAGGTATATTTAGACATATATTAGTACAAAGATTATTGAAACAAATAATTCACAATAAAATAAGTAAAAAAAAAGTTGTTTACTAGAGTAATATGGCATTTCATTACTTACGATCTGTTATAGTGTGGTATCTATTCATGATGTCGAATTTCAAAAATTACGTCTCCACACAAAATAGATTTATGTTAAAACTAACAACGGGTTTCGAACGCTCAGTGTTCTTCTTCAGGTTTACATCTGCACTGTTGAGGTTGTTATAGCATCAGAGACCTAGAATGGACACATGTGTTGTCATAACACCCTCAACAGGCTTGATGTAAACCTGAAGAAGAACAGTAAGTGTTCGAAACGCGTTGTTAGTTTTGACATAAAGCTCTTTTTTGTATAGAGATATAATTATTCCCCTAATATGACATTTATAACAATGCATTTTTCAAATATTAATAAGCAAAATTGGCTATCTAAGAGTTTGAAATTAACTTTATCCCTAGTCAATATATTTACAAGATATTCTGAAACTACATAAACCAAGCTACTTTCAAATCCATGTTCCATTTATTGTTTCTTATTTAGATCGTGCGAATACCTTAGATGTGTGTACGCCTAAATCTGTAAAAGTTTAAGCACAAAAGACACAAGAAAGTGTGTTTAATCTATTTAAAAAGACATTACTTAAGATAAAAATGAAAACTCATTGTCGATTACAATTTTTTTCCTCAACAACTTCCACTCCAAACTTTTTGTTCTAACGTCATCCAAGCGCCCAAAATGTCAAAAGCCGTCGAAGTGGAAAATAGGCGTTTGTCATTCATCTATCTGTGATGCAAGTATTACCAATGAACTTTATAAAAAAAATGCTGTTCCTCTGAAATATGATAATGTTTCGTTCTTTCCACTTCATTCTAATTAACAACTGTAAGTTAATTTATAGTAATTACCAAAAACAATTCTTGTCTAAATTCAAACGTATAAACGTACCGTCAATTCATAGATAACCTTTTTTGTATTATGAATTTTATTAGTTTTGATATGATAGTTTAATCCTAACAATTTAGGTCTGATAATTTACCATATAGAAATCATAAAACATTTATACCGGTATTTTTAAACAGAAAATGTTAAATTATTATTTTTCTTTTTTGTTCACCCATGCCAAGCCAAGGCGGACTAGTTGTATGTATAAATGATGGGTATATTTCATCGATTCAAAGTTCTCATCAATATCAAAATAACGTACGTAACTGAAATTTTTGAACATAATAATATTTTTAATTTTGACAAATATTGTTTTTAAATGTTCGGCATCAATGAGCAAGCAATGGTGTATTTAGAGAACTCTATAATTAGCAATTACCTAATGGGTCTCTAAGTTACGTAATGAGTCACGCCAGACACGGTGACGGCCAAATATTTGACAGGCTTTCATGGACCCTACTTTAACAATGAGTGCGTCTAATTTAAAACATTATGTACTAATCTTTACAAACATAACATTTTATCTACTAATTTCTGAATGAACTTCAATTATTCGGATCATTGGAGCATAGATTATCAATTTAAGACAATTCAAACAAATTGGATAAATGAACTCGATGACAACTATTAATAGAGTATAATTAATAGTCAAACGGCTCCAAAGTTTAGGATAATTTGACAATTAACTATAATTAGACTATTACTGGATATTACCCATACATCGACTAAGTGTGACATATCAAAATTTGAAAAAAAAAAAAAGGACATATTGCTGAATGATGTATCCTGAAATGCTCGATGGTTGAGCGGTTGTATTTGTGTGTTCAACTCGGGCACTTTAGGGTGATTCAAAGTGGTTAAAGGGCAGCACGTTAAACTAGTCGGCCTGATTTGATTTTGGTGGTTATATGACTGAGAAGCTTAGGAAGACATATAAAGTCAAAACAGGTTATATTCGTGTGATTGATACTAAGGAGGATTGATGCTAAGTTGGTAGTTCGCTCTGACACTATTTTTTTTTTCTATGAAGAAAATGCAAAAGCTGTCGGCTTTGAGCCAGTAATATGTCAGGTACTTGTTAAAGATCTCGACAACTTTACAAATTTAGTCTGAACTAATTTTAGACTACCATTGGAGAATTATGACCTTAGATTATACCCTTGAATAGAAAGATAAAAGAAAAAAAAAGCTAACACCATATTAATTGAATGACCACAAAAGCAATGTGTTTGTTTCGTAAAGTTTTGACTTTCAATCAAAGTTTAGTCGTTTTTGCTCTCAGGGATTATTTTTTTTTTAATTATTATTATGAAATTCAATCCGGATAATAAATTTTGAATATTTAGAATTCTATTGTAATTAATATCGTACTTACAACTATAAGTTTTATTTAAATACTTCTAATAATGAAATGGTAATTTAGCGAGTCCTGATCACATTAATTCCGAATTACTTAAAAACATTAATGAGAAAACATTTTCCTGTTATAAATAAAAAAAAATTGGATACCTTGCGTCTTATCTATATAACAAAACTAATTTCGGTTTAATTACTGTTAAGTGCATTCAATCGGTAACCATATATCAATTAGGATTGAATTAACATCCAAGTTTTAAATATTAAAAACAAAGGATGGGTGGGGATTTAGTAACAGAAAAATTTAGACATCATAAATATTATGAAGGGTTTATAATTGATGAATAGTTGTTCTGTAGAAAGGTCTGTAATGATTCATTAAAAATAGTTTGCTTTAACCAATATGACAGAGAATTATGAACTTCTAAGTACTGCGTTGTTTTTAACACGTACTCATTACTTTGGATTGTTTTTTTTAATTTAAACTGAGATTAAATTACTGCAAGCGATGCATGAACTTTAAATTCCTATCCTATAAAATCTAAAAAAACCATCATAGGCCGCCTTTTTTCCAAACATCCAATCAATAAGGAAATAAAACTGTTATTTTTGTTGTTTGTTTTCCAATGCCCACACTTATAAGGCTGTCATCTTTTGTGTTGTGATAGAGGTGGAAATTGTGGCTCATTTATTATTTGGCACCCATTTTAGTTTATTTTTCATATTTCTTCTACATTTTTTATATTTGAAACCAATCATAAGCTTATCTACAGAGTAAGTTCATTCACAAGTTCTATTTTTTAATGTTTAAATGGGTGCCAAATAATAAATGAGCCACAATTCCACCCCTAGAACAGCACTAAAAAATTCAATACTTATAAGTATTGTCATTGGAAAACAAACAAACATCTATTTTTTAGGTGTAATTCTTAAGAGTATCCTGCATAACCTCGTAAAAAGAGATTTACTTGTCATGACTGATACCAACCTAAGTACATTTATTCAATCATTACCAATACGAATTCTGCATTGTAATGAGTAATTTAAATTAACTATTCAGATTCACAAGCATACCTACTAGAATGTGAATATTACTTTATAAAATTCATTATTAAAAATTATAAGTTCGTACAAAGAGTAAAAGTAGATTTAATACTTAAAAAAAAAACCAACCCTCGATTCACCAATCCTATTATTGTTGTCGTCGAAAACATCGATTCCGTTAAGTAGTTCGTTTTGTCTCATTAATGGTATGTTTACACAATTAGCGGCAGCTACAGCAGCAAATGGAACGTATCTCTGGAACAATTATTAAAACCAAATCAACCACAAATCTTACTTCAGTCATGCAAACTTTGCTGTTTTAAATCTCTCACCCATACATGGGTATGCATATAAACAAAAAAATAAAATTATACCATCTAGAGGACATTAAATCAAAACAATAGCAAAATACACACACGAAAAGACAAAAAAATATTTACTTCTATACTTCGACACTCATGAAGAGAAGTATCCTGTTAGTAGAAAGGTCTCTTTTTATGACGACGAATGTCAAAAAATAGAAGTAAATTTGTGTCAGTCTTTTTTTCTGTGTGTTCTTTCAGTAATTTGTCTAAACATAAAAAAATAAATTCAGGCCCATATCATATATATATTTACGATTTACGTTTTTATATAAACATATATTTATACATTTTTTTACACATATATAAAAAAAAAGTTTGAAATTGTCGGTTGAACAATCATCAGGCGAAAATAATACAGAAATACAAAAAACACACTATTATTCCCATGAAGGATTAGTTAAAAGTTCGAGATTATGTTTTATAGGAGGCTCTAGTAGTGAGTTTTTCCCACATACTACGGTTTATTGACCTTATAGAAGTTCTTATTTTGATTTCAAATACACAGATATAAAAGTTGACAACCCCGCTAGTGTAGCTAGGATTCGTCGTATACCTCCTTATTACTCTCATGACAGTTTTTGCCGAAATTTAAGACTACAAGAATATTTTTTCGTAAATTGTTAAATTTCAGTTTATTCTGACTTTTTTTTTTTTTTGTCAATATAGAACACTCTTATCGGTTAATAAAAATATGGATAAGGAAAAAGTTAAAAGAAAATAAGAAACGAAAACGACACAGAGATTAAAAAACCATCTACTATTTTTGTTGCAGTACGATAATTCTGTCTGTCTGATAAGTTTATCAGAATATTGATAACACATTTTCTAATATATTTCAATTAGTAACCAAGATTCAAGATGAGGTCAGATTCAAATGATTTCAGAAAACTTGCTCACATTTCTACATCCACGGGAACAATTTTTTTCTGACAAGATATATGAGGACTGCCTTATATTGCAGAGACATTTGGAAACCAATAACACGAAATCGGAAATCAAAATTGTTTTAGAGCTGTACAACTAAAAAAGATTGAAGCCCCATTGACTTGATGATTTCAAGAAATTGTCCAATCAAGGTAATATGTACCTGTAGAAAAGGACTACATCGCTTTGCCAAGTAGTTCTTAAAGCCAATCGCAGTGATGCAGGCGGCAGTCGTGGCTGACACGTAGGCCACCGCTAACTGGGTCGTGGTCAACGCAGACTTGGCGTTCCTGTTTGTGTAGTTGACAAGGGCGTTGAAGGACTGGTTGACCCATTGCCAAAACACCAGTGCCGGAACTGTCCTGGCACAAAATGAGTACTTTATTGACAATATTTAGTAATTTAGAAAAGAATATTGGGGATAAGATGTAAGGTTAATATTTTAATAATATTTTTAACTAAATGTTCTGTCATTTCTTCATTGTAGAATATCTAAACTAAAATTCAGGTGGATCGAAATTCGTTAAAATTGAGAACAAATCTAGGTTTTATTTTATACGTTGAATTCAGGGAAAATAACTTATAACAAATACTAATAATCTGATAATATTTTTCACACATATGATATGATGGTCACAAACCAAATAACAAATTAAACATTAAAGCTTAATTAGACTGTGCTTTCAAAATATCTCCAAAGTCATTTATTATCTATTATTAATTTTTTCAATTGTCCTAGATTAGCTATAATGTCTATTATCAAAAACAGCAACTCCACATTATGAGAGAATAATATGACTACCAATTGGGCATATATCTCCTCCAAATATGATAAGTCAATTTAAGTGAAAAAAAAAGTCCTTGATATATATATATTAGTGTACATGACAGTAAACCTTCTCTTAAGTATATCGTATTAAAGCTCACAGTTGTTTCCCCATTGACAACTTTCTTAATGGTTGCCTCCAATTTTTTGATAATTCTGCAATGGGCGAGTGTCAATCAAACTTGCCAGAGGCATAGAAGTACAAAGGGTTCTTGGTGATCAGGGACAATGAAAACTAAACTTTAAACTCATTAAATCATTATTTAAAGATTTTTAATGGTGAGTTTAGTTTATTACTTTAAGTTAAGTAAATTAGTTTATAAATAGTTATATAGTGATTTTAACCTTTGTTTTCATTGTCCCTGTTTCACCAAGAACCTTTTGTACTTCCACCTCTGGCAAGTTTTGTATGATAGCTATCATCCGCCCACTGAAGGATTATTAGAAAATTGAAGGCAACCAGTAAGATGGTCGTCAACGTTGAAACAGTCGTGAGCTTTAATATACCGATATATTTATATATTATCAAACCACAATACGAAATGGGGAAAAAAGACTAAGATCTTTCAACCGCAACAAGCGGTCTTCGTCAGAGTCAAAACCCAACTCTGATGAAGATCGCTTGTTGCAGTTGAAAGACCAGTCTTTGCAGCCTAGTCTTTTTTCCCCATTTCATGTTGTGGTTTGATCATTGATTGTTATTTCACGTGTTTATGTGAAATCTTGCTTTGTATATATATCTTATATTTACGACATAAGGTGCACATCATGACTTTTATTTTAAGAATGAGACGCTCGGTAGATCATTTGTGACATTTCCTTCCAAAATTAATATGTATACACAAAACACTCAATTTCACAAAGAATTCAAACTCTAATATAAAGACAAGAATGACTCAGAATAAAATGAACAAATTTGTAAATATATGATTTTACACATACTTACCTATACCAAGTCAACATTGCTCCAGTGATTAGCATTCCACCGGGCATCTGAAATGACATTCTCCCAAATATATTCATCTTATCACCAGTGTCTGGATGAAAAGCACTGTCATATAATTGTTTTGAGTATAATAACTGATCAGTTGTTGTCCCGGGTGGTTCACGTTGTTGTCTAAAATACAACAGATTTAAACAATTATTTTCCTTCTTCATGTAAATCAAATTGGGCTTTCCTCAAATTGAATCTGATTATTATATACCTGTATAAACTTCGCAATTCTTTAGCTCTATCCAAGTATTCATCTTGCACAAAATTCAACCTCGGATCTGTTATCCAAGCAAAATACTTGAATCTTCCAATGTAAGTGCACTGATCCCATATTGGATCATCATAATTAAATCGATTAGTCGTGCAAAACATTCCTCACAAATATTTTACTAAAATTCAGACTAGAATAACTCCGTTACAAAATAAATTTAACAAATACCTAAAAAGGAAATCAGTAATTCAATCACGATCAGAAAACACAACCAGGAATGTCAATGACAGCCGTAAATTTTGTTACCGGTCAAAGTTCGACGATACAGTGAAAAGGAAAGAGGGGAAAATTGAAGGGTGAGTACCTTCTTTAAGGTTCTATTTGAAATTTAGTGTCCTAACCAAATGTTGCTGATACAAATGGTTTACCTTTCCCTATTAGGAAAAATCAATAATTAACCATCACACATTTAATTCTAATGTGCTAAATAAACATTATTAAAAATATATTATTTACTTTGCTAGATAATTTAAAATTAAAGAACTAAAACAACATTTATGGTTAAATATTATTACATGAATACATATTTACAAATTATTATTATTAGTATTTCAAACAAAAGCTTGATGGGATTTTATTTGAATATTTTATTATGACATAAGAAATATTTTTAATTTTTAGGGACCATTTCCTAGTTTAAAGTCATTCTGGTTCACTGTATTATGCGGGTCATAGTTTAGGAAATATGGCGGAAGAACAGGTGAGTCTGTAAACAAACTGATTATTTAGTTAATTATTATAAAAATGTTAATATATGGACTTTTAAGAACAATAATGAAGGAAGGAAATAAAATCGTAAACTCTGGTGTTTATGTTTTCAACTGTCATCGAATTTATATCCTGTAGACTGTCCCTCTCCTGACTCCCATTTATAATATTTAAACTTTTTGACTATATTTTAAATGTTTATCTCCTAAAATTTTCCACTGAGAGTTGTAGAAGTGAATTTTAATTACTGTAAGATTCTATTGGAAATTACAGAATAATTCATTTCTTTAAAACATTAATTTTTGTCAAATTTGTTTTAGAGCAAATTATTATCATTTTGTTTGAAACAAGTATGTTATCCTGTAGCTAGAAGATACAGTTAATTTCAGTGGCAGTTGGGATATTAAGGAGTAACATGCATTTTGTGTTCTTTACATGAGTGAAATTTAATTTTGAGGAGGTTTCTTTATAACCGGCATTTTGACGTCTTAACAAATCAACCGTTTTTTTTCACTTCTTTCTGTAAATTTCTTCTTACAGTCATTAAAAAAAACTTTAGGCAGGGAATCATTAAGTTAAATAATTTTCTAATTTATCCATTTCATGACCATTGCAAAAAAAATGTGCTTCTTACCTTTTAAGGTTATTGTTTTGCTTGATCGTCAACATAAATAAATATTAATTTTAGTCAGAATTACTGAATTTAGTCATTTATATATAACACAGAGGTGTTAAATAGTAAATGTTAAGGGGGTTAAGATTTCCTGTTCATGTGTGTAAAACAAAATAAAAGTTTTAAATTAGTTTATAGGTAGTTTATAATTTTCAAAAGAATCTGACATTATGGTAGTAATGTGACATGAAAACACTTATTATTAATGTTCTATACAATGACTAAAGCATTAGCCATTTTTACTATTCAAGTTTTAATAAATAATTTTCTTGGTTTGTTTACAACCTTCATTGATCCTCCTCTCTACATGGAATTCATGTGACACCTTTTGCAGATATCTTATTTCAATTACAGTGCTGTATTTACTTCTCAATTACAAGTTTATTTTGTCACAATGGTTAATAATTACTGCATCCTGTAATTTACTTAGTAGCCTATTTAAGATATTTATCTTAAATAATGAATTTAGTTATAATTTTTATTTTTTTTTATTTTCGAGTTGTTTTTTAAACCAATCGGAAATTAATAAAAAAATATCTTTATTTCAATATTTTACTTGTTCAGCTCTGTAAAAGTTACGTTTCTGCAAATTTGTAAACTTGAATTATTAATGCTAAACAAAACTTTCTGATTGTTGAATACCATAGAATAATGACAATGAAGTAAACAATTGAAGTTATTAATTATGAAATGGGCAAAAGTTAAAACTTTTTAAAAGGTTAGATATACTATAAAGTATTTCATTTCTTAAAACACTTTATTTTAAGCACTTAAGTTGAATATGTTATTTAAAAAAATAAAAAAAAAACTCGTTCATTTACTTTAAAAATACTTCAGCTGTATGTGTTTTTCATAATTCATACTTCTTTCGTTAATTGATTAATACATTTGTTTCATTATTGAAATGTGCTGATTAAATTTATATGCTTTGTAATATTGTGTTTTACTCCTATTAAAATTTCATTTTGAAAACATTTAGTGTTTATGAATATATCTGATCCACTATTTCCGCATTTTGGAATTGTATCATTTCTGAAATTGGCAATTGTCTTCCCTATTTATATTTCATTGTTTGTTTTATAATTCTTAGTAGACAGTAAGGACTACTTTCTTGTACATTTAGATTATACTTAGTGTATGAGCATTAAATGTTTATGTTTATAAATATGTTTCATTTATGATGTGTATATTATGATGAAATGTTTCTTTACTTTCAATCTTTTAATGTATTTGCAGACTGTTTTTTTTTTATGTTTACAAATGTTCATAATTCCTAGGACGGAATTTGTCAATCTCGAAAATGATATAAATATATTTCAAATATTAGTTTTCTGTTTAGTTTCTTTTTCGTTTATCCTTTAACCTTGAAAATCTTAACAATTTAAACAGAGTTCCCCAAGATTGACATCCTTAGTATTTCATTTGGAATTTAAATCTTTAGATGTATTGTTTGTGTAGAATGAATGCCAACTTATGAAATACTCTCATGAGAATAATCTAATTGTTAATCCTAGACTGATAGAAGCCTTTATATTATAGAATTTTCATTTTAAATTTAAATAAGAAAATGTCCATTCCTACTTTCACTACAGCAGCATATGATACTGCATTTGTATAATGTATTTCTATGTATGGTTTAGGAAAAGAAAACATTTCGCAAGACCTTTAAAATTCTATTGTCACATAATTTCTTGGACAACTTTATAAGGTGATTTTCTTTGTAATATTTCGGTAATTGGGTTTAATTATTGAAGGTATGGCAGTTTGAATCCGTTTTTACATTTATTTTATAGTATTAATTCGTAACTATTAAAATGGATTTTCTTAAATTTAAAAGAAATGAAATTTTAATAAATAATATCATTTATGTTTAAAGATTAAAACTTATTCTAAAATACTTGGCCTTAAATTGACTTCTACAATTCTGTTCTAAATTTGTAGGTTTGAATACTAGTTAAAATTAATATTTAACTAAACTTTTAATACTATTGCTTTACGCAGTGTCCGTACTGTGAGTATATATTCTGTGATTTTGTTTTAATGCATGATGACACTGTTTTTTAATTTATTTACGGAATTGATTATTATCATGAATTTGTTAATCATTGTGTTATCTTATATATATTAATTTAGAAGTCAAGGCTCATTATATAAGAGAGATAACTAATTTAAATTAAATTTACTAAACTATCTGTTATGATAATGACTAAAGGATAAGAATTTGTACTAAAATTGTAAACTTTGTATTTATAAACAATTATCGGGATATACATATATAACATAAACAGAAAATCGTGCTAATTCTCACTTTTCAATATTTCGACGTTCTTTTGTTACTATACAATATTGAAAAATATGTTGGACTGTATAATTCGTGTTACTTTCTGGTTTCAATTGCAATTTGTTCTTTGGACAGAATTGAACTGTTATTTTATATATTTTGTGATAATAATTTGACTGTGTCTTGGAAAAGAAAATAAATTGACAATCAGTTTTCTAGGTTCAAGTCAAGTCATTTTTTATTTAATCGGAAAACTATAGTTTTGACATTACAAGTTAGGGGATTCATTCCCAGATTGAGGCTCTGACGAGGACAGTTACAAGTCAAAAGAACTTATTTTATTCGTGTGATAAAAAAAATTATTCGCTAAGTGTTATTACCTTCTGCATCTTATGTACAGTATGGACTACTATTATTTATGTTATGCTACAGCATATTTAAGTGTAGTGATGCTTAGTAAATATTTTTGTATAATAAATCACTCTGAAGATTACATCAAAATGAAGGTGACTTTTTGATGTATGTGCGATTTTACTTTTAGGAACTGATAGAAAGAGATGCGAAAAAGTACTTGAATAGTTGTGGCTCAGATATATGTACTAATGCTTTATATGTTTACATATATAGAAACGTCTAAACTGCAGTAAGAAATTCAAAAAATGAGGCTAGGATCTTCCCATGAAAACCACTAGCCTTGATCTGACTGAAATACTCGGAGTCACATTCACTATGACTAAACCATTCCTGTCACCAAACTAAGATTGTTTTGGCTTAAAGCTCTTTATCCTGTTTCTGAATTTCTTCCTTTTGATTGAGACTTTAATTTTTATTTCATGTGTTTACTGTGAAATTTTTCTATTTATATATTTATACAATGATTTTGCAATAAATGCGTGAATTGAAGTCAATTTATAAACCATAGTATGTAATTTAAAAATGAGATTAAGATCTTTTGATCAATAAGGGTACTTCTCAGAATGATGACCTGATTTTGATTTTCTGAATCTAACAAAGATTTACTTTGTCGAAAGATTTTAGTACACTTTTGGAACTCTGTACTGTAGTTTATAATGTATACATATCCGTATGTATTATATGAAGTAGTACAAAGTAAATTTGGTCAGATTTATGATTCCAAAAAATAAAATCAATAATACATTTCAGGATAGTTTTCGTAAACCCTCTAAATTAAGAAATCAAAGTTTTTTTTTCAAATTTTGTTTATCTGTTTATGAAGAAGGTAATAAATAATAAACCAGTTTATTTGAACCAGAAAACCGATGGAATCCAATGTACTTAATTTTCAGTACATTATATATATATATATATATATATATATATATATATATATATATATATATATATATGTGTGTGTGTGTGTGTGAATATATACCAATTAAAATAAACTGTGACAGATAGAATGAAACATAAAGACTCACTATTCAGTCTATGTGTCATAGTTTATTTTAAGTGTTATCCGTCCTGCCGGACCGTTTTTCGTTTATCATATATATATATATATATATATTCTCTTAATGACATATTCACCGTGTAAGATATTATAACTTATAGATAAGCAGAAATATTGAAATAAATGCATTTGATTCTACAACCAAAGAAATCACAACATAAATCGAAAATGGAACATTTCTAAGATTTTTCGAGGTCGTCGTTGTAAAAAAATCAGTTCTTTGACAACGAACGAATGACTCCTTTATGCCTAGAGATTTTTCAGTGATTTTTGGCCAATTTTTTATATATTTATAACTATTTGGTTGTCGGAATTTTTCTTTAATTTCATTTATTGAAATTGTTGATATATCCATTTCATGAATGATTGCTTAGTCAGTGTGGGTGGCCGTATTCATTCTTTTCTGTTATTAATCTTCTTCCGTGTTCATGTAGCTTTAACGATTAATAAATTGTCTATATAAATATATATATTCTGAATTAGTGGTCCGGATCTCGAATATGATTGGCTATTTTTGATCAATTGTCAATTAGACCAAATCGAGCTGGAACATTAGAATCCAAAGAGGGAAGTAAAAACAATTGGTCAAAAATAGCCAATCATATATATATATATATATATATATATATATATTGTTTTCTATGAGTTGTCTGGGGAAAGGAATATGATTCGTTACAAGGGTGACCAATAGGAGAGTAGAGTTTGTAGGCCCATGCAGTGGGTAACTGGGACCGCACGCATGGACCTACAAACTCTATTCTCCTATTGTAACGAATCATATATATATATATATATATATATATATATATATATATATATATGTTGAATGCCAGATTAGATATTGCAAAAGACGAGCCAATCCCTGTTACGTATTACTTTGGGCACTTCTTATTGGTTGTGGGTGTTTATTCGTTACTTTGGGCACTTCTTATTGGTTGTGGGTGTTTATTCGTTACTTTGGGCACTTCTTATTGGTTGTGGGTGTTTAGGACGCCAAGACCTTCATCCAACTCTATTGGAAAATTAAGTAGGGACTGTGAGCCCTCTCCCGGAGTGAAGGCTGAGGCGGCCGAGCAGACGGAGTGTGCTAAGGAGAAATGTGTTCAACGAATAAACACCCACAACCAATAAGAAGTGCCCAAAGTAATACGTAACAGGGATTGGCTCGTCTTTTGCAATATATATATATATATATATATATATATATATATATATATTAAGGAGTGACTTGAATGAGTCTATTACATTATCCCCGTTGTTTATTAGTTTTGTTTATGGTATATTCGTACACTAGGTAAAAGCAGTCAAATTCGTTTCAACAATCCTGTCTTCTTGCCCTCTCCTCCGCTGCCTTACGACTAGAACTAGTTCTCTTTTTCTTAAGTCTTGAAATAACCGTTTTATACCCAATCAGTTGCTGGTCTTTACTATTTCTTCATTAAATTATTTTATTATTAATATCAGCATATATACACTCTTGTATGTGAAGAAAATCAATCGATGTGTAGTTAATTATGTTGTAACACATCATCTTCGAAAATAAAGGAACAATTTCTACCTTACAGGGGGTTTTCTTTCCTCCTCAACAGCTGTGTTACCTGAGGAAACGCCTGTTTTTTAATTTTTTTTATTTTAAATTTTCTTTCATTTATTTAAAACTATCTAAAAAATATGTCTAAAAGTGGTCAACTATTTGTTGATTTTTTTTCTGCTGGCCGTTTATCTTTATTTTATTTTGCAGACCATTTTTGTTTTATTTAATTATTTTTGATGGTATTTTTAGTAAATTATTGTATATTTAGCAAATATATTATGTTCTAAAGGAATTGTTTTTTTTTTTTTTTTTTTTTTTTGTAGGAGGTGCAAGAGTTGGAACGCTTGTGTAAAGTACTGTATGGACCTGGGGACGATGAAACTCGACAGAGGGCTGAGAAGTTGCTGGTGAACTTTCAAAATTCACCCAATACACTGTCCAAGTGCCAGCTGTTGCTCGAGCGCGCCAACTCTAGCTTCGCCCAGCTGCTGGCGGCCCACACCCTGACCAAGCTTGTCAGTCGGACCACACAGACCCTCACTGTCCAGCAGCGAATAGACATCCGTCAGTCACCTCTGCCACTCTCTTTTTTTACTCTACTTTTCAAAATACTCAACAAATTTTTGAAATAGTAACCACTATTGATTCTTTTTTCTCTTGAAATATTTTAAATTAATGAAATTTTAATAAAGTAATGTTCATATTAAAACAAAATTACTGATATTTAAAATCTGTAGAATCATTAAAAAAAGGGCTAGCAAAAATAGTAGCGGTTTTGACCTAAAGTACGGTGAAGTACCTTTCAATATTACCGAAAAACATAGATATAATTTGTATACCTATATTTGTAATATAGTAGATTCCGGTTAATTGGGACACATCGGGACCGAGGCGTTTTGTCCCAATTAAGCGGCTGTCCCAATTAAACGAATTTCACTTTTTTTTTGGAAATTCATTTGATTGGTTTTAGGAACAATGCCATTAACCAGTAACACACAAAATTAAACAATGCATATTATTTTTTAATAATTTTATTTTATACGAAAACAGCTTTCCAGAAATTTCAGCTGTATATTTCGTAGGTTGTCTAAGTGAGGTCGAACTCCTCTGACTTCGCCTTCAATATTGGACCGTTGATATTTACGCCTCTGCCACTAACAATAGAAAACCATTGATCTAGTGCTTCTTCAACGTCTGGATCTTTCCCATCACGTTTTCTTTTGGATGTCCCTGCCGGTCCTTCTTGTAATGCGAATTCCTCACTTCTGCATGACTTTCTTGTCGTAAGACACGCGATATGGTAGATTTTGATACACCAGTTATCTCAGCGAGCCGACGATAACTTGTATTAAGTGGCTGGCTTTTTATTTTATCAAGCAAAGCAATTTTACTAGTAAGTGTCAAATCGTTTCTTGGCATTTTGGCAAGGGTAAAATTTTTGAAAATACAATTGAGGAAAAATAATTTCATGCGCGAGGTGTATCGGTGAGCGAATAAACTCGCAATAGTGACAACAACTTCACCTGCAAGGTGTATGTATGGTGAGTGAATGAACGCGCAAGAATTGAGACAGTTGTCACAGCGAAGTGTATCGGTAGCTGAATAGGAAAAGACTGAAGCTAATGTCGATGTGAGGCTGCCGCGGCTATTTAAAACACGGGTGTCAGGATCAGAAAGAAGCCGCCATTCCGGCTTTCCCGGACTAAGGAAGGGGGGGGGTTTGTTTTGCCGGTGCACTGGCTCGGATGGAAAAGATAGCAAATGTGAACATGAGGCAGCTACGGATTTTTAAAACACGGGTATCGGGTTCAGAAAGAAGCCGCCTTTCTGGCTTTCCCGGGATTTAGAAGGGGGTGGTGTTTGTTTTGCCGCTGCACCGGCTCGGTTAAACCGAAACTCAGTTAAAACATACTCGGTTAATCAGGACTCTACTGTACTAAAATCTTATATTCACTTTCCCAATTAAACATACAAATTTACAATAGTAGTTCATAGTTTGGTTTCCGTTCTTTGAGTTTTGTCCCAAATAAGCGGCTGTCCCAATTAAACGGTGTCCCAATTAAGCGGAATCCACTCTATATGGTAATATAGATACAAATATATGGTTTTAGATATATTTGTAAACAATGAGTTGTAAAGAACTCCAAGAATTATATCTCTGTCGAATATCATTAAAAATATGTTGAACTTATGGTAATCAAACAATAGTAAATTTATTAATTAGAAGAATTATTAATACTGATTTTGTTTTTTTCTTTAATTAGCTAGTGATTTTTCGTAATATTCATTTTTGTTTATGTTTTATTCAAATTTTATGCTTTCAGGTAATTATGTGTTAAATTATTTGGTTACTAGACCAAAGTTTCAAAATTACGTTTTGGATGCATTGGTTTCACTTTACGCACGAATAACGAAATTAGGTTGGTTTGACATGATAAAGGAAGAATATGTATTTTGGAATGTGATCAGTGATATCAGCAAATTCCTTCAGGTAATTATCATTTACTGTAATAATAGTTGATACTTCATTAATAATGAACTTTAGCAGAATGCTGGAAGTTCATACTGTATTTTTTTTGGATTTAAACTAAACATTTAGTGGTTTACAAGATTATTTTTCTCAATTTGAATATTACAATTTAAACCATGCCAAAATGTTAATTTGCTTACTTTGATTAACCCTTATCTTCTTGAACCCTTTTAACTAGTGTTTTCACATTAGAGGGTGTTTCAACGAATCATGCTACTAATTTTGTTCGTTTATATTAGGTTCATTTCTGTATTTTGCGAAGATTTTGCTATTTTATAATAACTGATGGAAACTCTATCAGCTATTTTATTCTATTAAGACCACTATCCTGCTCAGTGGCCTCGAATCTTCTTTGCTTTTCGAAATGGTTTTATTTAAAAAATATTTTAAATTGATTGGGTTTCGAAGGTGCGGTGAATAGACAAAACAAAATAAGTTGATTTGACCAGTTAAACGAAATAACATTATAACATTTCTTGTAGACAAAGTAAAAAAAAAAGTTGTTTTCTTTAATTGCATGGTTCCTTACTCAGTTAGGGTTGAGACATCTGGGTTCAGCCGCGTGTCTCGCTGTGTGAAAAGCAGTACCTTTTTGGGCAGATGCCTGCAAAGCCACAAGGAGCTAAACCTCCGACCCCTACCAGTAATATTGGGAAGTTTTCTTGAAAACTGGTACTTACTCTTGAAAGCCCGGGTAATGGTTATCCCTTATTGCGAAGACGACCCAGGTCTCTTGGCCAGTGTGGTAGCCCTAAAACTGACTACTTCTATGTGTTGGTAACCTTGTTTTCTTTAGCTGCTCTTGCTTAGCTCAACATGAAATCAAAAATAAAATGCAAGGAAAGCAGCATTTTTAGCCAGTTTTTAATTTAATTTTGTGTCGAAAAAGGGACATGATAAAAGAAACAGACGAGATTGTGGTCACATTTCAAAATAGAGTTTCTTTCAGTTCATGACAATCTGTAAAACGAACATTTAGTCTTTTTGCGGCATAATATTGAATGACTCAAGGATGAGTGCTGTTTGGCGGCCCAGTGGTTGAGCCTTCTGATCTAATTGATCTGAAAGCATGGACCGAAGAGTGGGTGGGGAGGACGAATAGCGATTCACCTCGAAAAGTGTGTGTGAGGGAAGAGCGCAGTAATTGATCCCTTTCTCTATCAAAGTGCCATATATCTAAATTATTAATTTTGATTTGTTGTTTTCGAAAGCAAGGATTCTCAAACTCTTGTTATTCGGGAGTTCTTTAGAAGATTGAACATGTTTGTGAAACGCCGAATAAATTTTATGAAAATTATAAAAAAAAAATAACATCAATTTTACCCTCTAGTAATTAGTATTAAAATTAATTTAATGATTTGGATCCATCTGATGTTTTGTATTTGAATATGTTGCAAACTCGATTTGATTAAAGTAACGTTAAAATATACCATTGCTATATATAGCCGCTTTGCGTATTTAGTTTTTGTTTCTGCTTATTTGAGAATGTTTTTTGGCACAGATAATTCGTCGGAAATCTCACTAATATTTTCAGATTGAACATAACTTTATCGGAATCATTTTATTAAGATAATTCTAACCATTATTCGCTCAGTTTCAAAGAATTTAATTTTCAGTTCACAATTTGCTAAATATTACAAAATATTTATTCAACATATAAGTACTTCGATTAAATATTAATGAACTGTTCTTTTTCTTTTAAAAGCTTTGACTTGCATATTATTAATATGCAATTAGTTTTGAATGGGAGTAAAGTACCAGTATTTCAAGCAAGGTACTCTTCAAAGATTCTGCTGTAAGTTGACCTTTAGCAAGCATACTTTAGAGCCAGAACTATCATTTTGTTGACTATCTTCGAAAGCCTGTTTTGAGAGATGCATATCTTCATATCAGTCTCTATTGTGTTTCTGTAAAAAATTCGATTTGTTTCAGGGTAGTGTTGAACACTGCATGTATGGGGTACAGTTATTATCGCAGTTAATTTGTGAAATCAATCAGATCTCCGAAGTGGATGCCTGTCGGTCGTTGACAAAACACAGAAAGGTTGCGTCCTCCTTCAGGGACAACCAGTTGTTTGAGATCTTCAGGCTCTCCTGTACTCTTCTGAGCAATGCTAGTGATAATTGTAAAAACCTTAACTTCAACGATGCTGCCCAGGTAAATAAAAATATCTATTATGATAAATACATTTATAAGAATGACTTACAATGAATTTTAAACCAAACTTAAGGACTTCGGTATAGTCAGATGTCTTACTAGGCACTTATTTTCAGACTATGCAAAGGATTTTTGCATGTCTTGTGATTCATGGTTATACTCATGAATTAAAAAGAAAAAAAAGTTAATAATTATTGTTAATGCGGTAATTTAGTTCACCCATTACTAAAATGGTTGTCAAATAACAAATGAGCCTAACTTTCCCCCCTTAGAACATTACTCAAAGGAAAATTCTATATTGTCGGAGATGGCAACAGTTACAATTAAGTAACTTAGGTTTCATAATTGTACCAAAGGAAAGAAGTCAAACTACCTTAAACTGAAAATATATAAACATTCTTTAAGTAATTGTAATTTAGTTGTTGTAATTCGTTTTTTTAAAACTTGTAAAAGACCTGTTCTCTAACTGTTGTCTAGCATTCTTATTATATTATAAATGTTTATTTGATAATATTATTGATATTTCTTTTATAATATCAAGAATATCATTTAATTAATATAATTAATTATATTATATTAATATAATTAATATGATTAAATATCATTTAATTAATTATCCTATTTGATTTGTTTTACTTATTATTTAACCATTGTAAAAGATAAATAGATTTGATTTTATAAAAAAGTTTAGTAAACATTAATATTCAGACAACTTTTAAAAGCAGTGGGTTTAGATTTTACTTTTATTAATTTATAATATTTCGACTAATTAATTTTGTTCGAAAAATTGGAAGAAGGGGACTATTTTAAAATGAAATAATTTAGATGGCATTGATTAGAGCGACAGGAAAGCTGAGTCATTCTAAAAAGTTAGTACTAAGTACTAATATGAATCATTTGTTTTAATTGAAAACACGGAACAAATTTATCATTCTTTTTTTACCGTTTGATGTATGATTATTGTTCAAATGTTGTGGATGTTTATGTTTGGAAACGCTCTTCATCTCATTTTCAACATATGTTTACAACCAGTGCATTTGTCGAATAGTCTCTCATTAATGCCTTTTTGGGTAACACTGTATGAAGTATCATTGATATGAATTGTATAAAAGAGTTTCGGCTGCAATTTTCAGTTTTGTGTAGGATATTTCTAATATTGTTGTTATCCATATTTTGCGCATCGATATGCTTCGACTCCTGTAGTTACCTTCAGGATGATTTGGAGTGGGGATTTGTAGGTAAAGGTGTACGAGTAGAGTTACTATTCACTCGGCATCATCCTGAAGATGACTCGAGAGAGGTTTTAACATGCCAGTGCACGAAATATTTTTCAATTCCTCTAGTTAATCTTCAGGATGCCGTGGATTGGGGATTTGTAGGTAGAGGTATACGAATAGAGATACTATTCACACACCGTCATCCTGAAGATGACTCGATAGGGGTCTATACATGCCAATGCCAATAATGGAAATATCCTCCACTAAAAGAGCAGACGGAGTAATAGAAAATATATAACTGAAAATCCCACGAAACTGGACATTGTTAGCAGCCAAATATACATGCTTACAATTGTAGGCATATTTAATTTTGTATGGAATAGATATGTTTATTCCAATTTCGCTGAGAAATTAGAGGAAGAACTCTAATCAAGTGCTGCTTTAAAGGAAGAATGACAATCGAAACAGTTGATTACTTATGCAACCGTTATAGTGCGGTATTTACTAATGATGGAGGATTTCAAAAACAGTGTCACTTTACTATCACCATTTTTAAATGACAAAAATAATTCGAAACATTATCCAGTTAACTAGAATAATTATCTCAATAGCGCTTTTTCTCCACAATTTCATTAGGCGCTTCCGCTGTTTAAGTATATCAACAAGCAATCATAAAGGAAGTTATTATCATGATAGATAAGTTTGTAAAAAGTTGGTAATTGTTTTGGAGGAAGGACTTATTATCTTTTTTTAGTTTTGTCCTAGACATTTGAATGAGTATAATGAATTAGTTAATAATTACAATGTTCAATTTAGTTTTGATATTCACCAATTATTTTCAGATCAAAATAGACCTTCCTCATCCACATACCCAACCCACCCACACATAGACAGACATCATCGGAAACACTTTTTAAAACGACTTCTGAGACCTCAAACTATGTTATTGCGTCAAAATCTCGAGATAGAATTTTTTCACGATCACTATACTTTACTTATACAAAAGTAAAAAAAAATTTTAAATAAATTTATACTGTTCGATAAGTCGATAGGCATTATTAAGAACAAATATTTAAAAAAAAAACTGTTCAGAGTTTATATACTGTTAATAACAGATTTGTAAGAAATTTTCGAATGGTAGTCGATCTGGTTATTATTAAGGCTTTTATATCCTGTGTATTAAGTCAATTGTAATTGTGGGAATTATCTCGCACAGAAATGTGAGCTCGATTTTCGAAGTTAGGAACTGAAATGGAATCAGTTAGGTTATAGTTTTCAGACCTTATCAATAAACCGAGGGCGTTTTGCTAGCTTACTTTGTGAGGTCATAGTAGTGCCTCGACAGCAGGAAGATAACCCAAATCCCTAACCTGTTCGTTGCTTAGTTACCAAAATCATCTATGATACATAGGATTAATCTTAATAAATTATAAACTTATATGAAAAATAAATAAGTAAAAATAAATTTGTACTTAATAGGTAAAAAGCAATAATCATTCGAAGATAAGATGAATATACCATTAAGTTGCATGCTTTTATTAATTGCAAACAATTTCTAAGAATTAAAAAAAAGCGAATTTATTTGATACGTCTTTTCTGTGTAGAATGTGAAAGGGTGCGTATTTACAATTTGTTAGAGCCGATTCTTAAAGATTTTCGTACGAAATAAGTTATAAAAGTCACATTAAATTAGTAGTGTGTCAGCGATTTAGTCGGTAAATCACCGACTCTTCGGAACGGACTCTTCCTTGCATTTACTGTACAGACACAGTTTCAAATCTGTAATTCGTTAGTTGTTTGTGTTACTGACGTTTGTATGCTGGTCATTATATGGTTTAAATAAACAAAAATGTAGGTAACTTGAAGAGAAAAAACGTTTCCAATTGTGGGAGGGGATGGTTGCGACTAAAAGGTTCATAAACTGATAGAGTGAGTTCAATTTTGTCAGCTACACCCTCCGTCCGCTTATGTATTTTTTATTAGTCTGCCTGTTTGAATAGACCTGTTTTCCTCTGTGAATTCTTATCGTTACATTAAAATTCACCCAAGTGATTCCAGATTACTTGAGTTTTTATTTGTTTGGTTTTGATTGGATTTGTTTTTTGTTTCAGTACGGTCTAATGACCAACTTATTGAAACTGGCCCACAACTGTCTGACTTTCGATTTCATCGGCACCTCCACCGACGAGACCTGCGATGACCTGACCACAATTCAGATTCCCACTTCCTGGAGGCACGCTTTCCTAGACTTCACCACTCTTAACCTCTTCTTCGACCTCTACCACTCCCTCCCCAACTCTCTGTCTTCATTTGTAAGTTGAATACCCTTATTACACCTTATCAATTAAAAATATATTTTTTTTCTTATTCGAGTCAAATAATTGACACTTCCAATAAAATAAATGTTTTTATAGATTGCGAGATGTATAAAAGTTTAAATTTTTATTTTAAAACGGACAAGGTAACCTAGTTAATAAAGAAATTTACATCCAAAAATTTAATAAAATCCAAAGATCACTGGGTCTGTCTGCCGCGTCGAGACCAAGATGCCATAAAAGTGGTCAAAAGAGAAATACTTTTAGGAGATAGAAAGAGAACCACAGTGGACAGAAAGTAACCATCTTAAGGTCGAAATATTAAAAAGTCAGCTATTTCTGGTTTTCTATAATAAACTACAGGAAGAAAATCTGAAACGGGACACTCAGCTCTTTTGATCTAGCCGCATCGAAAGATTAACATGTGCCTCTGAAGAGGATTGTTACTTCGTCGTAGGATCTTAGCCCTATATATATATCAAAGCTATGAATACATACATAAAGAAGTTATGTTATTTAGTCCTTTGAATCGTTTATTAATAATCCCTTATATTTGTTAATGTTTGTAATTAATTAATACCCAGTACTTTACCTCTTTAAAAAATGTTGAACGGCCCCCTCTAACCGGAAAGTTTGACCGACCCTAATGCAGTAAAGTGTAGTGTAGTAATGTAAGACTGCTCAGTCTTTGATATATACTGCTTAGTAGTCTTTAACTAAAATTGAAATTGAAATTAGGAAACAAATTTTGCTAAACATTTATATTTATTTCAAATGACAAGTTGAAGACTGTTTTACAAATATAACATAATTGACGAATCAAAATTAACTAAAAAAAAGTGTCATATTAGGAGTGAGGGAAATATTCAAGTTGCCCTTGAATTGAAGTTGGGCAAATTGACATTTTGCCCATTCCAGGATTAATTTGAAGGTAATTCATTGACTTTACTGATGTCATTCAATTGTCATTGATAGTTCATATACTTACATATTAATGTGAATGTTCTTAGAATTACCGTTTATATACTTAAAACATTTTACTAAAAACTAAATATATTTTGCAGGCCTTGTCTTGTTTAGTTCAAATGGCTTCAGTTAGAAGATCACTTTTCACAAATGTAGAAAGAACTAAATTTCTGACACAACTCGTTAATGGTGTTAAAAATATTTTACAAAATCCACAGGTAAGTATATTTCAAATATGTTTAGCTTGTATTAACTGGTAATTATTAGTTCAGTATTTTTACTAAGATTCAAAGCAACTTGATCAGACTTAACGTTCATTCGTTTCCTTTTTGAATGTATCTTGTTGCTAGCAGTATGTATAAAAGAAATACACTGCAAACGACGAAGTAATTATTACTATTATATTATTAGTGGTTAAAGTGATGGGCTATTGAAGGGTTAGCTGAGAGGTGGGTACTCTTCTATAATGGAATTACCTTCCAAGTTCTGTGCAGAGCATGTAAATTTCAGACTCCATGCTGTAATGACGGATATTTGCACACAATGGGGGTTTCCACTTAGGTCTGCCTGACCGAGATGTGTACTCAAAATGTCACTTCCTCTGCCACATTGGTCTGTCTGTCCGAGCTGTGTGCTCAAAATGTCACTTCCTCTGCCACTTGGGTCTGCCTGACCGAGATGTGTACTCAAAATGTCACTTCCTCTGCCACTTGGGTCCGCATGACCGAGGTGTGTGCCCAAAAGTCACTTTGGTCTGCCTGACCGAGGTGTGTGCTCAAAATGTCACTTCCCTACCACTTGGGTCTGCCTGACGGAGATATGTGCTCAAGATGTCACTTCCTCTGCCATGACTGTAATTTCTGCTCCATACTTGTCCGGAGTACTTGTCACGTCATTACTTTAATCGCTTGCATTAAATCATAGATACTCTACCTGAATGAAGTATGTTCATTCTGAGATTTCTGAATGGCATGATTGGTTGAGTCGCCCACATTTATTGGCTTTCACCTTTAGTGCTGTTCTATTAGCGTAATGCATCATATTTGTTATTTGACACTCATTTTGTTAAAGGAGAACCCAATAACTATAATAATCGAATTGACCATACTTCAGGAGTCCTAAATTTGACTAATTTTGTACCATGTATGCCAATATTACTATTTTTTTTAACTCGTGGGTCCACTTTGACCTTCTATACTACAGACCCCTAGGGTTTCATGTTCATGCGTTGATAACCTCTAATTTAAGGTTTCAAAATGTAGAAAAAAAGTGTTATAGTGCGATAGTAGTGTGTGTTCACCGTTTGTTTACATTTTGACAACCACCCGTCGTCAATGGTGTTTTTGAACCCTTTTAATTTAGTAGATTATGAAAGAAGGGATCTTCAACAAGTGCCTGGCAGAGTATAGGCTCTCGGAAATGAAAACCTTTTGCCTTCTAAAGACTGAATGTAAGAGATTTCCCTTCTTCCATATTAAGAATCTAGGATCCTTAGTCAAGATTGAAGCCTAAAATGTTCTCTAAGGAAAAGATAAGCACGCCACTTGTAAGACCTCGCCTAACTCATAATAGTAGCATGTGGCTTTCACTGCTCTTGCTGTTATCACGGGTATTGGCACATAACCAGACATACTAATAGGATATGCAGATGTCTCAAGAACTGTGCAGAGCACGTCGCCATAATACGTGTTTTGGCTTTGTGTGGGAAGACTTTTATCATGGCCATTCACTCATATTTGTAGTTACACTCATACCTCGCAATGGCCTAGTTTCCTTGCTTTAAAGTTGGCTATAGTGTATTAAGTCAAATAACAAATCAGTTATTTTGATATAAATTCATAAACATCAAATTATATCATTCATTGTGTTCACTAAATGTTTACCTATTGTGCTTAAATGCTGACTACTTATTGATCAAACTCTTTTATCTACATGGTTTTGTGTTACTTTCCTCTTACTGAATATAATCTTATGTATTTTTAATTGAACTTGAAAATGAGGCGATCAAGGTGTCAAATCCCAAGATTATTTAAACAAAGTTCATACCATCGTAGAGCCTCGGGACCGACGGCTTGACGTCCTATCCGAGGGATGACATGTTCAGATTTATTCGCCTTCCCCGTAAATAAATCGAAGGCCAGAGTGGGTTTTGGAACTCCGGACTTACCCAGAGACTATCATGAAATTAACCTAGAGACTAGGTTAACCTAGCCCATAATATGTGTGTTATTATAATTATAATATTTATTAGGAAAAATATATAATATTACATACATTTTAATGATTTTTATTTACAGCTGTATAGAAAAACTGTTTTTTTTTTTGCAGGGTTTGAGTGATCCATGTAATTACCACGAATTTTGTAGACTTCTAGCCAGATTGAAATCTAATTATCAACTAGGGGAGTTGGTTATGGTGGAACACTACAGGGAAGCAATGCAGTTGATAGCGAAGTTCACCATGGACAGCTTACAGGTACTCACTCTCACAATATATTAATCTTTCTTTCTGTTCCTTCATCTTTTCTCTTTCTTTATTCTATCATATCTTATTTCTTCTTCATTCGTCCCATTCATTTATTCTTTCCATTTTCTATTTATTTCTCTCTTCTCCTGATTATGATTTCTTTCTTCTCTGTTTTCTTTCCGTAGTTATTTGCTTGAATCGGTAGAGTAATTTACCACTCTACTAGTCACAAATGAGGAGTCAAACATCTCTTCCCATCCTAACCTCCAATGTAGAAAGCTATATCCAAGAATATCCCCATCACATCTTACATAATGTGTACAGCTTGGCTGAACTCTATTCCTATGATGGTAACCATAGATGACTTTGAACGAATTCTGAAAATGCTAACCAGATAAAACAGTTGAGACATTTATCTGGTTGGAGAAAACTGACAGAGTTAGTTTTTTTCATTCTCCTACGAAGAGTTAATTCACCATGAGGACATCCATGACATGCAATACTAGTCATAACCTCGGTCAGTTGATCAGTCTCCTTATTTAATACCCTCTTTCTTTGCCTTTTCTCTATAAATCTTGGAAATTTATTACACGAAAAAACCGTTAGTCTTTTTTAAATGTTTTTAGTGTAATGTATTGTATGATGTACGATGAAATATTCGTCTGTTTGTTCCTTTGTACTATATAAATAGTTAAGTCATACGAAATTAAAATGGGGGGGGGGGGAGTTATTTTCTTACAAATTTGTCTGGTCACGATTGGGTTTAAAGAAAATCTGAATCATCAAGTAAAGAAAACTGTTAAGTGTTAGAAATCTTCTTTTTGGCACTTTTTTTATTAATTTTTACTTCCTCCATGTTCATTACTAATTTATTAAAGTGTCATCGTTAATTACTCCTTGAATAGCTTTACTTGTATGAGTTTTAAGATTGCGTTTCCGAAATTCGTAAAATTTGTAAATAATAAAAGATAGAAACATTTGGTAAAAAAATATACAGATTAAGATATTTTAAAAAGAAACATAATGACTTTAGAAGGAACATAATTTGATATTTTATTTTTTCAATTTTATTTTATACAATCTATTCGAAACATTTTCTCTGTTACATCATGTATGGCAGAGCTTAGAGTTTGCTTCTGCACCCCCTGAAAGATATCTTGATATATACAATCATACAATGGTGTTAAATATATACAAGGGCTATGAGATAAGTGTTTAGGTTAATTTATACGTTAATATAATAACAAAATAAATTATATAGGAATTTAAGTAATAATTAATGCATAATTTATTTGATTACACCAATTTTTCAAAATATAGTACAACACCTGAATACATTCAGTACAGTGTTTAAATATTTACAATCAGTTAAATTGAATTTGATTTATGAACTTAATAAAAGTTCTACGAATGTCATTTAGTAAAAACTCCTGTTTTGTTGGTGGCCATACCTTACCAATTGTAATTATTCATTGAATGAGCTGGTCTGCTTCTTTCTACTATAAGGCAGTTAAATATTAAGTAGTCACTATCATCATTATCTTGTCCACAAGGGCATCTCGGGGAGGTAACTGCATTCATAATAGTGTGATAGTAGTATTCACCGTTTGTTTACATTTTGACATCCACTTGTCAGTGGTGTTTTTGAACTCTTTTTAAAGATTATAATATTTAATAAGAGAATTTTGATAACTCTTTGTACTTAAAGACAAAGACATTGTTTGAAAATGAAGTCTTCACTTTAAGGACTCCAGTCAGTGGAATGAACTGTTTTGGTTTAGGATTGGTGCCTTGTGAGATATTCGCTTTATAATCATCAGTTTAAATTACCAAATAGTCATTGAATGCTGCATCGTTGAAATGATTCACGTTTTTAATTTTTAAGCCTCATTATAAATAGCGACTTAGTAGTTTTAGTATGTCTTTTAATATATCATATGGAGAAAAAAAAGGCATGACAGTTTGATTAAAAATATGAAGTAAAGATTGACTTTGCGATACAGATGACATTTCAATTGTTCGATGATTGTGTTTCAGATGTGGCAGTTCGCCCCCAACAGCGTACACTACCTGCTGAGTCTCTGGCAGCGCATGATCGCCTCCATTCCCTATGTCAAGGTCTCCGAGCCGCACCTCCTCGAGACCTACACTCCTCAAGTCACCAGCACTTACATTACTTCCAGACTCGACTCAGTCGCCGTTGTCATTAGGTAGATTTCCCTCCCCATTTTTATGTAATTACCATTCGTGAATCACTTTATTTTGTTTTGATTTTAAGGCCATCAGGAAGTGATATATCTCTTTTGTTCTTTTATTTATATAAGGACTGGTGATTTTTTTATTTATTGTTTTTTCATTAGATATCTATCTTAATATATTTCTTTCTTCTTTTCAGGCAGTCCTACTCTCCCTCTTTGTTTTAATGTTTCTCCTGTAAACGCATCGTTGTTTTGACTTTCAAAAGATACAATTCTCGAGTAACAAGTATATCAAATTATTGAGTTGTAATTGTATCCATTCACATATTTATCGTTTTCCTGTATTTGTATTATATTATGTTATTTAGTTAGAAATTACTCAGTTTCTATAAGAGTACGAGATTCTTCGATTCCAGATACAATAGATCTTGATTTATGAATCTACGCATAGGTTAGGTTAGGTTGCAGTGGCAGTCCCGCAAGGGAACATTGACCCTTTGTGATACTACACAGTGAAGATTTATTCTATCCTGGGAGTCCTAAATTATGCCTAGCTCCAGTTTATTTAGAGTAGGGATCTTTAATATTGTACCTGACATCGTACAAGATTGGAACCGACGGTTTAACATCCTCTCCGAGTGAAGAAGTGCTCAGTTATATTCACCTCCTACATGAATAAATCGAAGGCCAGAGTGGGTACTGAACACCGGAGCTACCAGCCCAGAAGTGAGTACTTCACCACTGGTCTAACCTGGCCCTCAATAATATATAAACTTGTGGGGAGAAGTGTCGTCCGGAGTGAAGTCGGTCCTTGGTATTGGTTCTGCGAGGAAAAATTTTATTTCACAATTTGAGTCACAACCGAATTCGATTCTTGAGTTGCAAATGTATCTTATATTACTTTATTTGATGAGGTGAGAGTCAAGTGGGGTATTGATTCAAACGCAGCAATAAAGCATCCCTTAATTTAAGTTACAATCATATCATATGTCATTTGAAAAAGAGACAGTCTTATTAAAAATGATGTAATTATAATAAAGTGCATTCACAAATTATATTGGTGACTTAGTGACTTATGTTTGCAGGGACGGAGTAGAAGACCCTCTGGACGACATAAACACAGTTCAACAACAACTAGAGCAACTCTCAGTGATAGGCAGGTGTGAGTACCACAAGACCTGCGCCCTCCTGGTGCAACTTTTCGACCAGTCGGCTTCGTTGTACCAGGAGGTAATGAACTCTCCCTCCTCCCATCACCAGCTCGAAGCATCGATACACCAAGGTGACGTAAATGCTCTCAACATGGAGTGCGAATTATTTATTTAAATAAAAAATAAATTGTGAAAGGAAGCAAAGTATACAATGCTAACGCGTACAAGATTTTAAGTAGTCGAATGAATAGCCTTATTACCATGACCAGTAACACTCGTCAGGTGGATTCTAGTTTACCTTTCAGTTAATGATAAAAGAATCCCAGATAGGGTCTGCATTGTAAGCAATAGTGGTGCAATAGTAATTTTAGTTATGTTGTCAGGTGTTAATGAAAATTACTGAAAAACTTAAGAATGTTGACAGTATGGTTACTGAAAAATAGTTTTTTATTACTTTGATCCCCTCTCTAAATTTGCACAGCTTGCGATCATCTTAAACTTAGAAATGTTCTGTCATAATTCATCAATCCAAACATTAAGAACATCTTCATAATCATTTTGGAGTTACATGCTATAAAATAAGCTTCCAGTATGTTAACATCGAATTACAAAAGGGCAAACTTATTTATTGTGCAAAAGGAAATAATAATTATATTATATCCGTAATGGTTGGTAAATAAAATATTGATTTTGAATTATTTCCGCAGTAAGTGCTTTTTATAATTCTTTTATGGATATCATTAATGATAAAAGGCAAAAAATCGTATTAAAAGTGGTAGAGTGTTTTCAGGGAGGCTAACTTGGCTTGTTTACATCATTGGAGCCGCCATCGGAGGTCGAGTGTCTTTCAATAACAATGACGAGCATGATTCAATGGACGGTGAACTAGTCTGTAGGTAAGGAGAAAAAGGACAATTTATTAATTTATATATATATCCTTTTTAAAAGTCCAAACTGAGAAGAAATATGTCTTTTTTTTAGGGTATTACAATTGCTGAATCTCACAGACTCCCGACTAGCTCAAGGAGGATCGGAAAAATTAGAATTAGCTATGTTAAGTTTTTTCGAACAATTTAGGAAAATATATGTCATTGATCAGGTAAGTCAATTTATATTTTGACAAAAAAATAAATATTTCTGTATGAAATATGTAATACAGTTTCAAATTGTGAAGATAAAATCTTTTGACAAGTACCTCAAAGAGAAATATTTCAAACCGGCTAAAAGAATGACTAGTCGAAAAACCTTAGTCCGCCTCTAGAATTTCCTATTGATGTTGACTTATCGTAAAATATGTATATATGCATTTTTTATTTCAGATACAGAAAAATAACAAAGTTTATACGAGGTTGACGGAAGTTTTAGGTCTAAGCGATGAGTCAAGAGTTCTAAGTGTGTTTGTTTGTAAAATGTAAGTGTCAGAGATTATTTTTCTTTTTTTTATACAATTATGTTTTTTTACAGTTTTAAAGAATATTAGGGTTACTTATGTATTTTCTATACTTAAGGAATTTTTGAATGATGTTTAATTTTCCCATTATATTATTCATTAAAAGTTTTTAGGAGAATGTATTCTAGTCTTTTTTATTTTAAAACGAAAAAGTTAAAAAGAAGTACATAAATCTTTGCACATAGTTTTTTTAATTCAATAGTATGTTTATTTTAGAAAAATACATGGTAATACTAAATACAATGATATTGACAACTTTGAAATCATGTTGAATATATACAGATTGATTCGCCTTGAATTCTATTATTTGATACATCATTGATCAATTTTTTTTTTAAAAGTTACTCTTTATGAATTTATGCATTAAAGTAATGTATCATTTCCAGTTTCGTAATTGATTCAATTGAATGTGTAAAAATTAGTTTCCAGCATCAACCACAAATAATTATTATTAACAAAGAAATGTTTGAAAAATTAGTAAGAATATCTTAAAAACTTTAAATTTTCATATTTATGTAGTGTTATTTAATTATCAAAGGTTTAGATAGTTGAATCACTAACCTTATTGTCTGTTGACACTTCGCTTTTGCGCAGTTCTTGCTGTTTTTTATATTTATGTTGATGGTAGACCTGTAGTCTACCATCTCTAAAGATGGTAGTCTTTAGAGATGAATATCCTCTAAAGATAGTTTGCAGTCCTAACAAAAATGGTGAGGGTGGAAAGAGGTCCATCCAATTGTCTTCTTTAAACAAATGGAAACTGACTGTTACCTTGAGGGTGCGATGTGTCCGTGTGACCATCCCGTTAGTCTGGAGATGATATGCAATCGTGTTTGCGCTTCCAATACAGAAGTATTGCTTAAGTGTCAAAATAATTCAGTTTCAACCTTCATGCCTTATCGGTGGCGATCGTGGGTGGAACACCGTTTCGAGAAACCCACTCTCACAATAGTTTTTGCAGGTGTCTCTGGTGTTTGGTATATTGTCACTTATAACTGTTAATGGTTCAAAATATAACCTCCAATGTTTTAGACGTCAGTGACAACTTTTGGAGCCATAAAGATTTGTAAAAGTCGTTGTCAATCTTTTCGCTGGTTGGTTGTCACATTCCTCCCAATAATTCAAAGGTTTACATTCACTAAATACTAAATGCGTAAGTAATTTCTTTCATTGCGCTCAGTGTCAGTAAAATATCAGATTGAGGCGTTTTTAATGTTTGATTCTGTTAGACGCCGGAATAATTACAATACAGTATGATATGATTGCATTTAATGGCATCTACTGTATTTGCCAACTCGAATTTACACTTGACTTGAGTCAACCAAAACTGTGTCCGTGTTTTCAAAAGGCGGGGAGTTTAATGCTATAAGATGAACAGATGGATAGAAAAAAATCCATCACACAGTTCGGATGTGTGCTTGATGAGGTACACTATCGAGTCGAGCGGAGATTGTGGAGAAAGTGGTTCCTGGCATACTGTTAAAAATGTAGTCCAGTTTTTTTTTATCAGGCATTGCTTCAATTAATCTAAGGATGCTTAAGTACAAAGAATTTCAAATAAACAATATGATATAATACCTTAGATAACTAACCTTAGACAAATGCCACTAATGAATAAAAAAATACCTGTATACCTTCAATAATACAATTTTTATATAAAGTTTATAGAAACAAATTGTTTTTTTAAAAAATGAATCAATTATATACTGAATTGAGGATAAGATCTTTTGACCAGTACCTCGAAGAGAAATATTTCAAACCGGCCTAAAAGAGTGACTGGTCCAAACCTTAGTCCGCCTCTAGAATTTCCTATTGATGTCGACTTATCGTAAAATATTTATATGTGCATTTTTTATTCCAGATACAGAAAAATAACAAAGTGTATAACTGTTATTTAACAATGACATATATTGTTATATTTTTAACAATATGTTAAAGATATTTGTGTAAACTATAAATTCCAAGTAGCATCAAAAATGTACTTTTCATCTATGGATGAAGTAAAGCCTTTCTTGCCCTACAATATTAAGAACTTTTCACTAAAAAGGATTACAGTTTTTCCAATGTCTCGTAATTAAATAGAAAAATAGTTTTGAGTCCTCATGGAAACACTACTGAGGTAAAGAAATGTTTATGAATCGTATGAATCACTAATCAAAGTAGCACAAAAATGTCTGTTTATTATCACAGGCTTGCATAAACAGAAGGTACCAAGTAGGATACATTAGGATCAATATCAACAGGTGAAAAGGTAAATTCAAATCGAGAACCCAACTAAAACTATATCTATTTTCCCCTCCATAAAACCTATGTTGTCATAGCATAGGTTTATTTTCGATTAATTTCGGCAAAGTCATCTTGGAACCTAGAAAAATTCAGATGGTAATTGAAATAAAAGTAAAGTTTATATTATCAAAGAAAACTAAGGTAGAAAGGCTGTTGAAATAAAAGTAAAATTTATATTATCAAAGAAAACTAAGGTAGAAAGGTAGTACAGTTTTTTTTCAGCTCTGTTGTTACTTTAATAACTGGTTTCGGAAGATGTCTACCTTCAAGAGCGTACTGATAAAGTCTAATTATTAGAATAGACTACTTCTGGTTTTGTTACCTAATGCGTGATGGTATGTATGTATCACCAAACACTGGACGGTAGTGACTGCAGTTGAGTGTATGACTGCAGTGCATAAGGCTCCGGAAATACTCATTCCCTTTTGTAATGCCAATCTTCACTATCTAATTAACTAGGAAATATTGTTGCAAGATAACAAAGGAAGATCATTATTAATAAGAAATTGTTTTCTTTATGATTCGGTGCACCGGAGACCGTCGATAGAATGACCTATCCGGAATGTACTGCACAACCTCATTTTGGCATTCAACTATAACTGCATTGATTTTTCCTAAAAGATACACCATTTTAATTGTGAAAAATCACTGTGAACATATTTTTTTGAATGACTTATTGAATCTTTCTCTTTTCAGAATAACAAATTTGAAATATTGGAGTAGGAGTGAGCAGATTGTTTGTAAAACATTACAGCTGTTCAGTGACCTGACTGTAGGCTACAGCTGTGTTCGGAAATTAGTCAAGTTGGAAGAAGTCCAATTCATGCTTAACAATCACACGGTATGTGATAAAAACCTGTTGATTTAATTACATTTAGTTATATTAGAGATCCCAGGGTACTCTAGATTACTTACTTTATTACTTACAATGAAGTAACTAGATTATCCTATGTTCGTTAATAAGTTTGTTTACAGTGAAGTTTAGTAGGCCACTCCAGATCTTCTCTTGTTTTGGGTCAAAATTCAGTCAATGTTTCTTTTCTTATTTGTGGTGAATCCAAGATCCACTCTCTTCTGACTCAAAGTCACTTTGAATTATTATTGATTATAATTGTTCCTTCGTATAGTAGTTAAAAGAGTTATATGTATGCATCCTTAATTAAATTTTAATTCTGATTATTTTCAGAGTGAACATTTTCCATTTTTGGGAAACAACGTAACAGTGGCGGAGATGAAATGCAGGTCGATTTTCTACACATCTTTGGGTCGTCTTCTGCTCGTCGATCTGGGGGAAGACGAGGACAGGTTTACCACTTTCATGATTCCTCTCACAGGTAAGCAAACTTTCAAGTACTTTACCGAAATAATGTCATTGTTTGTACTTAGGGATTTATAATAGATTTATTTGTAAATATAAAATGCAAGTGACTGTGTACGAATAGTACAGTTAGTACTGTTGAAATAACCAAATGACTTCAGTTGGAATGGGAGAGATCATATTACGACATATTTAAATGTAAAAAGTTTTATAAATTTAGTTCATTTTAATTGTAAAAAATGTTAATTTACAAGAGGTTATCTTTTTTGGCATTTCTTTAATGGACCTTACTCTCTTGTGTACTTTATCAATAAAACCAGAAGCTATTGATAAAGCTGCTCGTCTACTGACTGTTCAAAATCTAATTTAGTTATTGAGGATTAGGTCGAAATTAATAACTTCTGATTTCAAGTCGGCGTTTCGCCGAAATTTGTTCAGCATTCTTAATGCTAAGCAATTTATTAAATTGTTTTAAATTGAAAAACAATTTCAATACATTGTTTTTAGCCTTTAGAATGTCAAACTAATTAGAATATCGAATTTCAGCGAAACGTCGACTTGAAATCAGAAATTATTAATTTTGACCTAATCCTCAATAACTAAATTATTATTCCAGAAATTATCGTTTTATTACTTCTTGATGAAACCATCATATTTTGGATTGTATCGACTTGTAAATCTGTAAAGGTCATAATTGATAAAAAAAATGTAACAATTTTATTGCAGAATATTCAGATTAAAGTATTTTAAAAACAAATGACTAGGGAAAATCTGGAAACATATAATAACACATTTCATTTTCTCTACAACTTTTATTGCAACGATATATTTTACTTTATGACATCATCTTCAAATACTCAGTTAAATATCTCGGTCTTAAGTTGATGTTTTGCATTCAACGATGTAGAACTACCTGACTGTGATTATCTTAGCCGAAAACTTAAATTTTGTCTTCTATTTATGTTATAGCGGCCTTCGAATCGATCGGTTCAATGCTGCAGGCTGGAAACATGTCCGTTATGGCTGTTGAGGAGGCGAAGAATGCCCTTATCGGACTTGCGAGGGACCTCCGTGGTCTTGCGCTTTCTTTCAACACCAAAACCTCCTACATGATGCTTTTCGACTGGATGTATCCTTTTTTTTTTTATTTATTTTCATGTAGTACAGTTGTGAATTCACGTTTGTGATTTCTTATCACTATTTAGCTACCGAAAGTTTGTTTGTTGTCTCCAATAACATGGTTGGTCTATAACGTTAAATCTATGCCAATTAAATGATCAACTTTTTGATGCAGTCCTGAAGGCGAAATACTATAACTGTTGCTTTAAAAAATAAACTCATAATATCAAAATGCGCAGCAGTTATATATATATATATATAGGTGTATAATGTAATCGGGATTCGGTCAATTTTCCAGGATCAAAATCAAACTCTCAATGCCGACGTTTCGGTTTTATTTAAAACCTTTTTCATAGACCTACAAACAAAGGATGACAAGAAATCATATATAAACATCAACATGTAACTAACATCAAAATGGAATATTACAGTTGTGAAAAAACAAAAATATATATACAAGTAGAAGTAATAGAAAAGCAATAAACAATTTTATGAACTTACAGAAGTCAGAATTTTTGAATTAGAAAAATGATGAAATTTACATTATATAAAATGAAGTAACAATAGATAGTTAGTGAACTAACATCTTAACTGGTCAAAAACTTGGACCAGACTAACTGATTACAATTACATGTAAACCGAACACTGTTCACTCAAAGAACACAAAAAGGAACTAAGGAAATTAAATTTCACTAAAATCAACTTAACACTCCTGAATAAATAGTGTTCAAATTGGTAATGTCACTTCTATGATTAACTGAACAGATCTTTTTTAATATATAGCATTTCGAGGGTCTTTCTTCTTTGCTCATCTTGTTCTTTATCTACTATAATTGCTTCTTCAAAATCGAACATGTGACCTTCGATTAATGCTCCTTCGTTTTTAATCCTGGAAAATTGACCGAATCCCGATTACATTATACACCTATTCTATCCAACGGTTGATATATTATTGAATTCGTTATATATATATATATATATATATATATATATATATATATTGATGTTTTATTTATTTTTCTCTTATTTACTTTATTTTTTCTTGTACCCCCCTCCCTTCGTAAGTTGGCTACACTGATTGAGTTCCTTTTGAATGTGGCAAACTTCAAAATGGTAGTACTAAGTCTGTAGATGCTAAGTATATAAAACAATTCAACACACTAAATAAACTAAACTCACTGAAAGAAAACGTACAATTGATCAGAAAAACTCGCTACATATTACGACTTCGTTGCAATCAGGTAGAAACATGTGAGTTACTCCGAAGACAAACGTGGATGATGACGACCCTGTAGAAATATGGTAGTGAGGTTTTGCTCTTACTTGTATGTGTTTTCCTTCTGTCAATTTAGTATATATACTTTATATAATATTTAAATGTGTAAGATTACTGTGTAAAGAATAAGTAAAAAAGAAATGCAGTTTCCTTAATTTGAAGCAGATATCCCACTTACTCGCCCATTCTACTTCACGCTTTGGAACTATGGTACAGTGATCCTCAGGTGACAACGCCAGTGTTAAAGTTGTACGCCGAATTAGTTCAAAATAGGTCGCAAAGACTTCAGTTTGATGTCTCCTCTCCCAATGGGATCCTTTTGTTTCGGGAAGCCAGTAAAGTTATATCGAGTTATGGTAAGGAACTATATTTTTGTATTTATTAAGTAGAAGTCCAGGGTTTGGAAGACAGTAAGAAAATCCTGTGGAAGTACCAAGATTTTTTACGATTCATGCGGCTCCAGCTCATGTAAAAGTTAACTTTCACAACCAACAGCTGAATATTAGCTTACTAAAATTTATCTGTTTTCAAGAACAGTCACAAAGTTTTGCATGAGCTACATGCTAGTACATTGCTCTAATGCAGTGTTTCTTAAACTTTTTTACTTCAGGGCGCACCTATGAAACCAATCCAAAACTTTGGGGCTCATCACTGATTTTAATATAGAAAATTTAGTCCTGAGATTTGGTAACAGGAAAATGATTGGAAATTAAAATGTAGTTTTTTTTTAAGAAAAAGAAAGAGAGAGAGAGACAGATAGAGTGAGAGGGAGGGCTAGTAAAAATGATTTAAATCCCCGAGTGAAGGCAAAGAGGAAGTATTATCCGTTGATGCTTAAAGATTAAAGAAATTTACCTTCCAGTTCAAAATATGAAGTAGCCGAGACTTGACTCAGACTTGAAAACCACATACTTGGTGATTCTCAAATAAATTAAAATGATGCAAAAACTAAAATATAAATCTGTTATATAAACTTAATCTTCCATTATCTTGGAGCGCACCTGGCTACCTTCCAGGGCGCACCAATACGCCCGGGCGCACCGTTTGAGAAGCACTGCTCTAATGAGACACGTCTCAACTATAGAAATTTGTTTCATTTTCTTACTGTTGTACTTACATTGTTTAATTATATTGGGTATTTTATAATTATCAAGTTATCTTGTAACTTGAATGTTCCAGCTGTTTTGATACCTTTCTTCTGCATAACATTTATGTTATCTTCTTTGTATTTACTTGGTTTGCTCTCTGACGACATAAAAAGTTAAAGGCTTCAGAGCATTGAATAAATTGTTTCCTTTTTCCTTGTGGTTTAAACTTCATTGATTGTATCACGTATTTATTGTGATTCTTCTACATATGAAAATATACATGCATATTGTTAGTGCCACAGAAGTTAATAATAATATCTTATATTAAAATATATATCTCAATTAATAATTAACGTAAGAAAAAAACCTTTAATCATTATTTTGAAATGTAGTTAGCTATCAGGGAAGATTAGATGAGAAAACGAAGTGAGGTAAATGGTTTTAACTTAACGGAACTGCGTAGGAAATAACCAATACAGTATCTCTTTTTTCTGTTAACTGTTTTATGTTATTAATTTGCCATAACCTAATTTCTATTTGGATTCATTGATAATCATTTTGTAATCGTTTTCTTTAGTTTATTAATTGTAGACATATTTATGCTGAATGTATTTATTAATATTACATATTACAATATTAACAAAAGGAAAAATTATCTTAAAAGAAAGTAAAATGTATATATAGGGTCATGTTGACTCAGTGGTTAACGTGCTCGCCTCTGGGTTGGTTCGATCCCCATCTGGCCATCGATTTATTCACGCGGAAGGTGAATAAATTTGAGTATGTCGTCCCTCGGATAGGGTAACAAACTTACTTTGTTACTTGATGTTGCGTCTATAACGTTCTTGGTCTCCCTTTCTCTTTTCTTCTGAAGACGGATAGCCCCGAAAATTTTAATTTGTAAGTGTGTTTCCTTGCTCTGTGTGTACCTCTTCTTCGATTTTGAACTCGTTTTATAACATATAAACGTTATGTTATCTCGATCACTTATATTCTAGTAGTAGGAGAAGTGTTTCGATGACTCAAGTGTTATGGACATAACCCCTTTTTTGTTTGTCCTCAGGTAACAACATTCTCTCAGTGGAAGTCCCCAAACAACTGATGTACACAATGAAACTGAAGGGAATTTCGATATGCTTTTCAATGCTGAAGGCAGCGCTGTGTGGCAGCTATGTTAACTTTGGAGTCTTTAGGCTCTACGGTGATGAATCTCTGGACAACGCCCTTAAAACTTTTGTTAAACTACTACTAAGCATACCCCAGTCAGACTTACTCGTAAGTTATATTTTAATATTTATGGTTAACCAATAAGTTATATCGGGATAATTGTTAGAAAACGTTCATAATGGAAGCTTCTTGTAAATAATGTCTTTCAACACTTCTAGCCTTCCACAGGTTACATCTAAAATTAAACTTGTCGCAATAGAGAAACTTAGAATAAAACTAATTCAATAATTGATCTTAGAAATATATAAGACTGCAAAATTAATTGTGTGATAAAAGAGAGACTGAGTACAGTATGATGAGATGCTAAACGGTAGAACGTGAAGAATGTGCATAATGCCAGAGTTCTTCATTCACTGTGCGCGGTGTATTACTGTTGTTTAATCAGAAGCTATCATGCAGACATTGGGAAATTTACCAGTGTCACCTAAATCAGTCCGATTTTATTGTATATGAATTTATTATGTGTTTCTGTTCTGTCAAGTAATTGATCTATATGTAATACTCTTCAATACCAGCAGATGCAGAGCTGATTTGATTTGTAATTTGCCATTGTAGACAGTTAGAAAACGTTATGGTGCAAAAATTTTATGTTAACATTTTATTTGAGTGTTCCTTCAGGTAGATGGCAACAGTGTGGTCCAGGTATCCTAATTACCTATAATTTGAAAATAAGAGCTCGAATCTTGCCTATTACGCTAAATTTGTCTTTTACAGGAAATCTCAATGGAGAATTTACCTATTTAAATATCTGTTTACGACCTTCTTTGGAAAGAACGTAAAGCCGTCGGTCTCGAGGCGGTATGTTAGATTCTCCTTCGGGTCTCTACTCTAATATTTGAGTACGTAAAATATAGGACACCCAATGAAGAATCAACGCGGTAATATGATTTAGCACCTCCAATGGGTGCTAAACAACTAAGCACCACACTTTCCGCCCCTAGAACAAAAAATATTGTAGAGTGTGATGCTGGGTGTCATCAAATTTGATTACAGGTGTATAGAAGTTATTACACTCCTGCTGAGTGACTGGTTACCTTATCTAAGCTGAAAGCAGAATAACCTAAGCTAGGATTACAATAAGTGAAAGTAATTAGCTCTTACTTTTATTTATAGTAATAAAATAAACTAATACTTTTCATAAAATGAAAGCATTAGTATCCTAAGGTAATCTCAGGATACATTATGGTCAGACAGGGCAACCCATATAACCTGGACATTAAATGTTTACATATAGCTGGTATGGTGTTTAACCAATGATCGGATATTGGAGTTTATCTCAACTCTTTATTAATCTCTCAATTCTCAATAAACTTTATTACTGCCATTATTAATTAACATTCATTTTTTTTATTTAAATGCTTCTAGAAACCGTGCATACTCAACCGTAAGGTTTTTTTTTTAATTTGAGGGTGAGTGTATAGCACTGCGTCTTAAAAAGCTATTGTATTCCTCCCTTCCTCCCTTGAAGCTCCGTTGGTAATACAGTTACCCCCGTATCATCATCCTTCGGCACGGATCACATAACGTCTTGGTTTGGGCCTGGGCTAAGAGGAAAGGATTTGGGAAGTTGAAACGAAGGCGGTCAGGCCCAGCCCCTGACCACCTTCTCCTCCTCTTTCGTTTGTCCCTGCATATAGCAGGTTAACAGGGTAGCCTCGCGAAGGCCGAAAGTCTCAGTTGAGTGCTAGAGGCTATTATAGGTGCATGATCACTCCATTACTACCCCACTGTAAGGTGTTCGTTTATATACGAAATAAACCCCAGCATTTTCGTTAGTTCAAAGTTATCTCATTCTATTGTATGCATGTACTTTTTATCTAAAATTGAGTGCGTCGCTTTGGGTTCCTAATTTCATATCGTTGTTTACATGTGCCTCTACCATCTCAGATGTTGATATTGAATTGATAGTTTGCAACTTTAGATGTTATTTTAATTTACACACTCAGTCATTCCCAATATCACGGATCCTCATGATCATTAAGACGTGCCATTTTAAATTAAATTATTATTAATGAGAGTTTGTTGGTGTAGCTTGTAGTTGATTTAATGACCTGTGGTGCAGGATTACCCCAAGTTGTCGCTGACCTACTACGTCCTCCTGGAGTGTCTGGCTCAGGACCACATGTCATTCCTAGCCACCTTGGAGCCCCAGGTCTTCCTCTACATTCTGTCCTCTATTTCAGAAGGACTTACAGCTTTAGGTATTTTTTTTTCAAACACTAATTTTATCATCATTGAAGTGTAATCTTTTATTTAATTATAAGTGATGAACAAATTAAGCAGTTTAAGGTTTAGTTGGGATGGCTGAAGTCACACTCAGTTATGATCTCAGAAAGTGATTATTATAGCTTGAAAGATAAACCGTTAAACTCTTGGTTTGTCTCTCAAGCAGTGAACTTCTCGTGCTGTTGATTACAGATATCTAAATATATTGAAGTGAGTTCTTGTTGAAAATTAATTCAAAATTACAATATTTAGAATTTTTGTATCACTGAAAGGTAAATGACGAAATGTCAAATGAATATGAGAAATCGCTAATTTTACACTTTTAGAGTTCTACTGTTAGTTTTTTAGACTCACAAGGCTACCACTGATTTATCTTTTTTAGGGACTAAATTTCCAAAAAATTGTCTCTTGCTTGTCTATGCCAAGAAAGGTCACTGAGTAAATTTCAGCAACTTCTTTGAGGGATGGTATCCTCAATATTTCGTATCTCCTTATGAATAAGGACGACTAGTCCAGGTCAGCACGCTAACCGCCATGCCTATCATATCATTAAAAAAAATTATAAAAGTTTATTTAATTTAGCAAACAAAGTTTGCGTAAACAGCTGAATTTATTTTGATTACTTTATGTAAAAAGCTTGCTTTATTTATATTATAGTAAATATAGGACTTTTTTTTAAAGAGTACCCTTTTTTTAGGAGTGGATTTCATTCAGCAATTTTAAAAACAGCAGCTTGCTTGATAAATTTAAAGGACTCAGTCAGTGGTTGCCGTAGGAGGCGTTGTTTTTCACTAATTCCATTTTTTTCCAGATACTATGGTTTGCACAGGATGCTGTACCAGTTTGGACCACATTGTAACATATCTATTCAAACAGATGAACCAAAAAAGTAAGTTGGCCTTTTCATTCTGTCGATAAATTTTTCATAAACCCATTTTTAAATGCCGCCTTTTTGTTTTTAATGAACTGAATTAAAGATTATAGTTATAAAACGATGCCTAAATTATCTGGTACTAATTTAGATTTGCATATACAGATTCAGTTGTAGTTATGTTCAGTTACAGATTTCATTTCCTATTACTATTTTGGTTTTATTTTCATTTTTACATATTTTCTGACACCTGTTTGTATAGGGTAGGATATTGTTAAGATTGCTAGAGTAATAACAATGATTTGAAATCGGTAAGATGACTTGGCAGTAGTGTATCAATGTATACTCTTCGTATAGATTTAGTGGTTTCACTTTTTAATGTAGGTGGGTTACCATGAGCTGACGACTGTCAAAATATATTCCTAAAAAAAATAGGTTTTGACCTCCCCTCCCCTGGGTGAAACATTCTGACTGGTATTATTTTTTTCAGGTAAGAAGCAAAGGACAACGCAGCAGACAGATATGTTCCTTCAAGTAATGGAGCATCATCCGGAGATTCTTCACCAGATTTTAAGTACGATGCTGAACGTCATCATGTTTGAAGAATGCAGAAATCAATGGTCCATGTCAAGGCCTCTGCTGGGGCTCATTCTGCTTAATGAAGAGGTAACTTGTAAATCTTTTTCAAAGCAATCTTATTGATATTAAAGATTCTCTCTATACATAGGGTCTGGGTGGTTTAAGTGTTAACATACTTACTGCTAAGTAACTCATAGATATTTTGAGTTGACTCTTGACTCTAGTTTGAGATTTGTTCATGTAGAAAAGTCCTGTGCATACGTTGTTCCTTGGAGAGGACGTAATCTCGGTGAAATCATTGTGTATTCTTCATGTTGAAGGCCCTTTTTTAAATGTCAAAGTAATATTTAAAAATCATACAGAATTGTTTTGAATAGTTTACTAAAAATGAGTTTGTTCTTGCAGTATTTTAACCAACTGAGGGACAGTATAATTATGAGTCTTCCTGCGGATAAACAAGCCGCCATGGCTCAGTGGTTCGAGAACCTCATGGAAAACGTCGAAAGAAATCTCTTGACCAAAAATAGAGACAAGTATGTTGATTTATAATGCATATAGGTATTTTTTTTTATAGTTGGCATTCAATTGTCTTTAGTATTTGTGCAAATAATATTAGGCAGTTTTTCGTTGAATGATGTTATAATTATACTTTGCTACAGGTTTACTCAGAACCTGTCGCTGTTCAGGAGGGACGTATACGACTCGCTGAAAGGTCCCAATGTTTCGACAAGTGTTTCGGACATGATGAACCTGTAGCGAAGCCTTGTACTCCATGCGCCAGACTGTACCACCGGCTGGGGATCTCCTACAGACCGGCTTTAGTCGGCCTCCAGCCAACCATTAGCAATTATTTTTCTACTGGTAGATTAAGGAAACTGACTGATTGAAAGTTAGCTCTTTTATTGTAGCGCTGTGCGTTGTTAGCTGCCCTAGTCCCCCCCACTCCTTTCTTATGTTCACCGAGTCCGAGGTCTTTTACTGTCACTGGTCTCAACGAGATCCCACCAACCTCCAAATAATGTCAAACGCTCACATCAGTCTGTTCAATAGTAACTACTTACCCTAAAACATCCAGAGGAATATGTTACAGCTCTGAGAGATATCAACATTGATTAGTAAATGTAATTCCATCAAAATTTAGACACATTAGAATAGAGTTTTCTTTTTTGATATAAATTACCACTATCAAGGAACAACAGATAGTTTCACACTAGATTTGTATTAATGAACAAGGGTAATTAAATCGCCGTTTATAATTGTATTCAAGCTTAGTGTACACAATTCGAGTAAATTATGTATATATTAAGCACCTTCATTATTTCAAACATCATTTTTTTTTTATTTTATTCTGTAAGTTTGATAGATTCATTTTGCGTTTTATTATAATTGTATTCTTACATGTTTGAAAAAAAACCAGACAAAATGAAAGTTTGATAAAAGGACATTGATAAATAGTATTTTATATATTCCAGTAGCCCGTAACAATGTTTAAGTTCTTGTGCTTTAGCAACTAGATTTATTTGAAGCCTCGTTATTAATGCAGCCGCTATTAAGAAATCTGTAATATCCTTTTTTGTAACATATGTAACTTGATTTACAGTCATTCTATGGTGAAACACGATTATAAACATGAAACAATGACTCGACGAAAACCAGAGGAGGTTTATAAAAGTTATAATAACTATTATATCTTTACTTTAACATTTCAACTTTCGCAATCTAATCAGGTACCAATGGAAAGGTAGGTATACGTTTTTTTAATACTCCTTTGTTAACTGAGGAGTTAATTTTTTTGTTGTTGTAAATAGTAGTAACTATTAAAGTTTTTTTTGGGATTTCTTTTTACTTTGTTGCATTTTATTTGATATGTTCAAATTCCAATCAAAACCCCGACTCTTTTAATAGAAAATAAGATCCAAAGATTTTGAACAAATATTTTTTATATAAAATAAAAAGAAATAGCTAAAATTACTAATTTTAAATAGGACTTTTTTATTAATTGACCATGATACCTCGCATGTTTTTGCCCGACTATTTTCGGTTTGTGTCCATCTTCGGGAGCCTTTAGGAACTAATTGGACAAACACCAGGCTCCTGATTAGATATGAGTGATAGGAAACCGGTTGTTCGGAAAAGCAGGTGTACTGCTGCGACATGCTGCATGATTACTTTATGAGTAATCCTCAAATAATCCTAATACCTGTTATTATGACAATTTATTTTTAAATTTTAATCATTTTTTTTATTTCCTTTGTTGCAAATACACTTTTAAATTTACATATATTTATGAAATATGCATTTTTATTAACTGAGATTCTGTTCAAAAACAAAAGAAAAAAATCTGTTTGAAATACAAACTCAACTTTATTTTCTATTCTTTGGCAATCAAACTATATAAATATTTGATTTTAAAAAAATTACTTTTACAAAAAATTCTTAAATTAAGAATGATTGTTATAAATTAGTAATTCTTATAAAATGACATATAACAAGCAGGGACTAGGATATTATTATAAATAAAACTCTTGATAATTAATGTTGTAATAGTCATTGTGCCGTGATTTATTCTTTGAAAATTTTCATCTTTTGAAATGAGTTTTTTGGTATGTTTTAATGACATTTTTTCACTTTGAAGACAAGGTATTATTTTGATATATGTGTTGGCAGCCTTGATGTTTACCTAATGGGGAGAAGGACAGCTATTGCAGTTAAGGTATTTAGATTCCATGGTTCTCTTAGTGATTCTATTAGGTGGGGTCCATGGTACTCTGGCGGTCAGTGTGTTCATCGAAATTGTGAGAGTTTCAATGAACCCAACGGAAGTTTAACCCATTTCTTGTATATATATCGTCTAATTGTTTAGTATTTACGATTTCCCTTAAATATCAAAGAAAAGATATTACAAGTCTGTCAGATATTACAAAATTACATATATAATGGTGTAATGATTGCCTATGCTATGGCTTATTACCAGATTACACCTGCAGCCATTTTCCTCCCGCTGTTCACTAATGTAATCATAACATGGGTTTATATCTTAGAGGGAATGATTGAATCCTGGTTGAAGTTAAGAGTCCACGTTTTGGTGAGGTTTGCTGAAAGATAATGGCTACAGTTTGGAACCTGGTAATGATGTTCAGATTCCAGAGTGCAGCAGGAAACTATCACCATTTCGATGAGGCACTGTTTACTACGCCATTTCACTGAGCCATTACGACTAAATCTGCAATTCATGTCTATCTCTTACAAAAGCTACAATCTTCAATTAACTTTTATTTCGTCCTCAGGGATGCCAACATAAATATTAAAATATCCCATATATTCAGTTCACTTATCTTATAATCAATTCTACAATATAATTGTATGTCCCTATCCTATTTGGAGGTTGGTGAATAATGGTGAGTGCAATTCTCTAGCTCACCCAGAGTGACGTACTATTCATGACACCTATTTTTAGTCATTTCTTTTTTAAATTGTCATCCTAGTTGACTCGTATTTTAGATTTCTTCTTTCTTCAGTTTAAAACCATTTTCACCTCAATTATAGTGCCTTGTCATTGAATTTAAAATCCATTCATTGGCAAGCTCTTTTAATTTGTAAATGGTAAAAAGAATTATTTTATAATTTTTTTTATTTATTGTAGGCTATATGTATATTTGTAATTAAGATGTAAATAATATGGAATAAACCATTTCTATGTGTATATTTGTCGATTTCATTTGGAAGGGGGGCATTTGAAGACGTAGCACTTTTCTCGCTACTTGAATCAATATTTTATTTACTTTGGACCGATTAATTTTGTTTGTTAATATTGGTCCAAAATTTGTGATAGTAATTTCAAATTAAACAATTAATCATTGTCAAAGAAAAAATATACATATTTTTTTCATAATTTTTACATTGCATTCCAATTTTCTAAAAAAAAACTTGAAAAATTCATTTAAATATTTTTTTTAAATATATGTTGAATTGATTTTTGCTTTTGTTAATTATTTAACGAGTGTTTTATGTTGATACTTGGTAACGAGATTGTCTCCGACATGGCCTATGCAGAGATCGCAGTGCTTTGAAATCTGATCTACTGTGTTCATTCCAAAAATATTTATATCCCAGATTCCAACTTTTTTTTTATTTATAATGTTCTCAAAAAATAATACATACTTGTTATCCGGTGTAATTTTTTTTTATTATTTCCTTTTTATAAATGTCTACTTATTTTCACTTACATCAATTTATAGCTCTATTGTGTTTCGTCTAAAATTCTTGTGATAAACTTTTGTCATCATTTTAGTTAATCCAATTATTGTGAGTTTTTATAAAAATTGTTAGTTTGTTTTTTACGAAATAAAATACAATTATTATTCTTATGAAACAGGCTATAATAATAGTAATAATAATTTTCAGTTTGAACATATAGATTACAGTTGTTTAATGATTTTTTTTAAATGTTTTATTAAGTCATGTATAAATACAACTGAAATTTAATCAATGGCGTTTATATTTTTTTCATTTATTTTTAAGAACCGTACAGAACTGATTAAACATATATTGACCTCAATTTGTATACCAGTTTTGTTTCAATATATTTTAATGAATAGGTTAGGTTAGACTGCACTGATAGTGTTCCCCACAAGGGAACATTAACTCTTTGTTATAACAAACAAATATTGCTTCTCTACATTTGGAGTACTAAATTTTGCCTAATTCAAGTATATTCAGAATAGGGATATTTAGCGGGTATCTGACATCGTACAGGCTCGGGACCGAAGTGCTCAGATTTATTCACCTCCTTCGTGAATAAATCAAGGGCCAGGGTGGATATTGAACCCCGGATCTACTTGTCCATATGTATAAGCGAAATAATAGAAATAAATAATGTATGTGAAAGCTATACTAATTCTATTCTATAAAAAGATTTCACATCAACACGTGAAATAACAATCAATGATCAAACCACAATAAGAAAATATGGGTTTTTGACTTTGACGAAGACCGCTTGTTACGGTTGAAAGGTCTTAGTCTTGTTTTCCCATTTTCTTATTGTGGTTTGATCATTAATTCTATTCTATATTATAAACTAGTAGACGGCACCTGTTTTCCACGGATGAATAATTACTCTGATAAATTTATAAGTTCTTGGATCCAGTACTGTTGTATGGGTAAAATGTGACTTATTTTTATGTCGAAAAGCCAGCTTACAACAAATGTTTACAGCTACATATTTTTAAAGTTCATTGGACGTTTAGCACTCATTTCAGTTATATGTGACGAGCAACGTTACGAAACGTCTACAGCTTGTTTTTCAAAAATTTATTAGAATAGGGATCATTAATGAGTATTTGACTTGACACATGTTCAGGACTGACACTATTTTCTCTGAGGGACAGAAAACACAAGATTTCCCACGTCTAACAGGAAAAATCTTAGGTCATAACAAAAAGGCAAAACCTCCAGATTTTATACTCGACTCTGCTGGAATCAGTATTCCACTCCTGTCTGCTTTAATAAATCTTTTATTTGAGAAGTTTCTACTTAATAGTATTACTGTGTAAACATTTTATTGTACGTTTTACACTTTCATGTATTTGGAGCAAGCAGTTCGTTAAAATTGTGAAATATTGAATATATCCTGGACCCCTGGGTGGTAAATGTTGAGGTATTCAGTATCCAATTAAGTGAGTTGTTTCAATTTTTACTTCCTTAATGGCTAACCGTTATCACTAATTAAGCCTCCTCAACCGTAACTTGCCCAAGTCCTCGGATATGGTGGAAGCTTTTTTTTTTCTAACAGGAAGTGTTGATAATGTGTGTGTGATAGGAGTAAAACATATTACAGTTTAACTTGTCAGAAAGCTAACTCTTACAATGGCTCGCTTCTTCTGCTTAGTTCTGTTGATCTTATTCCCAGGTAATTCATCTATTTAGCCAACAAATGTATTCAAAAACTAATCAATAGAAAAATGCTACCATTTATTTTAAAAACATGTTAGTATTCATATTAATATTCTTTGCATGCTATTATTACAGTTATAATAAGTAGTGATATCCCTTAAGAAATGTTTTGTGTCAGTGCTTTCCCGATCATAGTGTATTGGTGCAGAAAAAAATAACTGATTTGAACACTCAACCTTCTGATTGATTAACAATTTCAGGAAATGCTTTCATTATTGCATATTTTACGAATTAACTTAAACACTAGTGAAAACTTACCAATATTTTGATTATAATTATCTCCATCAAATAGTTAGGAACAAGGCATTATTAAACTAACAGGTATGGAGTGTTCATATTCAACTTTGAAAGTTGGTACCTGTGCTAGGTGCTTATAGTGGTCATGGGGTTATCTGAGAGCTTAGTGGACCTAGGTTCTATAAGGAAAGGAATATTCCTCTAAGATAACTTCACTTATGAAGTTAAATGCATATTACTGTGTGGCTACATGATAAAATATTTTAATATAAATTAAAATAGAAATCCAGTTCCGGATAATAAAAGGATTTATTGTGGCATTGGAGGCGGATGTAGGTAATTTTGTTGATGAAATATGGTAGGGTAGGGCATGATGTGAAATATTTTTTTTGTTTACAGTCTTTTAATAGAGATGAACATTTTCAGGCCAATAGCTCTAAGTAAAAATTTAGAACACCCTAAAAAATAAATATGCAAAAGTAAATATTAAACCATGTATAAAAAGAAGAGGAATTTTCCTCTACACTAGTAATCATGGTTGTCTCATGAACTGTGGAATTCTTTATTGTTTTGTACTTACTCATGATTAGAATGAAGAAAGAAACACTTAAGTCTCCGAACAAAAGATTGAGTATTGTTTAATGTAGTGACATCATGTAAACAAACCTACCTGCTTTAATTGCATTCCTTCCCTCTTTTCATGTTACTCTGTATTCCTTAGTGTCCTATTGTTCCTTGATCGCTCCACATTTGCCTATAAAAGCAGGTGCGTAACTCTTTTAAGTTTATATTTTGGTTGAGTGTTTATGTTCAGTTGTATCTTGGAATATCAGTTTAATACCGTGCTCGTAAACCAATTTACTCATATTCTAAAACGACTTTTCCAATTGAAATTAATAGAGTTCCACTTAATTCATTCCTGGTCCAAAAAATGTTAAAAAAAAAATAAATATACGTATATTTTTTTAGAATTACACAAACAATACAACTATGTGTACTTAATTTGCCTTTATATTGATAAATTGAAGACTTGATGGGTTTGATGGGGAGGAGGAGTGGGGAGAGAGAGTCCTTTAAATCAGAGGAGCTCGCAGAATCATTTTGATGTCTTTTAGGTAACTTCACCAAGAATCTGTTTAACGATGCTTGCTTTTCCCTGCGTTTTAGCATGTCTCTAAAGTATGAAAGTGCATTCTAATTAAACAAGTTAATTTCTCGGCCAGACATTTCTTTATTAGGGTTATGCTTTTCAATAAAAGCTTGCAATTTCTTCTAATTTTTCAAGGCCTTCTTAATGTGAGTAGATGGGATGGTGTCCTTCCTTACATCATCCCCTTCTGTTGATAGTTCCTCTATCACCTCGTTTACAGTTCATTGTGAAGCTGGATAACATCGTCGGTTGTAAGTTGTTGAGAGTGAATGCCTGCTATTTCTTCATATTTTCTCGTATTTTAGTTTATCGCTCGTACTCTAAATCAATTTTTACGAGTTGAAATGCTCGTATTTCAAGACTTCACTGTATTCATTTTCACATTTTCTTTTCATATTTTACGTCGTAAGTGTGACCTGAAGATAAAAAGATGATAATATCATTCCATTACCAGTCAGTTATGTTCATAAATACTATACAAGAATGAGAGGAGCATATCTAGAAACTAGCCATTGACAGGGCAGCTATCTAGGTTACCTATTGACAGGGCACAATGAGGTTCATTTAGGGACTCCGAGTGTATCTGCTTGTAGCAATAGTGTAGTATTGGTTTTGAGTACACTTTCATACACATCAATGAAACAACCACAGTTTATGATTAGAATGAGGGAAAAACACTTAGTCTCCACACAAAATATTTTATTCAACGTCGACGCGTTCTGGACTCGAACAGTAACTGGACTTACTTAAACAGTAAGAGTCCAGAACGCGTCGACGTTGAATAAAATATTTTGTGTGGAGACTAAGTGTTTTTCCCTCATTCTAATCATAAACTGTGGTTGTTTCATTGATGTGTATGAAAGTGTACTCAAAACCAATACTACACTATTGCTACAAGCAGATACACTCGGAGTCCCTAAATGAACCTCATTGTGCCCTGTCAATAGGTAACCTAGATAGCTGCCCTGTCAATGGCTAGTTTCTAGATATGCTCCTCTCATTCTTGTATAGTATTTATGAACATAACTGACTGGTAATGGAATGATATTATCATCTTTTTTTATTGAATTTCGAATGGCAGTTGAACTTTTTTCTGGCATGATATAACTGAATTCAGTTTTTCCTTATCTGTATGTACATTCTTCCACCCCTAGTGGGGCTATGCAGCTCTATCACAAGCTGCATTGGCTTATCCACAGGTTCTTTGAACCAGGGGCTAAAAAGGCCACTAATCTTAACTGTAGCTGAGCAGGTTTAGTAGGACCTTTGGTCCGGTGTTTGATCCGAAACTTTTAAAATAAGTCGGTACTACAAGTGGCAGGGGCCGATGGAGGGGTTCTTTCTCCATTCCGCCAACTGAGGTTGGACTCGTAAAGGCTGTTGGTTCTCACCCAAGTTGTTAGACCCTTGTGGTCTGTGTATGAGAAGCAGTAACTTCTAGGGAGGATGTCTTCTTAGCATACCGGGGAGCTAGAGACCCCAAACCATTACTAGTGGAAACGGACCTTGAACTCAGCTGATTGGACTGGACAACTGGTACTTGCCTAGTAAAGGCTCGGCTCTGGAGGGGAACTCAGAGTGGGGATCATTAGATACCACCCCTTCGAGTCCTTATATGCTCAGTTCACATAACTAGCACAGACCAGGTGGTGTTTAGCCAACGAGAGGTTTTTGTCTCTCTCTATGAATTGTTTCTCTTAAGGTACTCTCTTCACAATGACGTCCTGATGGGGTCCGATTACTACTAGTAGCAAGCCCTGGTCCCGGGGTAGCGGGCTTTGCCAAATTCAAAGGAATCATATGGTAGCCTTAAAACTGTTAGGATTAGTAGGGTCCTGACCATTGATTGATCTGTATGTACATTCTGCATCCTTGTATATATATGTCCGCAGTTTTCTTGTTAAATTCATTTCAAGAATGAAACATTGTTTTCAGAAAATCTGGTGCAAATTCAAGCGGATGAAGCCCCCTTGGAGTTGATGGTAAAGGTTTAAACAATATTGAACATTACTTTTTGTTAGTACTACTCGGTTTCAGGTTTCTTAGATTGGCCTTTTTATGGCCCAAAAGGTCAATTTTGGCCTTTCTTGAAACCGCTTGGCCAATCAATTTCTTGTCCGGTCTTTTTATTATAATTAGTACTTTTTGGCGTTTTATTAGTATTAACCCCAATAAAGAAGTTTTAGTTGCGTTACTAACATCAAATAACTTCATTCCCTTCATGAAGCGGTCTTAAACTGAAAACCCAACACGTTCTATATGTTACAACAAGAATAAAACTTGTACTGTTTGAAGTTGGTTACGTTATTCAGTTTGAGGCTCAAAATCCCGAAAATAGTAAAAGGATTCGAAAATAGGAGACAATTATAAGAGAGCTGAATTACAGTTAGCTGTGTCTGTAGTTGTCATTGTTCCATAAAGGCTATTGGTCACATTGGAGGAACAATTAAAGAAGAAGGGAAATATAGCACGTTGGAATCAAATTACATAGAAGTAAAAAACGGTAGCAGTAAGAAATGGTGATTTTGATTGACGAGTCAACAGACATTTCAATTAACAAACATAAGGATAAAGCTGTCAGATATTTTAATGAATCTGCTTATAATCTTAAAATCGAAACTTTTTTTTTCCCAGTCAATGTTTGATCGGAATCTGTTTTTATGATATTTTGTTAAAAGAATTGTATAAATAGGAATTAGATTTGAAAAATTCCATCGCTTTTGCAAGTGATAGAGCATCTGCAATGGTGGGAAAGAACAATTCACTTTGGACCTGAGTTCGGAAGGTTTCACCCAATTATGTAAAGGTGAAATTTATCATGCATTGACGTTATGGGCCCAACAGTTTCTGAATTATATCTGTGTATTTATAGACTGGCCTTTTTTCTAATAAAATTGGACCATATACCCTGTCAAACATGAGGCAACGCTGCTCTGTGTAATCCCTTCTGCAGCCCTTGACGATCGTATGATGTACTCTCTCTTCTCACCCGCTGTTGTTAAATTTCGTAAATAAGGAATTTTTATATTCAAATGTTTTCCACCCAACGTTTTCAGTTCAACTTTAACAATATTTGGTCAGGAGAAGATTTTCAAAATTGAAGATAGGTAGCACACAAAGTAAAGAAACACACTTATGAACTCAAATTTTCGGGCAATATATATACACGTTTCACAGTAAACTATAAATACAGAGTAAAGGGACGAACACACTTACAGTCTCTAATTTGATGTTGAACCGTCATCAAGGGAGTAGAGATAGGGACACCAAACACACTTGCAAAGTGATGGTTGGAGGCCTCCAACCTTCATGGTTTTGAGTTATTAATTAATAATTAATTGGTGTTACTGCTACTAAATCATTCCGAGCGACTATCGTTTCTATTCAAACAATTTGAATCTCCCGTCAGCATCTGTTTTGCAATGACAATTACTAAGTCGTAAAGCCAAATTCTGTCTACGGAAGGAATTGAGGTGAGTGAGACCAAGTGTATCTCACATGGTTAACTGTATGTTACTTGCTAAAGAGTCAGAGGTTCCAACTCTCTGTTCTTCCATGCATCTGAAGGAAAGACAGCCAATGTGGTATTTACAGAGTCATTACTTAATACTGTGCTAATAAATATATTTTTTCATATTCTATAATTTCTAATGATATTATGGAATACCATGAATCATCTCCGAATTTTCGAAGAGTATCCGTCAAAGACGAGCACGTTTGCTAGTTTTAAATAAAATTGCACAACACTTTGAATACTAATGAAAATATACAATTACTCAAAGGTGAGTATTAACCCAGCTAAAAAAGTAATATAATGTAATATATATATATATATATACTCTTATTTTCGTGATGGTTATTCTAACTCACTCATTATTTTTCCTGACGTTTATAGAGAAATTTTATTCAGGATTGATTTTGATAATCATTTCCTGAAATATTCTGGATGCTCACTATTCATACTTTTGTTTAACTGCATCTAGTTTCATTTATATATTTTTTGCTATTTGGAATACATTGAACAAATATGGCCAACAAAAAAATTAATTAAGATAGTTTAGTTGCTGAGCATATACAGGTGGAACCTAAGTAGGAATCGGAATCGTTAATCAACACTTTTCGAGAATCGTACTTGGCGTCGGAATCGGGAAGAATTTAGGAATCGTCCCAACACTACTAGTTAGTATTATTTGCAACGTAGGAGAGGGTCAGAGTTGGTTTAATTTGGGATTCCTTCAGTTTCCAGGTTGAAATAAACAAAGCTGCGCTTCAGTAAACACGATTTTCTTATAATCCATCTTAATACATTCCATATAATTAAGACCCCTTGTGGTTGTAATTGTAGGATACATCCAGATTGGAAGAAGACAACAAAAGAGCTAACAACCCACCAAGCATCTTGCCCGAGGGCATTAGTTCTCTGGCGAATTCTTCAATGAACCCCGAATCAACATTGGTCGTCGGGGGGTTCTCATTTATCATGATGCCTAACCCCTCTCCAGGGCAGTTGAACAGCATCCCTGGACTTTCCCAAGCACCCAACACGATAATATCGGGTATTCAGTCAATACCAGGAAAATAAGTCTTTATTCATATGAATTTACTTTTATTCTCAGAGCGATGTTTGCGATCTGAATATTACTGGAGTTATACTTAATTGTCTCACTGTTTTAATACATGCCTAATGTTATTTAAAGGAAATTATAACAGTTTAGTGATTCTGCAGTTTCTGTTAGGTAGGTAGTGATTAATACAAATTCAACTCCTTTGTTTAACATATTTTAAGATACACAACTTAATGAACTCTACCAAGTTATCATTTTCATAGTATTCGTATGAAAATATTAGAAAAGTGAAGTTTAATGCAATAAATTTTCTAAATTTTATATTTTTTTTATTTTCCTAGAAGTTGCTTGAGAATAGTCAAATGTGATTACTAATATCTTATGTTTGCTTAATTAGACAAATTTTTCCAATTTCATAGTATTCGTGTGAGAGAGGTCAAAGCGTGAACAGTAATATACTTGGTGTGCTGAATCTGGTATTTTTTTCTCATTTTGCATAGTTGTCATGTTAGAATCGTCGAAACGAATACACTAAGTTTGTTAAATATTACAAAAAAATTTCATTTCCATAGTATTCCTGTGAAAATTGTTGAAAAGTGAAGAGTAATGCAGTAAATTATCAGTATTTTACTTCTTTTTTTTTATATTCATAGTGGTCGCTTCAGAATAATCAAAATGTGATGACTAATATGGTAAGTTTGCTAAATTTGATAAATTGTAATATATTCTTAGTATTCAACTGAGAGTAGTTAAAATGCGAAAACAATACAGTAGGTTATGAGGAATTTGATAAATTTTGCCATTTTCATAGTATTCGTGTTAGAATGGTTGTAAGAAAAAGAGTAATACGGAAAATTCTAAAAATTTTCAATTTTTTTTTATGTTCATACAATTTGTCGTTGTATATTAAAAATTTTAAAAGTTATACCGTAAGTGTGCCAAAATTGATAAATTCTTTCATTTTTATAGTAGTCCTGTGAGAGTTGTCAAAGCTTGAACAGTAATATTGTAGGTGCACTGATTTTGTTAGTTTTTTCATTTTCATAGTAGTCGTGTTAGAATAGTCAAACAGGACAGGACGAAACGATAAATTTGCTTAATTTTATAAAAGTTTTCATTTTCATAAAATTCTTGGGAAAATACTCGAAAAGTGAAGTTTAATGCAGTAAATTTTCGAAATTATATATATATATATTATTTTCATAGAAGTCACTTCAGAATAAACAAATGTGATTAGTAATATGGTAAGTTTGCTTAATTTGATAGATTTTTCCGTTTTAATAGTAATCATCTGAGAGTAGTCAAAACGTGATCAGTAATATGATAATTTTTTCAATTTTCATGTGAGAATAGTGGAAAGGTGAAAAAGAATAATGATGAAAATTTGAAAAAAATTATATTTCTTTTAAATTTCAATGAAATTGTCTGAGAATATTAAAATTGTTAGAATAATGTGGTAAGTCTACACAATGTGATCAGTTTTTTTAATTTTTATAAGATTCGTCTGATTTTAGTCAAAACGTGAACACTGATTTGGTAGTTGTGAATTTTTTAATTTTGATAGTAGATGTGTTAGAATAGTCAAAATGAAGAGACGATTAGACTATGTTTCATAAATTTGACAAATATTGTTCATTTCCATAGAATTTGTGTGAAAATAAAAATGTAATTTTTTTTTATTTTCATAATAGTCGTGTTATCTTATAGTCAAAACAAAAAGATAAATAGGATAAGTTTCATAAATTTGATAAACTTTATCATTTTCGTGTGAAAATATTCGAAAAGTTTAGTTAAATGCAATAAATTTTCTGAATTGTATATATTTTTTAATTTCATAGAAGTTGCTTGAGAATAGTCAAATGTGATTGACTTGTTGAATATTTACTACATTACTGAAATAATATTTTCGAATATTTTCAAATTAATACTATGAAAATGAAAAATTTTTTCAAATTTAGTAAACTTATCGTATTCAACTTGTCATTTTGACTCTTCTAAATCGACTACTATGAAAATGATATAAATTAAGAAATTCAGCACACCTAACATATTACTGTTTATGCTTTGACTACTCCCGCACCAATAGTATGAGAATGGAATAATTTATCAAGTTAAGCAATCTTACCGTCTTCCTATTAACATTATTACTAACGAATTCCATGAAAATAAAATAATATTCAATTTTTGCATATTTCAAGTATTACTCTTCACATTTTCACTATTCCAACACAAATACTATGAAAATGGAAAAAATATGAAATTCTTCAAATCCACTATATTTCTGTTCACTTTTAGACTAATCTCAGATGAATACTATGAAAGCGGAATAATTATCATATTAAGCAAATTTATCATATTGGTCATCACCTTTTGACTATTCTGAAGCGACTTCTATTAAAATAAAAAAAATATAAAATACTGATAATTTTCTGCATTACTCTTTTCTTTTTAACTATTTACCCTCAAGTATTCTAAAAATGAAGAATTTTCTCAAATTTAGTAAACTGATTATATACGTCTTGTCGTTTTGACTATTCTAACATGACCACTATGAAAATGAAAAAAAAAAACAAACAAAATCAGCACACCTACTATATTAATGTGCAAACTTAAACTCTCTCATATGAAAACTATGAAGAGAGATAAATTTATCAAATAAAGCAAGCTAACCATATTAGTCATCTCCATTTGACTATTTTCAAACAAATTAAATGAAAATATAACATTTTGCAAATTTACTGCATTATTCTTCACTTTTCGACTATTCTCACTAATATTCTATGAAAATGAAACGTTTTATCTAATTTACCTAACTTACCTTATTCGTTTCATCATTTTAACGATTCTAACACGAATACTATGAAAAAGAAAAAAAATTAATACATTCAGAAAACCTAGTATTACAGTTATATTGTGCAAAAAAATAGTGAAATTATTCTTTATTTTTACAAAAAAAAATCAACAACATTGATAAGATTAGGAGAAAAAATATTTCAAGAATAATAACTAGTTTATTTCAACTCAACACCACTTACAGAGATTGATAATAACACTGTACATAAGAATTGTAACAAAAGAGCGGCTGCCATCCGCACAACCACTGATGACCCTAGAAGTATACACAACTGTACAGAGTATCACAGATTTGTCTAATTACATTTCTTTTATAAATCTATACAATTGAAACAAAACAACTCCAGTTTGACAAATTCAATCAGCTTCAGCTTCTCAATCACCCACACAATAATATATATATTATAATAGTGCTGTAATTTGTAGGCCTTTTGTTTAAATTTTTTTTTTTTTAATTGCAAGTTGCTTAAAATGAGTCTGATACAATTTTCAGTTTTTTTTTAAAAAAAAAAATCAATTCTACTTACTAATAAGGTGACCCGGTTCTGGCGAACTTTTAAATTATGTTGAATTTTGAAAACTTTAGAAGTTTTTTGTTTTTGAAAATTACATTTTTTTTCTGATTTCTGCAAAATCTATGGGCAAAAATACCTTTTTATTGTAGATTAATCAGTGACTAAACTATCAAATTTCTCTAAAATTTCTTTTTATGTAAATTGATGAAAAAGTACAGGGAAGAGGAAATCAGTTTAGGTTCAGTTAAAAGTCAAACAGTAGTTTTAAAGAAAACTTTAATGTTTGTATTGTAAATCGATTAAAAAGAAAGTTTTTCTGCTAGTATTATGTGTAAGATATTTAATTCAGTCTTACAAATAGTAAGTAATGAGCGAATTTAGAAGTAAGAAAGAGAAATTAAAGTTGTGGATTCAGAACCAGCAGCTTGTCTCTCTCTTGGGATGTTTGGTCACCTTATTAATATAAAAAAAAAAAATTAACGGCACTAACAAAAACAAACTCAAATGAGAATGGTAACCTTTTAAAATTAACCAGAGATTTGAAATTAGAACTGCACATACATGTAACAAATTATTCTTATTTTCTTAGAATTATATTAAAATAGTCAAAGACAGCACATCTATTTGGTATTTGTTAGAAAATCACCTGATTGAATTGACAGGACTTGATATTAAAGATGTGATTACACTATTTTTCTAGAAGCTAATAACGGAATAATAAAGAATAATCAATCATAGAAAAAAAAATTTGCTTAGATTTTGAAATATATAATTTTCGAGTTATTTTACTTTTTTATGTATTTATATAAAATAATAAATTTATTTTCCTTATTCAACATTGTATAGATCTATCTCTAGCCCCACACAATTATCTAAAATCTAAATTTATTGCATTAAAAACAAGAATAAACAATTTATTTTTTTTTGTTTTTGTTTGTTTTTTTTTATTGGTATCAATGAACCCTTCTAATTCAGACATCAAACACTGAATTCAGTGTAAAAATGTTTTAACCAAATTTAGACATCTAATTCACCAAGGAAATGTCTTTAAACATTTCAGTAGCACAACATACACGGAATGTCAAAATATCTTGACAAGTTTTTCTTCTGAATATATTTTTTTTTTATTTCTACTTTCTATTTTGAATTATTTGTAAAGACCATGTTTTAATCGATATACTTATCCATCTAAGTAAGAAATTATTGACTAGAATTACAACTTAGAGAAGGTTTTTCAAACATTTTTAAGTCATGAATCTGATAGAAGCCAAGAACAAAAACTCTGAGCTTGGATACATCCAAGTATGAAAGAAGCGTCGATCTTCAAGAGGAAAACTAAGACTTCTTTCAAAAGGATTACTCTAATCTTAAAAATACTAGATAAGATTCATGTTCACTTCAGTAACAGTTGAAAGCACACAGGCAATGAGAAGGATAATACACCAAGGACAGAATCTTTATGCAAAAATATTTTCTAATTCCATAATATTGAAACATATTTTTTTTAAAATACATTTTTATTAAATTTTAATCATTATAATAAGGAAAAAAGTTTAAAGATATTTAAAAAGAATAGATTAGATTCAGAGATAAAATAATATTGTATATTATAAAACTGTTATCATAATGAACACAGAGAAAGTCACCACTATATTGCTAAAATTCATGTTTGTGGGATATGTATTCCTTACACAAATATTAAACCATTTCTACTAGAACACGTTAAAATTCATTGAATACTCATATCTGATTTTAATGTGACATGTAATTAATTAAAAATTATATTTATTTTTATATTAATAATTTAATGTACAAATTGTAATACACTTGCGAGTCAACAGGTTAACAAATATTGATTACAATCATTTTCTGTGACATTTCTGAATGACCAAGTTATTTAATAATTCATAAAAGATAAAAATAGCTCAATCTGAACATAACCAACATATGTGTTCCTAATTAAGATGTTTAAATACTTCAGCAAGAGTGGATTTTAAAAATTACAAAAAAAAAGTTCTATAAGAAATTCATAAATAAAATATTTTACATTCACAGAAATTTATATATATATATATATATATATATATATAGGAAAATAGTGGTACAACCGGACTCTGTAAAAGTAAAAGTTGCAAAGAGCATGGATCAGACCATAATATTTACCAAGGGAGATATTTTAAACATTTCTTCATCAGGAGAAGATCAGAAGAGAAGAGGGGGAAATGTTTGTCGTTGGGAATGTTAAAAGCGAGAATCATCGAACCCAGATCCTTGACTTCGAAAAGCTATACCAAAAACACTTCTTCCACTTCAACTTCCATTCTGATATCGAAAAGCTGCCCAAAATATCGATCAGAGTAAGTAATTTAATATATATATTATATTTAAAGTTTTCCAATTATATTCTAGAAAATTTTTCTTTATCAAAGTTTGATCCAGCGTCAAACAATTCTCAAAAAACACCATCAAGCCAACGTTCCATCTATATTTCTAGATATCTTCAGGCTTCATCAATACAACCTCTAATTTCCTATTTTTTTCATGATATTGTAATTAATTTTGTATCGATGTAGCCCTGAAGATGCCTAGGAATATAGAGGAAACGTTGGGTTAAACGTGTTTTTGGAGAGTTGTTTCACTCTGGATCAAACCTCCATACAGAAAAATAGTATCCGTATTGATAGTTAAGGATCAATTTGATCATTCATCAATTTAGAAAATTATATCAATACTAAATAATTTTTTTTTTTAAAAAAACTATTTCTTTTACTGGTTTTATTTCACCGTTCAAGAGTAAAAATGCAGCGTTAACAATATTAATTCTTTTTTTTTAATAAACAAAAGTAATTACATGTCACATGTATAATGTTTTCCTAAAATTATAATTCTATAGAATAAATGAAAAATTATACACAAGTTTGTATTATTTTTATAAAATGTCGGAGTAACAAATGAGATTTTTTTTTTTTTGTTTACTTGCATTCTTATACTATGTTCGAGTAAATATGACAGTTGTTGTATTAGTGATTAGCAACATGCACAGTGACTGAAAAGGGAATCTGAATTGAGAATAGAAACAAGAGACCAACTATATATTGTGTTCACAGAGAATCCAAAGATTGTCTTCTTCTTATTTTATACTTATAAAATGCCCTAACAATGAGGCAAATCAATTGGTACACTAGAACTAACACATATTATTTTCTCTACTTTGAAAAGTGATGACTGGAGATAAAAAAATATAATTTACGCCCTATTAGAGGTTTTTTTTTATTTTCAATTCATTTATTTATTTTAGTAAGGTTAAAAATAGGGATATTTATTTGGTAGTTATTCTAGAAAGGTTTTTTAGTCACGATATGACATAGCTTGAAAACTTACAGCACTGAAAACTTATTTTATTAAATTATATATTTAAATTGTTTTGTAAAAAATTTATTATCCTTGAAGCCTGTATCAAATTCATACAAGGAAGAGATACGAAAGATGAATTAGAGGGACTCTAAATCTGGTATATTTGAAAACTCGACTACTGTTTAAACATCGTAAGAAGCACCTAATTTTAAGTGGATTTATTTTTGTAAGAAAGACCATTAGGTTAAGAGTCTGACCTAGGCAGTCTTAGAACAAGTTAAGGCTGTATGAAGATCAATTTATTTAAATGTGCGGTGTTGAATTCTTTTCTTACATAATATATTCTAAGAATTACATTTTTTCTTATAAGTGTCATCATCATTAACATGTATTACTTTAGTTACGTTTCTGTCTCAAATCAACAAAATAGTTCTTTGAAATTGAATAATAATCTTATAAAAAAACAAAATCTTATATCAAACAACAAAAGGAAGGACTTTATAAAAGCATTTCATCCAATCTTCAATGAACTTGACTTCCTATTCAAAAGTTGTAAACATATTTTAAAATAACATTAAAAAAAAATTTAAGAAAAACATTAAAAAGTATGAGTAAAATTTTTGTAATAAACCTATCATCACAATCTAAATCAGAATTCAGAATCATTATATAAAAGTACTATTAATCTGTTTTATACTAAAGATTTATTTACGATCAGTTTGGAAAAGAAATCGCTAGTGAAAATCGAGAAATGAACCAAGACGTTTTGGTTCAGTACTGGACCTCCTATGGAGTGCTCCTGCCTTGGGGACATGAACCCAAAAGGTTTTCATTAGAATCTCGTATGTTATTTGTAAACTAAACAACAAAAGGAAGGACTTTATAAAAGCATTTCATCCAATCTTCAATGAACTTGACTTCCTATTCAAAAGTTGTAAACATATTTTAAAATAACATTAAAAAAAAATTTAAGAAAAACATTAAAAAGTATGAGTAAAATTTTTGTAATAAACCTATCATCACAATCTAAATCAGAATTCAGAATCATTATATAAAAGTACTATTAATCTGTTTTATACTAAAGATTTATTTACGATCAGTTTGGAAAAGAAATCGCTAGTGAAAATCGAGAAATGAACCAAGACGTTTTGGTTCAGTACTGGACCTCCTATGGAGTGCTCCTGCCTTGGGGACATGAACCCAAAAGGTTTTCATTAGAATCTCGTATGTTATTTGTAAACTAAAATATTTAAAATGATTAATTTTCATATCTAGGAACATTTGAAAAAAACTTGTACTTTCACAGAAATATAATAAATATTAAATTTTCATAACTAATATATTATAAGACAATTTCTTTGCGATAAATAACGTTTATTATGTAACTGTTCATAGAATAGTATAGAAATTGTAGTGTTAAAAATAAATTTGAAAGTATAAAATAGGGAAGCAGATGAAAATCTTAAATCTCAATCGTGTTTCCTAATTATTCCAGCTGTTCCTACAAACTGGTTTATACCCAAATAAAAGCATTACGATGACAAATATCTAAATGTGGGACTGTTAGTGCCTTGTGTACGGCGAAACTTGTTTCAATTAAACTCAGGGATGATTATGTCACAACGAGAAACATTTTTTGTAACTTATTCAGGAGGGGAGTATTGGAGTATTTTCACAACTGTATTTAACTTAAAATTATCAACACATATATAAAGTTAGCATGTAATCCCAAAAAAAGTTTTAAAAACAATCCATTAAAAGAGTAATTTTAGGCCTCATGAAATAAGCATTTCGACATGCTCTTTTTTCTTAGGCTAATATTTATTCCTAAAATAACATTAAATGATATGAAGTAATTATTTAATCACTGCCCACTAATTATGTCACTGAAAAAATAATAATTTGTAATATTGTTGCTAAAGTCGATAACATGGTTACTAAATACTTTTTTGTATCAAAAAATTTTGTTGTATCTCCATTACTCTACAAATTTAAAAAAAAAAAATTCCCACTATATTCATGACGAAGTCATTTTTATAACATAATAGTCAGACTGACCTGAATAATTAGTTATCACAGTTTTCTTTATCAATTTATAAATATAAATTAAAACTTAAAAAGTAGCTTTCAAAAAAAAAGAAAAATTTAGTTATTAATATTAAAACTATAATATACCGTGGTAATGACGTGGTAATGAAAAATTTAGTTAATAAGCTGACAAAGTTGTTACGGTAACTAAAATATATCAAGAAATGTTAATAACCTTAAGTAGATGAATAACTGTTTTGATCTTGATTTAAGATAAATACTATACAAGGTTAGCCTAATAGTATAGGTATCTCAATTGACATTTCTCAATATTACATTCAACACCACAAATTTAAATAAGAGTAAAGGCAAGGAAACTCCTGAAGAAGATTGTCTACTACATTGGTAAAATCGATTTTACTTGCTTGTGACAATTGTTGAAAGTCTTTTAAATAAACAAAAAATTGAAGATAATGAAAAAAATGGCATTGAAGTAAAAGTATTTCTCATTGAAAAGGATTTCTCATTGAAAAAAAATCATCATTTATGTCTTAAGAAACCAGATATTTTATGGATAATATCCTTAACAGTAACCTTCTGATTCTTAAAATAATTCTTAAAATGAACAGTACTTGTTTTACTATAATATGATCTTACAGAGAAATGGAATAAAAATAAAACATCAGAAAACAAATCCTTACAAAAATTACCTAAATTTAATATATTCAAACAAAACATTCATAAAGAACCTTATAAACTAAATTTAACAAATTAAAAAAAAAAATATTTATAGTAAGGTCACAAATTCTTGTAATTATATATATATTTTAAAAATATCTATTGCAGAAAATAAAATAATGACATTGAGGTTCTTGATTTTAAATCTACGTCACTAAATTCTACTCCGTTTTATTTTTCATATTTACTATCAAAATATGAATAATCTTTGTTGACTGAGTTAACTTTCAATGGCTGCTCAATATTTTTTTCAAGAAAAAGAAAAAGTAAAAAAGCATAATTCATTAGTGAGAGTAACAGAAATGTGTCTTACTTTTTAAAAGAACATTCAAAAGTGAACTAAGGGTTAAGAATGACTAAAGTAAAGGCTTAGTGAATAAAGTTGTTGCCCGTATCTTGCTGGAGGAAATAACTATTAATTTGAATGATTAATGACTTTTCTTGTTTCCACTTACCTATAATGATGGAAGTCCAGTGGTAATTTCCTAATCATCAAAATGGAATTCCAACTAAACGATAAACTTTACAAGTAATGTAAACATTTCATGGCTAAAAAAAAGAAAAAAAAATAGAAAATAAAAAATGGAATAATTTGAATTGTGGAAGTACAAATATACCTGATTATATAATTACCAAGACATATTCAAACATGTTTAAATATTGGTAATTTTTTTCAGTTAAATAATAACAAACTTTCAAATTATGCTCAATCAACTTGTTTAAAACTGTCAAATTCACATATATATTTAATGTAATTATATACTTATCGTAATTATAAATGAATATGAAAACCTTCCACTACGATAATATAATAATTTAAGATCTATTTAAGTTATTTCCCTTTTGATAAAAAAATTATGAAAAACATTATAACATACCATTTAAAAAAGACTTTAAACAACTGTCACAAAGCATTTATTTGGTTCTAATTTAATATTAAGAAATTATCAGCCTATAATTTATTACTATCTTAGGAAAAATATGACCAGGGATCAAATTCTCAAATTTTACAGTTTCTTAATTGAACGATGTAGAATTTCAATGTTACATGAATTGAATTGGACCATTACTAAAACTTGCAAACTCATCCACTTTAGAACTACAATAAGTAAACCCTCATCAGTAATTGATTTTTTTTTTAACACTTTACAATTTATAGACATTTTATCTAATCAGACTACGATATATATATATTTATTTATTTATTCTAATAGATTCAATCAATATGTTATTTATGTATATATATATAGATGCATAATAAATACATTAACATGTCTGAGACCAGCTCCAACCAGTTTAATATTAAAAACGTACATCCTCAACAAAACTTATCCATGCACTACAAATAGAATAAACATTTTAAATGTCACCATTATTTCAACACTCATAGTTGCCAATTTGAATTATAACATACTTGACACACAAGTCATGATGGCCAACAAAACCAACAATATTACACTGTACAAATTTCAACTACACTATCTAATCACTGTAGTTCTAAATTCAAGAACCTAATTTTGTTCTAAATCACAATTTACCTAAACTTTATTCCAAATCATGCCACAAGAATTTCGATTAATATTAACGTTTAATATATTCTTAGTAAATAATTTATTACTTATAATAAGTATGTTTTCTATTATTCTAAATTCTTGTTAGGTATGAATAAATTAAAATCTAAAATGTTGACGTACTCATAATAATTGAAGTTCAATTAGTTTTTATTAATAAGTAAGCAAAACAAAACGGATAACCTTTATTTTAAATCAAAATACATTTTTATCAATTTGTACCTCGTGATGAATTTGCATCAAATTAATTTACACGCTTCTAATACACGCGTTTAGAAAATGAAACAACCTACATAATTGAAAGGCTATAGATCAGGGTGCCCAGTACGTTAATTCCAGGATAACATGGTACATTGACATTAAGGAAGACAAGGTGAGTGTCATACGTTCCACTATTATCGCTGGATTGATATTCAGATGAAGTTTACTAACTACCAGAAGGAAAACAGTGGCAAGTTTAACTTCATTTCTGATCTTACACAACAAGATTGATTATATATGGAGAATCCTAAATTTTACTCTATTCAGGTTTGCCATAGTAAGGATATTTAACAAGTATTTGACAAAGTACAGGTTCGGGACTAACGCCAAAATGTTCTTTCCGATGGACAGCATTATACTCTCTATGACTCAATATGAATTTTATAAATTCAAACTCAAATCTTAAACTTGAAGTTCCAGAATAAATGTAACAAACATATTGTTTTGGTCAATTATTTTGTCTACTGAAAATACTTATTACTGCAAATCACTGCTACTGCAGTGTTGATGAAATTAGTTTGTCTAACAGGGAAATTAATCTGTCACGATTAATAAGAGTGTTTACAACAACACTTTCTGTCCCTAATACATTATGGATCAAAGGTTCAAATGCTGCAAATATGGGAGTAGGAGGCCAAAGAAATTATTGAAGAGATATCCAAAGCATGCTGGTATATTCTTCAATCTACCATTGATGTTCTGATGATACGATTAATGGAACCATATTCTTGTTCACCCATAAAACTAGATCTGAAAAATCTAACTGAAAAAGAAATAGACTTTTAGAATTAAAAGGAATGATTTGTGGTCAGCTTGCAGTTAATAATAAAGGCTAGAAGTTCATATTGACCAAAACGTTAAATTTATTATTAAAAAGGTGAAAAATTTTGTTTACGCCGATCTTTGTAGGAAGCATAAAGCTGTCAATACATAGCCTATACGATGTCAGATAATCGTATACGATACCTGTTTTTCCCAATGTAGGTAATACTCACAACCTGGTAATGTGTCTCTTCTACAGCTAAAACAGATGTCAATTAACAAAGCAAACGCACTTTCTGCCACGAAAATGGCAGGTTTTATGATTTTTCTCAGAAAAAACTATAATGAATAAAAAAATATACATTTTTTAAATAAATATAGAGTTTCTGACATATACATGTATCTTGCAATCTCAACACATCTGGGCACCTCTGTTCTAGATAACCATTTGAATATCTAAGCAAATATAATATTTTTTTTTTAAATCGAATATGATTTATGAAGTTCTGAGTCAACTTAATAACAATTATTTATTTTATTGACTTAAAAAACGATGCCGAACCCATTAAATAATGATAGTTATCAATGAACAATAATTTTAGAAACTCCTCGACATTTTAAACTTATTTCAATTTTAACAGATTATTTTACGTTATTTTTTATTTTTCCAATTTTTTTTCATAAGCCGAATACAGCATGACACTTGCACTTCAATTAGTGAAGTCACTCCAACAGTATCAGATTCACTTTCAATGATTCATTATATATTGCTATATCAATCAAATTAACCACAATCAACATTTGTTTCATGTTTCAATATTTTATTTTTTAAAACTTCATTTATAAGATAATTTTACCTATTGTATTATTAGTCAAAGTATTCAAGTTTTAAAAACCTCTTGCTGTAATAAGACATTCAATTATAAAACAAACTTAAAAAAAATAGTACAATTGAGTGATAAATCCAGAAAAACTAAAGAAACATATGCTAGGGTTTAGTTTCAAATAATTAGAACACTTATTTAAATTTTTATAATCACTAGATTTCAGATTTTCAGAAGCAATGAATAGTGATATCTTAATAAATAAAAGAAGAATTTATAAAAAAAAATACTATACTTAAAACTGCTTACATTTCATTTGTAAGTGTAGTGACCTTTAGAAACTGCAATGATATGATGACAAACATATTTTTTTGGTCATTAGTTTGCCTATTGAAATACTTATTACTGCAGTGTTGATGAAATTAATTTGTCTAACAGGGAAACTATCATTAATTTATTTGTTTCGTTAATAAATAATAAATCTTTAATATTTATTATACCAATGGATTTTAATTCTTGAGCTTGATTTTATAATTACAAGATAAAAGTTTTTTACTTTAAAACTAAAATTCTAAAACCAGATAATAGAATAAATAAAGCAAAACAATATTTAAAAGGCTGTTCGCCTAATACTAGGGTCACCGATTCTATAAATATGGAACAAAAAAAATATACAAAAATAGATTTACTTTTGAATAAAATTCATTCTTTTGCAAATCAAGTTGCTATAAATAAACAAAAAAGAAACTGTTTATGAGGACAACATATTAAGTTTCAGAGATAAAAACATATAGAGAAATTTCGTAGGATAAGAACTGACATGACTTATTCAATATGACAACAGAGTCGTCGTCAAACTATGGTAGTTACTGACTGACAAAACAGCTAGTCTGTTGGACCAATCAGGGTTGACACCAAGCAAGGAGGGAAAAGATTAAAAAAAAACAGGGAAATAAAATAAAGAGATATGAAGACAATATAAAACAAATGAGGTATAAAACAAATCATTTAAAAAGGGAAATTTCCTTCTCATTATGTCCCATAGTTTTCGTTTTTCCCTCTCCACTGGACTAAACTCTGGACTAAAGAACTAACTATCTGTCAGTCAGTATCTGACCATCAAGCTATTGTTTTCTTGACCACAAATTACTAATAAACACTTTTTCTTCTTCTTGGATTTTGGTCAGGTTTAATATACGGAATCACCTTTTCGCCAAAAGGGGTCAAAAGGTGATTCCGTATATTAAACCTGACCAAATTCCAAGAAGAAGAAAAAGTGTTTATTAAATATATATAATATATTTATTTATATATATACATATATAAATAAATAAATATATATATATACACATATATACATATGTACACATACACATATGCATATATATATATATATATACATTAATGGTATATATCGTAGGGTAAAAAGCTAATGAAATGGTCTCCACGTATAAAAATTTAATGGTATAAACAACGTATAAACAACATAGTGTTCTTCCTCAGGCATTAAAAAATGCAATGACACCAGAGAGTTATCTATAGTATAAAGTAAATATAGTAGAAAATACAAATAAAATAAAATAAGAAAGAGAATACGAACCTTAATTAAGGAAGAGATGAAATAAATACAGATCATTATAGATCTACTGTTACTGTGTTACTGTTGTACCACAGTCTTCCTGAGTTGTCTGTGGTACAACTGCCTGGGAATAGGATGAACGTGGGTGAGGGTATGGGGTACATCTGTTTCATATTAGAAGGCAGGTACATTTCATTGTTATTTTTTTTCTTAAAGGTTAGGCTGTGTCTTTACATTTGTTCGAAGACTAAGTGTAGGAAATATATTGAAAATATAACAGAGAGAACTATAACGAAATACAAACAAATATAGGAATAAGGAGAAAATAGAACTTATATATATAAATAAATTAAGAAAAGTTGTACACTTGGGAATTTGTTCATTGAGGCAAGTAGAAGAATTATCGCGCACTAATTTGTTAATTTCATACCCTTCTAAAATAGTTATCTCACGGAATTTATTGTTTTTATGTAATATTTGTATTTTGGTCTGGGAAAAATTGGTGGTTATTGGTGACTAAATGTTTGACAAAAATGGGATATAAATTGATTATTGTTGGGGATTTGGTTTTCTGTTTAACATCTTGTACATGTTCTTTTATTCTTTTGTTAAATGATCTTAGTGTCATGCCTATGTAATGTGAAGGACAAATAGCGCACGACAATTTATATATGCCACTAAGAGAAAGGGGTTCCTGAACTCTTTTCGTATTCTCTTCCTTATTTTATTTTATTTTTATTTTGTACTATATTTACATTATACTATAGATAACTCTCTGGTGTCATTGTATTTTTTAGTTAATGCCTAAGGAAGAACACTACGAGTTCGAAACGCATTGTTTATACCATTAAATTTTTATATGTAGAGACCATTTCTTTAGCTTTTTACCCTACAATGAGTAAATATCGCATAATAACTGATTGCGCTACGTTAGAATTATCTATATATATATATAATATTATGTGGATTCAATTTATTTATGTCACTTGTGGGCACAGAATTCATTGATATTACCTAAGCTAGGCTAGTTTCCTGTCGCAGTGGCATATTATACTGCTGTACTATAATTGATCTCCACACCTCTTAGCTATAAAATCTATCATATATATAGTATAATACAACTTGATTTGCAAAACCGAACTGTTTTTAAAAACATATACATATATAAACAGTTTTGCATCTTATTTACCTAGGTAAACATAAAAGATAAATGTTGGAAAAAAACTCATTTTTCCTAAATTAATGTTTTTATTATTTGAGTCACGTAAAATGATCACAATTTATAGACCATATTTTTTTATGTAATTCAGTTTCTGTTTAAAGTTTTATAAAATGTGGTTGACGTTTAGTTTCATTTGCTGAATACGATACAAAGGCATAAGTTTCTTTAAGCCGTAATTTATGACTTCTTCCAAACAAAGTTAGATCTTTATTGATCGCAGATTTTTATTTATTTATTTTACTGTACATTATAGTCAAGGTAGTGCTACAACGAGACCATCTGTCACTAAAGATCGGTTTGAGGCAGCAGGTAATGAAGTGGTGGTAAAGAATCGTGTGTGATTTCATTAAAAAACTGATAATGAAGTAAAATTATCGTTAGATCAATAAATCAGTGTAGAATAACATCATACAACTTATCTAAAGGTGTAACTCAACTTGCAAATGTTACATTTTTTAAACATGCAGGAACAGCATTATTATAATGGATTTATTATAAATAATCTAATAGGCTGAAAATTTTACTGATTTATAAGGTTTGATAAATTTGGGTAGAATGTAGTTAAACATATGAAAGAGTGGTGACTTTTGGAGAAAACACAATCTAATCAGAATCATTAACTACAGAAAAACTAAGAACAAATGAGCAGAAAAGACAATGATTTTAACTAAAGCTGGCTTAAATAAAGATCGTCTCTGTTGCTAATTAGATGAGGTTGAAATGGCGTTCTAAAGGAACAGAGGGAATAATGCCCTGTGATAAGGGTACATTGATGGCAAACCTATGACACGCGTGTCAGTCCTGACACGCCCTGTGATAAGGGTACAGTGATGGTAAACCTATGACACGCGTGTCATTCACCCCATACGCAAGCTCATTTTTGGTGGAACGTATCTTCAAAGATACAAACATTTCAAAATTCAAATATTTGTCTCCCATAACAACCAGAATTGGTTATTAATAATAATATTATTACTTACAATTCAAAATAGTTTTTTTCAGGATTTGGTCTAAAGAATTAACTACCTTGATAATAAGCCTATGTTTCACCAAAATTTGTTCAGCATTTTTTGAAAAATGCCGAACACTTTTCGGCAAAACGTCGGCTTATAATCAAGGTAGTTCATTCTTTGGGCCAAATTTTCAAGAAACTTATTTTGAATTTTAAGAATCACTGGTTGAAAAGCTACATCAATATTATTATTTACATAAATAATTACTAACAAATTAATTCTGAAACGAGTCGTGTATGTACAAGTAAAATCATACTGTATAACAAATATATATATTAAAACATTTAATACATTGTTTTAATATTGATATTAAAATAAAAATGTATCAAGTAAGTTATACATATATTACTTTATTTTCTATGTTAAGTGTCAATGAAATATGTAAAACCAGTGTCTGAATGTAAATCATTGGTATCATCATTTTGGTTTTTGTATTTTAAATGACATTTAACAAATAATTAACTTATAAAAATTATAAATGTTCCTTTTATTTATTAGTCTTTTGTGATGTGTGACACACCAAGAAAATTATGTTACGATTTTTCAAAATTTTGACACGTCGAACTGAATAGGTTTGCTATCACTGTTATAGACAGGACCAGTACGAAAAGTTGGAAAACAGCTCAGTAACTGCGGAAGAGTTCAACATGATCAATATAAGAATTTGTTGATATCATTGCTGTTAACTTAGTTTTTCTCATATTTTAAATTAAATTGCAAATTAGAAAATTCTAGTTTATGCCATTATATAAGTATTTCATCTTATTTTGTCATGAATTTTAGCTATACTATTTCATCGTTTACGATTGAGTCAACTGACCTAAATGGAGGTGTATTTTTCAATCTTAATATTTAAGAAAACCAAAGTGACTTCGAATCGGAAGTAAGTTGAGGTACACCTGTAGAAACGTCTTGGGAGGTTATTATACTACAGAATGTTTTAAAATGTTATTATCAGTAAGATAGATTATTAAACACATTTGGTGATTGAAGAACAAAGTGAAAACAAAATGCATAAAGTTCCTAAAAAACACTAAAGTGGAAAGGATCCATAAAGGAAAAATGATATAAAATATCAGAGGCCATTCCAAATACAGTTCAGTACCGTTAGATGAATCTATACAAATGTAATTATATAAATATATCCTTGGATAAATAAGGAATACATAGGTTTATAAAACAATGACTTTCAAATTCATTGCATTGGACTTCCTTAAAATAAAGGATAGCGTTGACATTTGTAAAAATTAATTTGCCGTCTCTCAATAAAAAGAGATTGATAAATCATTACAAAAAACATTATTGTTGAAGCATTACAACGCATCTTCATGATGAAACTAATTCTGAAAAATAAAACAAAATATTATTTCAGTCTTAGAAATAATGATCAATTTCTTAACAGTTATGCGAGGGTAAGTTAAAAAGTTCCAGGGAAATTGTTGAATGATGTATTTACACAGGAATGAAACAACCCTATTACTTAGTACACAATTCACTTTAATGTAGTGATCCATATACTTATTACCTCAGTCATCCTCTTGCTACCGTGCTGTTAATATCTACTTCAGAAAAGTAACTTATTGAACTCATGGAAAATAAACATTTTGAGATCAGAACTACTAACATCAAGTTCCTGACCAAGCTGGATTGGAAACCAGGAAAAATTATTGAAACTTTGCAACAAGCTTATGGAAATGTTTCTCCATCTAAAGCAGTTGTTTATGATTGGATAAAGCGATTTAAGGGTGTTGAGAGGACCTCAAACAACTAAGGAAGTGGACGACCATCGACTGCAACAAATGAAAGAACCGTGGCTTTGGTGCAAGATGTACAGGACGAAAGTCGTCGGATTACTATTGATATGATAGCTAGAGGCGGGGATATTTTCAATCAGTATTTTCAATTCTAAATGAAAATCTTGGTTTGAGTAAACTTTAAGTACAAAGAGAGGTCTCAAAACTATTGCGTGAAGACCAGCTGCATCAAAGAGCTGAACTCTGGTAGTTTTAAAGGATTTTCAAAGGAAATGAAAAGAGTATATAGTTAGATATGTAGGTATTAGGTAGATATGTAGAAAAATTATGTTCGGATTTCTTTAAATAAAGAGTATATTTACTTTTTCCTGGAACTTTCTGACTTACCCTCTTATTTATTCAAGCTAAATTCACATAGACCAAGCTGGCGACTCGTATAGATGACAAACAGTATCATATTTAAGAGCACGAGTTATAATCGAATGGAAAATACAACATCAAAGAGGAATAAAGTCCAAACGATTCTTATAATTTACTAACGAGAATTAAAAATTATGAAAAAGCAATAAAATAACAATCCTTGGGTCTATTTTACTGTTCACGGTATTCTACTAAAAGAAACCAGGGATCATTTCACGCATGGATGAATAATGAAATTACGCTACAGTTACGTGAAAATGAAACCTCAATAAATTGAGTAAATTAACCTCACAGTGTAGTAAGTACTATTATTACGACTACAAATGATTGAACAGTACTGTACTTATTGATAGTTCTTAAGTACTGTGTTGATTAAGAAATATTACATGCATGCTTCAGATTGAATTACAGCTTTATAGTAAACGTCATTATTAGGAGCAGACTCGGCGAATACCTGCCTTTGGGTTAGGACTAGGAGACGGTCTCGTTGTGCGTCGACACTTGCTCCTCCACAGTGCCCTCACCGGCTTCGAATTGGTTTCCTGAAGATGAAGGCTGCGACTCCTGGCTGTGTTTCTCGTCTCCAATGCCTGAGTCCATCTTCGTGTCACATAGTCTGATTCTCACTCTTTGGCCACCAGGGCTGACCTAAATACCATACAAGTGCCAATTACAAACCTTCATGCAACAATCTTGGCAACAACATCTGTTAGTACCATAAAAAAAATGAATAAATTTAAGGGTTTTATTAAACCTTGAATGTTAAAATATAAAGTATTGACACATTATGGATCTAATAAATCCTCTATTGTTTATAATGGTATATCAGTTCCTATCGCTGTCCATGTTTCTGATTGCGCCTCTATTATAATGCAATTTTGTGGTTAGAGGTGGTTAGAGGAGGAGAGAGCTGTATTATGTATCTCATGGTAAAAGTATGTATTCCGGTAACTGTATAAAGTTATCAGCAATTTTTCGAGTAAAAGTACTGGCAATATTTCAATCTCTTTTATAGGTAAAACAAATTTTACTTATGATTTTGCTACATTTACATATACCTATCTAAGAGCTAAGGTCAAATACTAAGGAAAGTCTGAACCCTTAGATCTCATGTTTTCGTATAGTAGAGTGGAGGAGTGGCAATTTACTGCAGGACGTGATACTAGAAGTGGCAGTTACTTTGGGTATTCAGAACGAATATGAGCGGGGCTTGTCAGCAGGAATCAGTTTACTCTTCGTACGTAATCATTTATTTCTGTTGAAACAATACCGTATCAAGAATATCATTACGTAGAAAGCCATTATTATCATTACCAGCGATCTGTGCAAGGCAAAACTAAATTACATAAGTAGATCGTAAGAAAAATTCAAAACCGTAAACATAAGTGGGTGCTATTATAATATCTTCGATTTTATACTACAGTATGCTATCTACCACCTATTATGGTTCATAATGAGGTTGTCATTCCTTGCAAATTATCCTAGGCAAGTTTTGGTACAACAGATCTCAAAAATAGTTCGTACCTGCTGATTTAACCAGCTTTTAAAAGTCCTTTACGAATAAATACAAACAATTTAATTTCATAAAATTTTCATGTACACTTAATAATGCAATTTGAAAAAATAATGCTTGCATAGTCAACAAGTGAAATCATATATTAAAGTATTTTATAACGTCCAAAATGGCGGCTTATGTATAATCACAGTAAATGTTGAATTTTCTAAATAAATACATATAAAGGATATTATTTTTCTTTTTAGCATACTTGTGATGAATTTTACTTTCTGTACTATGGAATGGTATAGTAGGTAGTATATAGCCAAATTGAAGGTAGGTAGCATACTACAGTAACACCCATAAGGGTGTGTCATGACTATATCGTGACACAAAAGATTATATCTATCCATGTATTATATTTATACATAATGAATATTATATTTCCACCATGTATTATTTCATTGTCGTCTTTATGGTATTTGTATTTTTATTGCAACATTGATATTATTACTTTATCTCTTTAATCAAATTTGATTTCTGATACCTATTACATTCTTTAAAAACAAAATATGATTATATTTCTCAAACTGAAATATTATATCTTTGCCTTCGACATTGTGAATTCTTACAATTGCTGGTAGTAGTATGAAATTTAGAAGAACTGGTTTTAGTTAGTACTTTTATTGCTTTACTAGTTAAATATACATTTACTAATTCAATACTTTTACCGTAACATATAAATCTAATAGAGTGAGGTCATCGGAGGGTTTTTCATTCTTGCCTTAAGTCAACTCCAAGAGCTTTCGTTTAGGTTTTAGTTACCCCTAATAGAAGAAGGGCGCTTATAAGACTTTGATGTCTTAACGAGGTAGGGTCATCGCATCATTGCTCAACTATATAAAATAAGCAAACAAACAAGAACAAATAGCTATTTTTTGTTAACTGGCTATTTTCAAGTTTAGTGGTCGGCCTAGCTGGGTGTGATCTATAATCTATAGTTTTTCAATTATTCGACGTCAATGTCGTTTAGTGTTCGCTCTCGATGCCAATACTTCCTTGTTTAAATGCGTCACCTTCAGACCGTTAAGGGACAGCAGGTGGAGAGATCAGCATTACAGAATTTTCTATTTTACTGAGTTTATGGAACTCTTGAGTCATTCCAGAGTTCAATATACAAATATTGAAGTGTCTGATTAGTGTCCAATCTCATCAAACAAAAAAAACAAATTATTTTGTCTACAAATTAAAATATTTTTTTTTTAACTTTGTTCTCTTGTAAGTAAACAAGTAAGTAAGTAAACTTCACTTTTTACAGCAATGCTTCAACTCATCTAAAAAAAAAATACATGGCATTTTTTTGCACAAAATAGTTTATAAGTTTGATCGCCTTCTAACTCGACAAAAACTGTGTTCTCCAAGGAAAAATTGACTTTAGGAAGCATAAAAGCCACATTGGGGTAGATGGTGCAAGACAAGTTGCACAGCAGTTGGCTTATTTCACATTGTGACTACTGCGGTGTGAAACAAAATTATTTCTTCAAATAAACATGTTTTCCCGAAGCCCTGAGCTTGTCAAATGATATATAATAGTATTCATAATTATATGTCATTAGTATTCATAACAGTAATTAATAACTAATTAGTAATCTATAACTAAACCAACAGAGCATCTATTAGCGGCTTTTGTCGATATAGTGATCGTATTATCTAAACCCATGCAGCGCTTTGCCGTTGAAATTAAAAAGCACAGCTTTACACTGAACCTCACTTGCCGAAGGGCTTCGGACTCGGCGATCTTCAATCACTCCACTGGGCTCATAGAGCCTTAGTTTCCACTTTATATCCGTAAAACCATGTCCATCACATGTTATGACACATTTCACTTTTTTAATTTTTTTTTTATCGATTTCTGAGCAGTTGAATAAAGCTAATATTTTTTTGGAAATTTAAAAATTAGGTTGAATCAATCATAGCATGAAATGCTTGCATCATCGTTCTCTGATTGTGAATTGGCAAATGTTCATATTTATTTCTTCCATTTTTACCTCGTTTTCATGGGTTGACTTCATGGGATTCAAGATACCCGTCATCAAGTCTTATTAGAAACAATTATACCATTGAATTACTAAAAAGAATATTAAATATTTCTGAAACATTATATTCAATTTCATTCTCACACAAAGATTTTCCAATCAATTTTTGAAAAAAATAAATAATCACCAATGGCACCGAAACACATTCATTCTTTTTTGACAGCAGATAACAGATTAAATGTAGTTATCAATATACTGACACTTTCCAGACATTATTACCAACAAACAAAAAAACGAAAATAATACCACAAATCCGACCTGTAAAAAAAAATACTCTTTACTTTTCGAGGACATTTTGTTAATAGTTTTTCGAAATTAGAGAAAGTTAGACTTGGCTATATCAGTTTTCTGAAAAACTCTTTCCTTTTATTTTATATTTGTCAAAGTTCGTGTATTACTTTTTTCAAAAGTAAAGTTTAGTACCAAAATCAATAAAAAAATCACTTTATCTTTACATTTTTAAAAATACCATTGTGTCAACAGTTTGTTTATCGACATTGAGAGCTTTCAATTCAAACTAATGATAAATAGCCGACCACACACTAATCTTGAAAATTAATAAAATCAATATAATTATTTTAAACTTCTAATAGAATATAATATAATTACATACCAACCTTCATTAGGTATTTAATGAAGCAAATAATAGCATACCATGACAACTCTTTAGCTACTGGTTGGTAATTTAAACGTTTTTTATAATTTTTCTAATGATAGCTGATGAAAACCAGACTGACAACCAAAATCATATTGACTAAACTTCAAACAGTGGAACATATTTAGTATTAGTTTATATATTGATTACCTATTAATACAATAATAACATATATATATCTATATACTTTAAAAATAGGAAGAAACAAAGAAAGTCACTACAGAAACTGATTTCGATATTTCGATTTCCGTCGTCACCAGGAAGAAGAGTACGAAGTACTGGCGTACTCTGCGATTGCGGTTTGCTTCTCAACGCCGGTACTTCGTACTCGTCTTCCTGATGACAATGGATGTCGAAATATCGAAGTGAGTTCCTGTAGTGACTTTCTCTGTTTCTTTCCTGTTGGTAAAGTGTTTATTGTCCACACGGACCTTTCATTTTATTCGAAGTATATATATATGTATCTTTGGGTTTGCTTGCTAGCGGGCCTTAATTTTCTTAGGTAACTTTATATTTTTGACCAGTCACTGAGGAGATGTAAGTGATCACAGATATGTTTTGCGATACATGCAAAGAAGTGCACGAACAGCTAATAATAATCCTTGCTTGGTAAAGAGTATGATAATTTGAATTAAGTGTTTAATGATATCAAAGATGGTGCATTTTAACTAAATCAACAAGTTATTGAACCCCCCCCCTACAATGCTTAAAATTTTGAATTGTTATAAATAAACAAATATTAAAATTAAATAATATTAAAATAATAATATAATATTAAAATAAAGTCCAAGATTTAATCAAAGTACAGTGGTCCCTGGATATTCGGACAATTGTTTATAGGACGGCTTTGGAATTCCAGAACATTTGTAGGAATAGCAGAATCAATATTTATCTAAGAGGTGGGCAATGTGGCAAGGTGAGAGAGGTATCGGGATTCCGGGTCAGAGACAATTTTTATAATCTCAAGGAACATGAAGAGAAATTCTAGTTATTTGAAATTTATTTTTTCTTTATAATTACCCATAAATATTATTTTGAGATATTTCTTGAGCTTTCTTCTGTTTTGATATCTATACCTTGTAACTAACATTAGTTAATAAATAGCATAGGTTGTATTATTTTGAGGATTATGGATATCAAGTCTAAATGTGATCAAGTATTAAGAACCTAACGTGACCTTAAATTTTATAGCATGGCATGACACCATCTAGTTCCCCCTACTATCTGTGTTGCACCATATATAATTTATCTTATTATACTCAAATGAATGTCACAGTTCTACAAAGTCATATTTGAAAACTATAAATTTCAATATAAAGCCCAATGATAATATTTCTTAAAGTAACATTTATCCTGTAAGTAGGATGTACTGTGCAAACGCGTGGTATCACACGCGATTCACGTCCTTTTTTCAAATTCAAATAAACTTCACTTGAAATGTTTGGAATTCCACCTCTTTCAATTTCAAGATAACACTGTACTTTAGTTTTGTTAATTTATTTCACAGAAATGTGATTCCAGTATTCTTGGACTTTGAAGTTTTCTTCATTCAACATACTCTGTAGAAGATGAAAAAAAAAATCAAAATGCATTGAACAACAAAAAAATCATATTCATGTACTAAAAATACTCAGTAATATATGTTTAAAAGGGAACTTTATTTGTTGTTGTTGTTGTTGTAAGCATTCTTAGTTGAATATATTCAAAGTAAAACTAAGTAAAAGTTAGTTCTATGAGTGTTTAAACGTATAAGACTGTAAAGATGCCAACGTTTGAGAAACGGTATTCGTGATATTCTATAATCGGGATACTTGACAATTTCGTAGTCTTGGGAACGCGATTTATAAAGTGGATGCTATACCATAAAAAAAAAAATATTACTTATAATTAAACAAAATCAAAACAAATAGACACCTCATGATGTACCTGTGTTTTCATACTAAAAAGTCTACTTGATTTTCCCGTTTGCAGTTAACTTTTCACGTACAAACTAATCCGGTAAGTTCTGAGTATGATATTAAATACTGTCTTCATAAGAAACATGTATAGTGTCATATCGTAACTTGAAACAAAGGGTAGATAGAATGTTTCCAGAAGTGTAAGGCCCGCTAGATTGTAGCAATACTAAATGGGCTGGTAACATGGTAGCTTATATCAGTTTTCTGTAGTTTTAACGGCACAGGTTATACCAATTTTGTTTTAATTATTAATTTTTTTAAAATTTTTTTTTTTTTTTTTGACATTGTACTCGAGTGTAAGGGCATTCACATTACTAGAGCTGGAGTAGTTGGCATCTATACAACCGATTAGAAATGTATAACACACGTAAAGAACACATTGCTTGTAACGCTTGTCGTTGATGAGCACATAAAGGAAATAGTGACAAGAATTGAGAAAAAGTTATAACTTGAAGAAAGAAAGGTTAAGATAGAAAACTGTTTTGAAAAAGATGGAATGCATAGAGGAGGAGTGGTGAAGAGTTTGGGTGTGTGAAGACGTGGTACTTGTAGTTTGTCTTGGTGCGGCGTGGAGGCCGCGCTGTCGGAGAGGGTGGCCGGCACGAGGATCACCTCGGGGGACACCGCGACATCCTTATCACTTTCGTTCCAACTCTTCCGCCTTATCTCCCCTACAAAGTCGAGCTGAAAGTAACATCATTCTTGTTAGAGGCCACCAAACAATTTCATTTAATAGACAAATTCTCCCTTCTAATTCTTATTCCTTCATCACTTTTTTAATTCAAACACCCACACTTATAAAAAGCTTTTGTCTTCCGTGTTGCTCTAAAAACCAAAAGGTTCGAACATTCTCATATCATCAGTTTTTGTAATACTGTTTCTGAAAACGACGTTTAAAACAGCAAGGTGCGGTCGAGGAAGGCAGGTGAGGCACAGGGTAACTAAATATAATCACAAGTAAAGATTGAATAATCTAAACATTACATTTTTTCCTCCGCAGTGGTTCAAAAGAGAGGTTCACACATGATATGGCCGTAGAAGGGGGAAGGGGGGATAACATACTGTTTTCATAAAAAAATCGTACTATGTGCGTATTTTCTATTCAATTACAGCGGATGTAATGAGGTTAACTCTAAGATGGGTCTAGCTTCGATTTTAAAAAAACTCTTTCGCGAGAAACAGTTCCACAAAGAAAATTAGGATTTCGTCAGTTTTCCAGGTTCAAATTAAACTGTCAAATTACCAAGTTTCATTTTTTATTTAAATTTTTTTCAAAGATAGACAGTCTATCGAAGGTTCTGACCAGTCAACATTGTTAGTTCGTTTAAATATTGCATATTTAATTTTCATATTCAATAAATTCTTACTTCGGCCTATGAAAAAGGTTTTAAAATAATACTGAAACGTCGGCAACGAGAGTTTTATTTTGAACCAAGAAAATTGACCGAATACGGATTACATAATACTATATAATCGACCATTTCTAGGTTGTAAACTATAGTTTAAGCATTAATTAGTTACCTCTTGATTTTATTATCGCTTCATGTGTATCTTATTACTATTATGATCCGTATCACAACTATTCTATCAACTCGATCATTCATTTTTCCTGTAGATTGTCTACAAAATTCAGGTGATTCCTGCAAATTCAGTATCTGCTTACTTGTTATTTACGAGTATTATTTGGTTTTCCATTAAATATCGTCAACTTTTTTTAGAGGAAAGTCTTACTGTTAACGAATACGATACAAACCCAGCAATTACTTTTGAACAAAACAAGGACAATTATCCTTACATTAAATCTCGTAAATAGTAAATAGTCTGCTAAACCATTACTTAAAAGAGTATGAGCTGATGTAGATAAGAATGCTGAGGTCATCTTCATTTCTACCTTCTCAGAATAATCAGGTAAACTTAAATATTTCGATCTTTTTATTAAAATTGTCAATAAGTTCAGGTATCGTAGCGTGTACCTGATATTATATTGAATATGTATAGCCGGCTTCATCTGAAACGGCTGTAACTCTAGCAAGTTTTATAAAAAATTTGCTACCGAGTACAGTTTATTATTATTTCTAAATATTGAAGTTAGTTTTTAGTTTTTCATAGTAATTCCATGAATGACTACATAAACGTTAAGTATTAATCATTTTATTTTAAGCATCAAAAGAATTAAGAGAAGATCAAGTATTAGCGTACATGACTAGTATCAAAGTTCAGAGTTCAAATCTAGCAACTAATTTTAGAATTTTTTTTTTTTAAAAAAAAAACTAGTCCGTTCATTATAACCTTTGAGGGAGAGTAAAGGTTGTCGTTTCGACTATTCGCCCTCTGAAGTATATTTCGACAATCAACTCCCAAATCAACATTACCTACTATTAACCAACAATTCTTCAAGTCAGAGTCATTATAAATGAAGCCAACGCGGTTTTACACCAAACTTAAGGTCAAGGGTAAAGTTCCCTTTTTTGGTTTAGATCTCTTTATTTTTTTATACATTCTATTTACTATTTATTGAAATGAGGATTCGCCTTGAAAAGAAGATAAAGTGATTTAGTTTATGCTGCTCGTTTTGTACAGCTTGACATGTGGCTGGAAATTGATAAAAGTAAGAGTAGACAGTAGATGGAGAAAGGTATGTGGAGTATAGATAAGATATATTCATAGAGGAGATAAACAAGGTTCAGAGATAGATACAAGAAATTGATCAGTTCTGTTCATGCAAGAATGCTTCATTATCTTATCAATTAGGAAGTTCATTAGTACCATTAGAAACATGATGGTTATTACGTTTACTGGACACTTATAACCTTGTCTCGTATGTCTGTTAGCCAGTTATAAGTATTGCACTTTCACAAAGATTGGAGTAAATGCTGTAGAGGGAAAGAAAGCACAGGCTGAAGAAGTAATACCAGGTAAGGTGACATTCTTTCTGAATACACTTTATATACTTTTAGCCTGTATGACACAAATGAATGCAGGTAATAATGGCATAGGCAAACACATTATGGAATACTGGCTGACAATCTACAACTAAAGTGACAGTCATACGGGCAAACGTTATTACTTAAGACCAAGAGTGGTGTATTTTTACATGAGAAATCTGAAAGAGAAATAGAAACAACACTCTGTTTATTTAGATGAAAAGATCTCGACATGCATATTTCTTCACTTCATGCATAATGGTTTGTACTATTTCAATAATTTCAAATATAGATTCGGAGAAATAGAAGAAGGAACACTGGAATGGACGCATTCACATCTCCACTCCTGTGTTCTTTCTTTTTCTTTTTCTCCTTTCCTGAAGACGGTGTGACAGCCGAAATGATCGAGAACCGTGAATGTTAGTCTCTTTTTTGTGCTTTCTAGCTGTAACTTTAATTATATATCCGTTTGGATAGTTTATTTTCAATTCCAAGTGTCAAATAATAGATTTGTTATGAATCCACACTTTAAATAAGACTTGTCGAGTTCAAAGTCAACTATTTCGGTTATTGTTACTTGGTGTTTAATGAATATTTTCTCATGATATTTTAATGAGTTTTGACTAATGATGATCCAGGTTGAACGCTGGTTAATATTTGCTTCTTTTCTCTCCTTGTTCTTGTTGCATCTTTTCTTCGCTATGCCTAAAATATAATTATCATGAAAAATTTTGGTCTCGAAATTTTGATTTATTTTCATGTTTTGAGGTTTTCAAAATTATATCACAAAATTTTTGAAGTTTTTTCTCTGATGCTTATGTAGGCGTGTTTCTAAAAGTTTATAGCATCCTATAGGCTACATCGTTTAATTTATCAAATTAATATCTTACAAAAAAGTTGGGCCTATAGTGTAGATGTGTTGTGTATAAAGACAATATTGCATCATGAGAAAGTCACGTTTTAAGGTAAATTGTGATTTCAGACATTTTTCTCCTTCTAAACTATTAACTATAGAGTACTGATGTTTTGGGATTATTATAAAACTGACAACTTAAAAAAAAATTAAAATTTGTTAGTAACATCAAAGGTTAGTTTTGTACATTTTCTTCCAAAATGTACAATTTGTAACTTTTCATTAGTTCCGAAACCTTGGACACACTAGACCTTTCACGTATCATAATGAAATTATACGCAAAAATAGCACCCTTCAACAGGATGACCTGAACACATTTCAGTTAAAATTTTAAATACTGAAACGAGCATTATTCCACAAAAGAATTTTTTTTTATGCTAAATGGCCGTATATAAAAAAATAGAATTTTTTTTGAAAAAATCAACCTCAAAATAGAATACTATAAAATATATTTCAGAAAATTTCGATTACCGCAGAAGACAATAAAGCTCTAAACAAATGAAAATTGAACTTTGAATAATAAATAATAACCTTAATATTATTCATTTATTCCAAACTTCTGTTTCTGTAAGTTCATAGTTTCGATTGTGTTCTCAGTTATGTGATGCAGATTTTTGTTGGGCCTGAAATGAAATTACGAGACTATAGGTGTCGTCTCGTCGTGGGTTGCTTGTCTTTAATGGTGAAGTTTGGAGGTTTGAAAAATAGCAGACGAGAAATCTCCAGCATGTAGACCTATAAGCAGAGGCCATTAACGATGTCGGTCTCGAGCCTTTACTATACCCGGTACTCGTTAAAGATCTCTTCTCCAATAAACTTTGTATCAGTTAAAGTTTAAGACTTTCCGGTTATGTGACCCAGCCATAACTACACATGAGTGGCAATAACAAATGAGGCACATCTCTTGAAGGCACTGCATGTGAAAGTCACTAAGTATGAATCATTGAAACAAACGAACCAAGTAAAATTGTGAAAAATTTAAATTTTCTTTCACTTTTGTTGTTATTACCATCTAAGGCTGTTGTTTGTTCATTATGGGGTTGTTATTAAGCCACTAGGTCAACGACCGTTTATCTCTTTACACTTTATTAAATAGTTAATAAACAAACAACTGATCAATGGTTATATAGCAATTAGTACGGTAACCGTAATTGACTGTCAATTTAGTTCAATATTCATTCAAATACATAGCTCATGCTTCAAACATTTTCTGTACAAACCTTTCTCAAGAATGAATGTATTGCTTTCACTATTTTGTAACCTGTGCCATGATTACAACTCACCATCGCTAACAATATCACTACATTAGTCATCATATCTCTTTGAAAATACAATTACAAAAAAAAAGTTAAAATAATATACTACTTAGTTGTTTGGGAGGCTACTGACGATTTTACTATGGTTTTAAAAATAAAGTTGACGTTACACTAAAATGAAAGTAATATACAATGCAATAGATTGAAATTATAATGATGTATAACAAACATATGAATTAAATACGAGTAGTTATCAGGTATCTGCATACTACATGAGCTTGAAAATGAAAACATCTACTAGACACAAAATCATCACTATCTTATTCTCTACCACTGCATTTCTTTATCATTTACACATATTATCTTTGTATGCTTTTCACTCATTCTCACTGTTTTTAATCTCTTTTCCCTTATCTATATTCAATCTGTTTCTCCTATTCATCCTAATTCCTTTTTCGTCACTCTAAATTAGCACATTCTCCTCATTTACATAAAATGTCTTCCTACGACTATAACTCTCTGTGCCCAATCTCTCACAATTACATTCTCTACATGACTTCTCACCCATGTTAACTCTCTGTGCCCAATCTCTCTCAACTACATTCTCTACATGACTTCTCACCCATGACGACTCTCTGTGCCCAATCTCTCTCAACTACATTCTCTACATGTCTTCTCACCCATGATGACTCTCTGTGCCCAATCTCTCTCAACTACATTCTCTACATGACTTCTCACCCATGATGACTCTCTGTGCCCAATCTCTCTCAACTACATTCTCTACATGTCTTCTTACCCATGTTGACTCTCTGTGCCCAATCTCTTTTAACTACATTCGCTCCATGACTTCTGACTCATTTTGGCTCTCTGTACATACTACATTCTCTTCATGACTTCGCACTCATTTTGACTCATTTTCACACTCTCTATTCGTCATGACCATTCTTTATTTCCCCCTCATCCATGATATCCTCCTTGGCTGTTTCTGATTCAACGCGTACTCTAATTCCGAGTGCACACCTCTTACTTTAAGAACCCCTACAGACACGTAAAAGGCTTATTAGACATGCTAAAACCTTGTCGGAGTGGAGGTTGGGAGACAGGTGATGTGAGAGCAGGGAGTGCGGCAGCGCCAGGGGCGGGCCGTGCAGCGTCTGTCGGCGTCGCTTCGTGTGCTGGGCCACCAGGCTGTGCCTCACTTCTCGCCTCCACGAGTTAGATGACAGCCGCCTTTGATCCCACTCTCCTGGCAACACTAGACAGACTTACTTCAATCAATACAAATACCACACATTATTACTAAAATGTCCTTGAATGAGGTGAGATAATGGTTAAATACCGTAAGTTCTCCAATATGTAATACGAGTACCGATGTAATACATATCAATGTTCAAACCACAATAAGCAATGGGAAAGAAGACTGATTTAAAATCTCAGTTGAGATTTGACTCTGACGATGACTGCTTGTTACGGTTGAAAGATCGTAGTATTTTTCTGATTTCTTATCGTGGTTTGATCACTAATTGTTATTTCACGTGTTTATTGTGAAATCTTGTTATCGATATAAATACATACATGGCAATTAAATGAAATGATTCCACGAAATAAATAAGCTAGATTCAGAAAAATAACTCACATAAAAGAAAGAACTCTCTACTATATATATTTCGATTACCTCATCATCAGGAATGTAGATGTAAATCGCTCCACAAACAGAGTCGTCTCCAGTCTGTGAAGAGATTTACATCTATCTTCCTGGTGATGAGGCAATCAAAATATGTATAGTACAGAGCTTCTACTCTTTCTTTTGTGTAAGTTCTTTCTCTGAATCTAGTTTATATATATACACATATACCATATAAATGAAAATACTAAACAGTCCAAACCGGACAGATAAATAAATGAAAAAAGTCACCTTCCACTCGCAGTCCTAAACGCACGTACCTCTTCTTCTTCCCTTCTACTCCCATCCTGATGACGAACTTTAGTTCGAAATATATTGATCCAGTAAGTGTTCTCGTTTCTTTTATGTGTTGTATTTTTCATTTATATATATATATATATATATATATATATATATATATATATATATATACACATAGTTGTAGATTGTTTTGGTAAATGTATTATAGTTCTTAATCTAATTTTAGCCCTGAAGATGATGTACAAATACATCGAAACGTCGGCCTAGGAAGGAGTTATTTTCTTTTGTTTGACCTAGCCCTCAATAACAAAACATAGAATATATATGCACCCAAAACAAACTGTGACACACAGAAAGAAACCTAACGGAGGACTCACTTTTCAATATTCTGACCGTCATGGTGGTCTTCCTCAGGAGATGTAGTAAACTGACAAAGGACGACAAAGAACATTCTGGTTAAAATTCACGGAATGCAAGATCACGAATTTGATTTGCGAATATTGTTCAGTATCACCGCGTGGCTAAAGGGCACAACGTAAAAAAACATCGACCTGCTCTGCTTTGTTCCATATAATGGTCAAAAGGCTGAATGGTTTATGGGAAGAAATCAAAACAGGTTAAAATTCAAGCCTGGTTTTAATCTTTATATATATATATATATGCATATATGTACTTTCTGACCCTTTAGACCATTTCTCTTTAAATGATGGACACTCTGCAGCTAAACGGTCCTATGCGAAATCTTGATCATACAGTCTTGATTTATTATTGTTGAAATATTGAAGAGTGTTCGTTCGAGTTTATTGGTGTGTGATTTATTGAAGCATAGCTCAGTTTAAAAAGAATGCAAAGTATCACACCTAATGGGCTATAAGAAAGGCTAGTGGACTGACTACTGGTGCAGAGCGTGGAGGAGGCGGCATCGTGGTGCGAGAAGGTGAAGTTGGCGGGCAGCGACAGCACCTTGACGAGGGGGCGGTGTGCCGCCTCCGCCAGCTGCAGACACAGCTGCTCCTCCTCCTGCTCGGCGGCCAGCTCCATCTCCAGCTCTTCCTCCATGTCCATCTCTTCTTCCATCTGAGACATGCCCCAAGGCGAAATCAAATCAACATCGCTTAGAAAGACCTCAAAAAGCATTCACTCTCCTGCAACCGGCTGGCACACTTGCATGGACCAGAAATATCTCAGGATGATTTCATACCTAAAAGAATTTCGTCAACACATCATTGAGACAAACAGGGATGTTTAAAAGCCTTATTCATTACACGAGATTTCCCATCTAAGCAAAGCAGACTAACTGCTACTGAAGGGATACCCTTGATAACTCCTTTGGATATCAAATATTTTCAAGCCTGGAAACACTAAAATGTTACATATTTTCCCCAAGAGACACTAACAGTAAAGCACAGGCTTTAACTCAGAAGTTTCCTACCATATGAAACAAAAAAACTAGATCCAATAGGTATTGGATCAAGTAAGGTGTGATAATATAAGAGGTGTGATTTAATAAGTGTAAGGGGAGAAAGATACGAAATGAAGAAATGGATAGAGAAATACGTAGAGACAGAGGGAGGGAGGAGAGTGAGTGAGAGGGATGGCGAGAGAGAGGCGAAAAAGAGTGAGAGGGGGAGAGAGAGAGTGAGTGAGAGGGGGAGAGAGAGAGTGCGTGAGAGGGGGAGAGAGAGAGTGAGTGAGAGGGGGAGAGAGAGAGTGAGTGAGAGGGAGGGAGAATGGAGTGAGAGTGAATGAGAGGGAGAGGGGGGAGTTAATTTTACTGCAATTGACTAAAAACACGACGCTACTGCTCAGAACTAAAAATGAATAACACTCTCACATACATACATAAATATGAAATTCTACGTAATTTGAAATAAACTAGATGCTTTTTATCTTATAAATGAAACAACCTAGGCCCTAGCTATTTCAGTAATGAAATAGTTGAAACCATACATTTTTTGCCTTAAAAATATGTAAAAGAATATTAAACTTTAATATTACGAGCGATTGGTTTAAGGAAGCGCATTTTTTCTGCTTGATTATAGCACCATTTATTGTCTATAACTGTCCTTCTTCAAGTTTTGTGACCTCCACCTTACATCTCCAACCTGTTTCAACAGGTGCGTCACTAGCATACATCACAAAAATATAGAGTTGATTCTACCAGATGAGGGCAACGTGTCTAATTTATAGCCAAACAAATAATAAAATGACAATCCTAGTACCCAACAGTTTGGACACCTATATAATATATTGATTTTGTTTTGTAATAAACTAATGAAATTTGTATTACTACACTTTTCAGGATAACAGCACAGTTACTTCACGAGGTCACAGTATAGCAAAGATATTTCTGGACAAAGCAGTACTTCCACCCGTACTGCAGTACGTGCATTTCAAGTCTATTAGTCGATTTATTTTGGTTAGTTTGCATTGCTTGCCTAATTTATATTGTGTATTCAATTTTCTTAATTCTGGCTTCTAACCTCCATGTTTTTAACTCAAACATTTTTTCCCGCTACATTAATTTCACGTATAAATAAACAAAATGTTCATTGATACATGAAAATGAATATATTTTATTTTTTATATTTTTATTTAAATTTATTTTATATATATAAATTATTTTAAAACAATACATTTTTTTAAAAGATTATTTAAAGAAAAATTTTTCCTTATTTCTTTTAGTATAAATTCATTATTTATCTTTCAGCAATAAATGTATTTTATTAAGTAGTAAATTACACTGTTAATAATTTCTGCTATTGTTTATTAATTTTTTGCATTGGTGTTTATTAGCGTACTGGCATAATGCTTTTCTAATGAATGAAGAAATAAAAGAAGTGTGGATAAGTCTCAAATCATCGCTCCGCTGACTGATGTCATTTGTGAGTGATAAATCAGCTGATTTCCTTTTCAAGTAAACTGCTGTCAGTATGCTCCGTATTAAAGCATGTTTCATATGTTTCATGAATAAAAGAGATGATTTCTTAAAAGAAAACAATAATTAAATAATAGAAATGTAAGGAATAGAATGACATGAATTCTAATTGCTTACCTGTTTGTGTGACTCCTCAAGGTGCTTCATGAGAACGGCTACGACGACATTGACAAGGACGAACTGAGCCATCAGGACGAATATGACGAAGAAGAGAGGGGCAATGATATGTGAGACGCAGCAGTTCTTGACGCAGTCATTGCTGTCGTCACAGCCTTCTCTCAGGGTATCCTGCACAAGACGTCATGGTCAGCTTGCCGTCCATGTACTTACTTCTTATCAAGTATCACACTTTCCAAAGTACATACCAACATATAGCTAATCTAGCAACAGTGACATTATAAACGTCTCATCATTATTTAAAGAGAACAATAATTAACAGTAAATCCTATCTTATTGTATGAAGTATATACAATAATTTTCGAAGCGATAAAAAAACAATTACTTTTGTAAACTATTGACGAATTCACATACATTTAAAAAAAAAATTAGACAAACATGAAATAAGAAGGAAGACCGAGAGGACTGATTTAATAAGAGTAAGCAGAGAAGGGTACGAAAGGAAGAAATAGATAGATAAATAAATAATGATAATAAATAGAGATGAGAGGTAGGGAGGGGGGGAGGAAGTGAGTGAGAGGGACGGTGGGAGAGAGATGAGAGATAAGTAAAGTGGGATGGAGGAGAGAGGGATGTAGGCCAGAGAGAGGAGAGATCATGTGTTAGAGAGAGGAGAGATAGAGAAAAAGGGAGGGAGGAGAGAGGGAGGGATAAAGGAGAAAGAGAGTGAGTAAAAGAGACGGTGGAAGAGGGATAATGAGAGAGTGTGAGTGAGAGGGGAGGGAGGAAAGGGGGATAGATAAAAGAGAGAGAGAGAGAGGGGGGGAGATAGAGGAGAGAGAATGAGTGAGAAAGGGAGGGTGAGAGAAATGAGAGAGCATGAGATAAAGGATGGGAAGAGGGGGAAAGAGAGAGATGAGAGAAAAGAAAACCTCTCGTATAAGATGGAACTGCGTGCCACTGAAGTATCAGTTAATCAAGCGTCATTTCAAGATAATGAGGCATATTGTCAATATTTGTGTGAATATCTACACGACTATAAATCAAACTAACGTAATTATATTCAAATATTGTTCGCAATTTTTATATCGAATTATACCGCACATAATAAATTGTCGAAAACGACAGATATATTTATATAGGCTAAATGAAGACAAGTATGGAGTGTACCTTCATGATGCCATTCCAGTTATCCCCGGTTGCCACTCTGAACAGTGTGAGGAAAGCGATACCGAAATTACTGAAGTGCGCATGCTCGCCCAGTCCTTGGCAAGGGTTTTCATCGCTGCACTCTGAAACCATTTCAACTTATACACTCGTACATTCTTGTGTTTATAAACTTAGTCTTAGGTAACAACGTTTTTAATATAATTGAACTGGTACAACTGACTGGTACAATATCTGTGGTACAACTAGTCCAGTTGTACCACAGACACTCACCCGTAGCTATTGCATGAAGAAGAACACTACGTGTTCTAAACGCGATGTTTGTACGTTTAAATTCCTATATATGGAGGCTATTTCATTAAGTTTTTACCCTACAATGAGTAAATACCACATAATAACTAATTGCACTACCTTAGAATGTTTTTACTTTACTTTAAGTAAAGTACAGTGATCGTGAAAAAATTCTACCTCGAAATTTTAACGGAATTACATGTTTTGAGGTCCAGAAGTCGTTGAATGAGGTTTTTTCGATGATGTGTGTGCGCGCGTGTGTGTGTGTGTGTGTGTGTGTGTGTGTGTGTGTGTGTGTGTGTATGTGTGGTGAGTATTTATCCAAGGTTTGTGGCCACGCTCCAGTCCAGAATCTTTGATAGATCAAGTTTATGTTTTACAAAAAAAATGGGTCTCATAGTGTAGATGAGCCCTATTGTTTGGGAGCAATTATGCATGATGGAAAAGTCACTTTTTTTCTAAAAACCTATTTATAGACTACTTTTTTTTATCTTTTACTACTAACTCTAGAGTCTTGGGATTTTGGTAATATCTTTGAGGCTATAAAAGCAATAAACAAAAAATAACCTCAGATTTTTAAAGCAACAAAATTTTTTTTTAAGAAAATGTAAAATTTTGGGTTGTAATTGAATCTGAAAACTTGTAGAGCCATATAAGCCATACCGTTTAATGGACAAAATTAAACTATACCTAAAAATAATGTTCTATCTAATATAGAATGTGTTATAATAATTTATTAGTGTAATAATTTTATAAATGACGAAAAATTTAAAACATAATTCAAAATTGAAAAACATGAAAAATAATCAATGAAATTATCCTACATCTTAAATTAAAAATTATCTTAAAACAAAATTTTTTCTTGTATATTTCTGGACATTTTTCATGTAAAATAAGAATATTTTAAAGTTTTAAGTGGGAATTTTGTCTTTAATCTTCAATGTAGAAGAAGGTCAGATAAACTATGGAAGTAATCCAATGGCTGGTTATTCTAACAAAAGTCATGCTCTCCTGTAAGAGATTGTTTCGTAACACGAAATCTACACCTTCACTTTTCAAAAATGTTATTATTACTGTAGTTATAATACTAATGATATTATATGCATCAATGATGTGATATACAAAAATAAGCGTGTATATTGAAAAGAGGATCAATCACTATCTGTACTTCCCCTAGGAATGAAAGACTAATAAATATCTCCGATTTAGATGTTATATTATACCTAAATGGAACATTATGTATTATATATCCAAGAAGTATTTTATTACGTTTACTTATAGTAAAGTTGAGTGTAGGTTACTCCAGAATTTTTTTAATATAGTCAGATTATAAAATGCCCCATACTTTTTTCTCTACACTAAAGGCTGGGACATCTGTTCATAAATCTAATATTTTTATTATCTGGCAAGAATATTATTGTGTTAATGTTCCAAAATTTTACTTAACTTCATAATGGCTAATTTTTTTTCAAATTTATTAATTTTTGGTCCTGAAATAATTTAAATTTATAGAAATTGGTTCTAGCAGGTTGTTTAAAAATGCCTCCAGATGATAAGTCCGTCCCTGCTTTAGTGGAATATTTATAAACTGATTCTTATAGTTGCTCAGGAAAAGAAACACGAAGGAAACTATGGAACTATGGATTGGTTCACAGTATTGTGCCGTTGTTAATCGTTTAGAAGCGTATACTCACCGAGTCTACCAAACAACTCGACTCCCAGAGCAGCGAAAATAAAGAACAGCAGGAAGAAGAGGAGCCCCAGGTTTCCCACTTGGGGCAGAGCTTGCATCACAGTGTCAAGGAGGGCTCTGATTCCTTTGGCCATTTTCAGCAGCTTCAGGACTGAAGACAAACCATCAAAGTCGTTAGAACAAATTAAAACAGAGTCATTTTCACTTATATGACGAAGATTGCGGTTTATTTCTACTGATAAACTTTATTAGTGTGCTCATCAGAGACTTAGTGTCCTATTATACCTGCACATGAAAGGAATACAGTTCTTTCTAGAGATGCATTACCAATTAAAATAAATGAAGTTTGAATTAGTAAAATGCTTCGTTTTTTGGTAATAGTATACGTAAACACTGGAGGTTATTAACAAAAATCTTTAATAGTCAACATCATGAATAAAAATAATGTTGAAATCAAGATGACGAGAGTTGAAATGAAACCTAAGGATTATATCAAATAGAAGGCGGTATCAAATAGAAAACAAGGTAAACAAGCTTTACCTTCCGACATTATTATACAACACTAGTACTACATTGTAAACACTGTGGAGCAACAACCTTTTGAGCCTTCAGTGAAAGCAATTTAAATTTGGTTGTATTTCTATCGAAGCCTAATCACAACTCCATAAATTATGAAATATTTTAAAAAAGAAACAGTTCTACGAAAATCTTCAAAATAAATCAACCTCTCGTAAACAAAACTGTTAAACGCATTTCATACACACACACACACACACACACACACACAATATATATATATATATATATATATATATTCACTTGATAAACGGAAAGACGATCCAAACTGGACACAATAACAGTTCAAAATTGAAGATAGGTAGGTTCAAAATTGCACTAGCCGTTGCGTCTGAAACGTGCTTGGTCTCCCTTTCTCTTTTCTCCTGAAGATGGATTGCCCAAAAATTTGAGTTTGTAAGTGTGTTTCTTTATTTTGTGTGCCACTTATCTTCAATTTTGAACTGTTACACACACACACACACACACACACTATATATATATATATATATATATATATATATATATATATATAAAACTGAGTAATGTAGCGAAAAACGAAGTTACCTCTTGCGATTCGGAGCACTCGCATCACTCTGATGATTGTTGGATTGATGGGAATGATTTTCGATTCCATTTCCTCTAAAGCGATTCCAACAACTGATAATATCACTATGAAGATGTCTAGTTGGTTCCATCTGAAACATAGTCAAGGTAGAGTAACCAATGTGTGGAGACATGGGTAGTCGAGGGCAGTCTTTGTTATAAACACCCCTTTCAGAATGTTACAAAATCATTTCCCTTGCTTTCAAAAATTGTCTCCCTCAAACAATGTATTCCAAATAAGCTGAAGTTATTAATACTGGAATATTTATGAGTACTAGTTCGTATGCCGACAATTCTACATTTGAACCTTTGTCAAAGGATAATGTTATCAATAATGTTAACACACTATGCATTTCAAACATTTTGTGTTCATCGTCAGGTTAGTTGGAATTGAACTTATTACTGAGGCAGATGTAACATAAGGATGAACACTAAGTGTTTGAAACGCGTAGTGTGATAAAATTCATTTTGTGTGGAGACTTATAGTTTCTTTTCACCTCTAATTATGAGTAAATACCAGACAAGAACTGCTTGCTAATCGTGAGTATTCAAATTTTAGACTCAAAATTTGGATTGATATTACTAAACTTTACTAAAAATAATTTTATTATCATAATCATGGGTAATCAATCTAATTTAGGTTGTATTGTTTTTGCACTTCCTTAATTATTTGATTCAAACCTGCTGCTATTGGAACTTTTACCTTGAACAATAAGGTTTGCCATGTACTATACGTTTAACATCTAAAGTCATAGTTTGAACTGCGAACCTTTGGGTCTAAAGTGCCTTGGCAAGCACTTCACCTAATCCTGTTGCTTTAATAAAGGAATATGCCTCTTTACCTGTCCTTGAGGTATAACTTGAAGCCCAGCGCAACCAGCTTCATAATTGACTCCAAAATAAAAACTGCAGTGAAGAAGTAGTTAAATATCTTCAATGCGTAAGTCAGTTGCTGCAACAAGAAACAATTAATGAGCAGCAATCAAACTTTTAATGAGCAAAATTTTATAAAAAAAAGAAAAAAATCTGAAAAGATCTACACTCTACTTTACTATAAGTCAACTTAATATCAAATTCGCTGAAAGTCAATTTAGTTTTTGGTTTAATGTTGCTATATCCATTTTATCAGATATAACAATATTGGAATCAATGTTTCAGAACAAGCTGACATGTTACTGCAAAGGAACTTAACAATTCCCATTTATAGTATAATACTATTCTCCCAAGATTGTAAGTTCATGAAATATGCGTTGTAAGAAAATACCTAATACAAAACTTTTCTTGAATCACCGAGAAGTGGTATAAAATTAGCAGCCGTTTTGACATGACCTACCAAAAATTACCTTTTCCTTCCCTCTATAACCCAATACCAATGGTATTATAAATTCTTTATAATTTTAAGAATTTTATTCTTCTTTCATTTCATATTTACTACTTAATATATATAAGATCTCAAATTTCTTTCATTCAACCATTATTTTTCTTATTGTTCAAACAGATCCTCTAGCGGGTGATAAAAGTTAGCGGGTGATTTTTAAGTTAACCCATTTACCGGCTTTTTATTTGATCAGTGATTCTACAGATTCTACATTGGGAGTCCTAAATTTTGCCTAACTCAAGTGAATTTCAAGTAGGGATCTTTAACGAGTACCTGACATCTTAACGAGGACCGACGGTTTAACGTCCTCTCCGAGGGACGACGTACTCAGATTTATTCACCTCCCGCGTGAATAAATCGAGGGCCAGATGGGGATCGAACTCCAGACTACCAGCCCAGAGGCGAGTACCTTAACTGGGTTAACTTGGCCCTCTAGTATTAAACCTTTAAATAAATAACTGCTTGACTTGACTATGATAATTTTTTTAAGTTCACGAAAACAAATCAACAAGCGGCAGGTGGTCATTGTCCAAAGATGAGCTTTGAGTATTAGAACTATGCTTATTAGAACTATGACTGCTTATTGCAGTCATAAACATTCTTTACATTTTTTTCATGAAAAAAAAGCATCGTAATAAACTTAGTCAAATATTTTTTTGAACAAATTCTCTATTCTATATTTAACAATTTAACGAAAAAAGTGAATAGCCAAGCGTAAAACTTTGTGAATTTTTAAAATATACTATAATACCACTTTCCTTCAATTTGTAACAAAAATTACACAGTTCATCGTTTCATAAGGAGCTATTTCTTAGTATAATTTCATTATGCTACATTAAACGGTGTGACCAGCCTCGAACCTACAAGCTTTTAGAATAAATCAAAAACTTCTATCAAAATAACTTCAAAATTTTTTTTCTTTTAAAAAAAATATTTTTTTTTAGATTACTCAAAAGAATGCATAAGACAAAGGTTTTACTTTTTAGCGCAAAACTTACTTTTGCGCTTATTGAAAAATCTCAACTTTTTTTATTTAACTTTGCGTTACTAGTTTAATAATTAATCCCAATATTACAACACTAACAACAAAGTGTTAGTAGTTTAGGAGAAAAATATTTTGTGTTAAGGACGTACTGATAAAAAAAGTGATTATTCCATGACGTGATACTGTTTAAGAATTACTTAACAATCTGCACTATAAGAGAATTTTTGGGTAAAATAAGTTTTTGACCCAAACTTGTTACTTGCAGAGTGTCCACAGACCTTTAGATACAATCCAACGACCCGGACATATTATCGTAAAAATATCAAAAATTGGCTCAGGGAACTTCAAAACATGTATCCGTCAAAATCTTGAAACTAAATATTTTCATGATTTATTGAAAACAAAAAAAAAACTCACTGCGTAAATAAAATATAATAGTGTTGCCTAGAAAGTTGACAGTAAACACTTTGGTATTAGGAGATTACCTTGGGCATCATGTAGTACTCCATGGCCATCGTTATGACGTTGAGTCCGATGACGGCTGCAATGGCCAGGTCGAAGTACTTGGAGGTGACTAAGTTGTGGACAGTCAGTCTGGACTTGGAGTAGTTGGTGTAATAGGGAGGTTCATGGAGACCTGGTCAACACAACATCTAGTCAAAACCACTTACAAAATCCGGGAACCTCTGTAATTATGGGAGTTTATATTTCCCCTGTTCGTACAAATTAAATGGACACGTAGAAACAACTCACATGAATATTTCGCCCTCATCGTCATCAGGAGAAAAAGCAGAAGATGAGTTTGCTCGTCTGGCAAACAGCAACACTATTGCAACACGGAGTTGCTGTTTCCCAGCCGAGCAGATCTCATCTTCTTCTTTTCCTTCTCCTGATCGCGATGAGGTCGTAATATTCAAGTAAGCTGTGTGTTTTTCTACGTGTTCCTTTCTTGTAATCGTTTTAAAAATAAATATTCCAACTTAATTGAACTACTATTAAGTTGAATATAAAAGTGGACTAGCTCACGTCTCCTTTTCTTTTCTAGTTGCTTCGCTCTTTTCGCCATTCTCCGCACCCTCTCCTCTTTCTCTTGTTCTTCTCGGCATCGGTGGAAGTTTTCTACGACGACTCCCACGAACATGTTGAGAACGAAGAACCCCACCAACAAGATGAAAGAGATGAAGTAGAGCAGCCTCCATTCGGAGTAGTTCTCAATCGGCTGAAATAAAAAAGGAATATAGTACACCACACACATACATACACACATGCACGCACACACAAACACACCCATACGCGCGCACACACACACATGAGTGTATGTTCAGTTCATGAAGTGAACTGACCATGTTCACTTCAATGAAAAAAAATGACTCGAAAAGCCTTAAACATTTGAATTTTTCCTTCATCCTTGTGATGTTTCTCTTTTCATCTTAATGAACATTTTTGACACTTAGTGACAATTTTTGGGCACCCTAAATTGTTATGTTTTAATTAATTCCCGTGAATTTAAAAAAAAATCATTCAGAAAGTTCTTTTTTTATGTTTAAATAAATTAAATATTTATTATTTCACATTATATTATAAAGTTGGTGATATCTGTTTCTTTTTCGTTGTAGTACCATTTTTTTGTATTTTTCTTATAAAGAAACGTCAGTTATTAAATTTTGATATGAACTTCGTAAATTTTCAGTTTATTTTGTCAATCTCTCTTTCACTCTCTTATATAAATAGATAAATAAACTATATCGACACAAAGGACACTCAGGAATGAAACAGAAACTCACTACTATATTTCGATATCCTCGTCATCAGGACGAGGATATATATATATATATTAAAAAAAACTATAACAGTCCGTAAGGACGGATAAAAAACTGAATATGTTTTACAGGAAATAGATAGAAAAAGATTGGCCAAAACTTCTTCTAAACTTCAAATTACTGTTCTGAAAAAGATAACATATGTGATCATCTGAATCAAGCTTGAGAATAGCCGTTTGCCTATCAAGTTACTTTTTCTCCACATTATTACTGAAATCGAAATATAAAATGATTACTTTTTTTTAAATATTAGGTGAGATTTCATATGTTATTTTGGATATATATAAAAATACAGAAAAAAAATATACAGCAGTGAAGTTGGAAACTAGTTTTCTACGATATTATGACATTCGTCGTCATCAAATTAAACTGACATACATTTTTCTGGCTGCATCATTATGTAACCTCTATGAAATGCCACTCCTTTTAAACAGATTTTTTGTTATTGTTTAAACCGATAATCTAGCGGGTGATAACGTCAACCGTTTACCGGCTTTTTATTTGATCGCTGATTCTACATTGGGAGTCCCCTAAATTTTGCCTAACTCAAGTGCACTTCGAGTAGGGACCTTTAACGAGTACCTGACATCATACAGGCTCGGGACCGATAGCTTAACGTCGTTTCCCCGAGATGACGTACACAGATTTATTCACCTTCCACGTGAATAAATCAATGACCAGGTGGGGATCGAACCCTGGCCTACCAGCCTACAGGCGAGTGCATTAACCACTGAGCTAACCTGGCCCCTTTATACAGATACCACAATAGGAGTATTTCAAAAATATTAGTTTACCTGTTGGTCGACTCCTACAGCGTCAAGTCCAGTGTACATAATGTTCACCCAGCCGTCCTTGGAAGATAATACAAAGAGAGACATGAGCGCCTTGCCGAGATCGTCAAAGTTGTACTTTCTGTTGGACCACTTGTTTCTGGGGTCTGCCAAACAGTCAGTCTTGTTCTTGACGTTTTTTATATTTGGTCCTTCACAGTAGTAGAATGATCCTTTGAAGAGCTGAAAGCAGAATATAGAAGTGTGATAATGTAAGCAGTGTTGGGGAGTAGTCCTCTTCATTACGCGAATACACTGAAGAATGCCTGACACAGGTATAAACATGTAAATGCCACTCACAATACCAGTGAGACAGTTCAAACATCCTTGGTGATGTCTGTTTAGCAGCTTACACTGTATTTCCATAAACATTGGACGCATTTGCACATAATGGACGTTATAGTTAGTTAAGATGGCTTGACTAACACCTGCTTGTGTTTGATAACTTCAGGTTTTTTTTTTGTAAACCGATTCCCTAGCGGGTGATAACGTCAGGAGTTTACCAGCTTTTTGTTTGATCGGTGGTTCTACAGACTTGTCTAACTCAAGTACATTTTGAGTAAAGATCTTTAACGAGAATCTGACATCGTAAAGACTCGGGACCAACGGCTTAACGTCCTCTCCGGGGACGAAGTACGCTGATTAATTCACCTTCCGGGTAAATAAATCGAGGACCCGACCAGGTGAAGATCGAACCCCGGACTACCAGCCTAGAGACGATTACGTTAATCACTGAGCTAACTTAGCCCCCATACCTTCAGTAATAATACACAAATTTCTCAGACTGGCGAAACATATATACAAGGTGAATAACGAAGAAGAAATCAAGTGCGCCTATGCAGAAAGGTTAGAAACACACTATTTTTCCACTTTTAATCTGGCCCTATTATTCTCCTGATGACGGTTGAAACTAAAAGAATTCCATATTTGTGTATCTTTACTCACATTGAACTATTTTTGTCTGTTTCTAGTTGCTTCACTCTTTTCGCCATTCTCCTCACCTCTCCTCTTTCTAACGATGGTAAAGTGAGATTGATTGTAATAATATTATTCCAATTGGTGGTAATGATTGCACCTCACAATAAGAGCTGAAGTAAAAAAAGTTCTAAAGTGAGTTTAATATTAAAATTAGGAACGTATATCGAACACTTAGAGTTCTTCTTCATGTTTACATCTAAAAAAAAAATACATATCCATGAGTAGAATGGGTAATTTTTGAAATTCCCTATAATCTGTAAATGCCATACTATAGCAGATTTTACAAGTAATAAAGTTCTAAAACCTTTAGTGCAGAAATCGTTTGTCAAAAAAACTAAAATAAGGTGAAGACAAAAAGAATTCAAGGTAAAATCTGTGGTAATAAGAAATAAGACTTAAGGGTAGAAATGGGAATAAGGCGTCTTTTATGAAGTGACCGTCAGTCAATAGCAGCGTTAGGACAGTTGTGGACGTGTTAACAAAGTTTCATCAACAACTAATTGAACTAACTTAAACTTACCACGATTAATATTACTGGAACAATTGAAATGATGTTTATTTTTTGCTGACTTTTTTGATTGAAACACTTCTTCGTAAATATATTAAGATAAGAATGATTTTACATATTCTGCATATTGAACTTGAGTCCCACTTGAAGATGTAGAAGTGCGAAAAGGTCGGGCGGCTACAACACCGATTCACAAGGTACTTGGATTTTTATAATAATATGACATTTTAGTTGTTCCAAGCAATTTCCATCAGTTAAAACATCTAACTTCAAAAACGTAAACAAAATTTTTATTTTTTAAATAACATTAATTGACTGTAATAATTTAATTTATTTAGAACAATCAGTTCAATCGACATTGTGACATTTTACATTGGATGTATCACAACAATTATTCTTTGTTCATAATTATAACAACATATACATTTATTAATGTCAACTGACATAAGTTACAAAAGTTTAGGACAACACCCAAGAATTCAGGAATTTGAGACCATGGCTCACGAAAAAGGTACTGTTATGATGTTTTTGATCAATTGCAATTGGCGTAGGGTAGAAAAAACTTGGTGACCAATTAGGTAATATCAGAAATGTTATATTAAAAAAGTATCATTTTACACAACATTTTCTGAAATGAATGCATACATAATATAATTCTTTAAGCCACCAATAGTAAATCTTTTATAGTAGCTTTTATTATAACAATTGTTTATCAAAATTTAATTTCTTGGTAAATATACAGACATACACAGTCATGATTCATTATTCTGGTGCAATGACGTTGATGACCTACACGTGGTGCTCCCTGCGTAATCCAAACAATTGACCGAGGTTTCTCCTATGATTCGTTGATTATATCATGACTTCTAGAAACTCATAAGAGAAGCCCGTTTATAGTAGTCAGCGCGTTACCAAATGACTCAATAGACACTGGGTTGGGCGTTAGTGAAGAAGATGACAATCATTATTCTACACTCTACAACTGTGTTTGGACCACTCATATGTATCAAATAGTATTTAGATACCAACGTTCAATTGAGTCATAATCTACTAAGAAATGCAGGGGCAATGGGTTACTGGTAAAGGATAGATTATTAAGTTACACATAATACAAGTATGAAGGTAAACATGGGAGAGATGTTTGCGCAGTGCTCACCTGAACGCCGAGGATACCGAAGATAATGAAGAAGGTGCAGCAGATGAGGACAATGTTGCCGATGGGCTTGAGGGACGATAGGAGCGTTTGGACGACCAATTTGAGCCCAGGAGCCCTGTTGATGACTCGCAAAGGGCGAAGGGATCGCAACAATCGAAACACCTACAAGTGACAAAACCTTTTACTGATCACAACTGATGATTATCAAATACATGCATATTGTTAATACCACTGAGGTTAGTATGATTTATATTAGAAATATAAAAATAACCGTCATACCTCGTAAGATGATCTTGGAGTCGTTGGAGCGCTCTCGGACGTTGTCCATCTTCGATCGCAACAAACCTACTGAGCTGTTATATAGGATGTTGGTTATCTGTTAAGTCCACTGCTATCCTGATATTATTATTTTGATTTTATTTAGTTATTTTGATGTTTAGTTTTTAGCTATTATCTAGTTTGGGTTTTTTATATTTTTCACTTCGTCATCCTGTCTGTCCAGTAGTCTTTTTATTTTTATTAGTGATTTACATGAAATATCGGATTGGTAATTGGTAAAGTGATAATTATCACTTTACTTGTGATTCTACCATTTCCTGAGTCATTCCAGTCAAAAGGCGTTATTAAATGACAGTAAACTACTAACAACTTTAAAGGAATACTTATTTTTAACATTAGTCTTACTAAAAAAATCAATGCATAATGGTAAGGAGTAGCGTGTGCTTAAGGAAAGTTTTAAAACAAATTCATTAATTACCACTAACTCTTTTTTTAGGGGGATTTTTCATTTTTTCTGTCGTTTTTATTTTTAGAAAAAGTTACTATGGTAACTAAATTTCGAATAATTCTTTTCTTTTATTCTTCCTACCTTTAAGCACAATTCTGCAATCTTACTTGAGGTACCAAATGCCAAGTTATACTTACACATCAAGAAGTGTATAACAGTTCTTTCTATTTGAACTTGTGTATGTCCAGATTGGATCGTCTATACGATTTTTAAGCGAATACATATAATCTTTGTATCAACATAGAATTAATAAATGAACATGTAATAGTGTTAAGTGTGCGAATATCAATAAATTGCTACTCACCCTTAGAATTCCAAATATGCGGGGACTGCTTTCAGAAATAATGGACATGAGAAGGTCAATAATAGAGACGCTGACCAAGGCTCCATCCATGATGTTCCAGCCGGAGGTGAAATAAGCGTCTTCGCCGTAGAACATTCCACTGGACACAACCTGCACCAAACCAAATCAGTCCACTCAAGAGGCAAGAGTCGAAGGAGTAGTATTTCTCAGTAATGAGAAGTAAAGAGTGGTTTGATGAAATCAGAATCTTAGCGTTTCATCTAATCCTTGACATTTCACTACCATGCGTACTTCTGACAATGGAATATTCTAACTTCTCAAATATACATTACTTAAGCATTGTCAGCGTTGTGCGGGAAGGATAATCAAAATGGGTTTAAAGCTGGCAAATGCGTCTTTTTTTGTTGTAACTCATGTTTCGGATGTTACTGTTGATATTCTATGTAGACTATTAAATCTCTTCCCATTTAAGTCATACAAGCTGTCAGTTTCTCGTTCATGACTATTTCAAAGTGCCACACTTTTGTTATCCCACTGATATTGTTATGTCAATGCTACCAAGTGTTATTTGTTTGTTATAACTCTTGATACCAAGTTGTTATTTGTTTGTTATAACTCTTGATACCAAGTTGTTATTTGTTTGTTACATCAATGATACAAAGTATTATTTGTTTTTACATCTCTAAAACTTTTTTTTGTCTGGTCATATTGTTTACCACTCTTCGTATATTCATAACTCAGATTTTTGGAGCTGGACACTGAGTCGGAGGGAAAATGCCATATATTCACAGCTCATCTCTTACAAATCTGATGAAACGTAATCGCAACTTTGAAATTTGAATTGAAATTGTTTATTTCAAGTAGCATATATTCTTATAAAAATATTATACATTATCATTTAATATCAGCTTTAAACTTACAATACTAAGAGGTCGTTTAAAAAATAAAATAACAGTAGGTTTCAAACAAGATAATGATGGTTACTAAATTTTTATAAAAACTTATAATAAATTTTATTTATAATTTTTAACAAATAAAACGAATATTTCATCAAGATTATAGAATTCATCAGTTTATTGGTTACAACTGGTTTTTTAAAAATCTATTACAGAAGGTTTATTTTGATAGCTAGGAGAATTATCTCCGGAGCTTTGGACCCTCGTCAACCCTTCCTAAGGGATTTGACCCTTTCTAAAAAAGCGCTCTGTGAAGAGTAATTAAGGGCAATGATATAATAAAATCAACATATTGTATTTATTAGGAAATATGATAACCGGAATGATATTATTCATTTATATTACCTTTATATACTAAAAGTATTAATAATATATTTGTATTGTTTGAATCAAAACATTTACATGCGCATAAAGTTCACAAGAAATACGCGATATGAAGGTCGAACATGTGCGACAATGTGAAATTCAAAGTGGAGCTCTGATGGTTTTTATACGAAGTGTGGTCAAAGAGGAAGGACACTTTTTAAATTTCTCGCGCTTTGTCATTCCAATTTCAAAATGTCTGTAATGTTGGTACACTCATTACGATCACTTGTTCACAACTGTGACTATATAACATGTGTTTTTTTATGTGAGAGGCTAAACAAGGTTAAAGGTGTGTTTGCGTGCTCAGCGATTTTTTGGTGTTGAAAATAATGGAGCAGAGAGTTTGAATTCATTTCTTGTGTGAAAAATAATATTAAGTGCTCAGAAACTCTTGAAATGTTGACAGTGGGGTACAGTGAATCGACTTGAGCAAAAGATGTGTTTATAATTGGTATAAGTTATTCCAAAGGTAATTATTTTTTCAACAGCACAAAATCACCGAGCACGCAAACACTAGTCTAACCTTTATGCCTCTCACATAAAAAGAGTATATTTGACTATATAACACATGTCAAAAAGTGGAAAACTGTGAACATGTGATCGTGATGAGTGTACCAACACACCAACAAAAAAAGTTTTGAAATTAGGGTTACAGAGCGCGCGAAAATCAAAAAGTGTGCTTCATTTTTATCACAACTCCTATACACTACAATAGACCAATGTCTGTAAAGGGGGCACTGTCACCCCCTTGGGGGCTTGGCATGGGTGTTAAGCTAAACAAGCGTTGAGTGGCGGTGTGCTTTGAGAACACATTCGATTTTAAAACAACATGGGTGTAACAAATGAAACAATGACGACATAATGGCACTAATACAAGCTATAGCACATTAATCCGATCAATGCTTACTCAGTAACATGAACTCACAGTGTAAACTACAAATAAATACTAATTAAATAATATAACTCAGATAGAAATCTGATTTTTAATAATAAAATGAATACTGTACAAACTTATTTGTACGCATCCATAACCACCGAACACATGACTCACAATTCAATATTTGTGCTGTTATAGTTATATTTAATAATATTTAAGCTGTTATAGTGTTGTATTTATTCATATTGGGAATTTCAATAATTACATCACCAAAAAAAGAAATTAATATGAAACTAATATCGCGTTTCGAACACTTAGTGCTCTTCTTCAGGTTAACATCTAAAAAATATATATATCTGTGAGCTTTAAGAACAGCAGACTGAATTATTTGAAACTGAATACAAGATATGAATGAATTGTTGAGGTTCATTTATGAACCTTGAGAAACCTCAACAGTTCATTCATATATTGTATACAATTTCAAATAATTCACTCTAAATGTTCTTAAAGCTAACAGATATGTATATTTTTTAGATGTTAACCTGAAGAAGAACACAAGTTCGAAACGCTTTGTTAGTTTCATATGAACATTTTTTTGCATATTGAGGTAATTCTTTAAATATATCAACATGACTCAATTCCATTTCATACACAAAAGTAATTATATTTATTTTCCTAAATTTTCAACTAAATGTTTTAATTTGTCTTATGTATAATTCAAATGATCAAAAACTGATATTGAGTTTTTATTAAAAAATGACAGTTTTATAATTTTGGGAAGGTTGGGCACCAAACATTACAACCAGCTCAGAGCATTGCACAGAAAAAGATAACGGACCCAGTGGTATAGACTATATGTCATACTACGCGCATACTATTGTCATTAGGAGGATATTTTTTTCCAACACAGTAACCTTACATCTGAACCGTATATTTACAATGTGCTCCCTTACAGATTACACATTTATAGCTAACCTACAATAATATGATATATCTTATTTCAACTTTACATATAGTTATTGATAAAAGTATCTACAGAGGACTAGAAACAAAATAATTTTTTTTTATCAGGCTCGGTCAGTTCTTCAGGTTCAAACTAAACTCTCATCAACGTTATAAAATAATATTGGAAATGTCAAAAATAATACAATCATTCGAAAAATCAATCATTTTAATTATTGTATTACTTTTTATATGTCCTCTGTTTTGTAGGCCTATGGAGAAGGTTTTAAATAAAAGCCAAAACGTTTGAAATGAGAGTTTAATTTGAACTTGAAGAACTGACAGAGTCCTGATAAAATTTTATTTTGTTTAAATATAACGGGAACTAAGATTTGTATACACTTAAACTAAGACTAATAAAGAAAATTAGGAAGATATACAGCAGAGATCAAAGATACGTTTATTGTTTTTTTAGATAGAAGAATGTTTGTTTAATGCAAATTTCTATGCGAGATAGTATCCTCAGGGGCGTTTGGAAGAGAATGTCTCATTAGTATTCCGTTTGAAGCTCTGAGGAGGACTCTTAGAGATTGAAACATCTTAGTCCTCTTCTAGAATTTCATATTGTGGTTAACACATTGGACTTCAATATACGAGTTTACTGCAACACCTATGATATATACTTTTATAATATGTATTTTACATGTTAATAAATAAGGTTTGATGCAGCGTGTAATATATTATATGAAGCACGCTAAATAAATTGATTAAAAAAAAACTATGGTATGTAATAATTTTACAATAAATTTATTTCTATCAAAGAAATCTCTACAGTATATATAGAACAATTAAAATATTCCGTTCTTTTCGTTTCTTTTCTCGTCGTCCACCCCGGGCGGACCATGCCATGGAGCGGACCATTTAAAGTTATCTCTCATGCCATGGAACCGCATTTTGAGATGGTAAAAATAGAAAATAGAAAAAAATGAAAATAATAAATAGCTAAAAAAAATCTGAATTTTTATAGCAAAATGATTTTTTAAGATTGTAATTGTTTTTATGCTTCATTTGTGTAATACTGTTTTTAAAGGGATTTTCAACTGTAATATTTGCGAATCAAAAATAAATTTGTTTTAAATTTTTCAAAACTAGTTTGAAAAATGGTGTTAACAATTTATTATATTTATTTTCGTGGTTAGTTAATTTAATTTAACATTTTATTTTTATGATTTGAATTATACGTTTTTGCTTTAAAAAATCTTTGGTTTTGTTTAAAAAATTCTTTGATGATGACTGTATATGTATACGTGTAATACTGTAATAAGATGTCAGTATGGGCAAAATGACAGCAACCTAAAATTAGATCCTTGATTGTAATTCGATGAAAATAAATATTTTGAGGACGTTCTGGAGTTTTGCATGTTAACGGATTATAACGGCTGGTGCGGGGGGGGGGGGGGCAAAAATAGTTAATATGGCAGTACGTGATAACGTCAGCTATTTAGCGGCTTGTTTGATCAGTCATTGTACAGATTCTACACTGGGAGTCCTACATTTTGCCTAACTCAAATGCATTTCGAGTAGGGATCTTTAACGAGTACCTGATATCGTACAGACTCGGGACTGACGGCTTAACGTCCTCTCCGGGTGACGAAGTACGCTGATTTATTCACCTCCCGCCTCGAATAAATCGAGGGCCAGGTGTGGATCGAACCCCGTACTGCCAGCCCAGAGGCGAGCATGTTAACCACTGAGCTAACCTGGCCCCCATATCTGTCCTTACTTTGACCTGCTTGGTAGAGAAATGGATTGGACATTGTTAGTGTTCATTATGTAGGCAAGGTAATAGCGACATGACTTGAATAAGGTTACCTTGATAAACATTTCGACTCCGAAGACAGCGGTGAAGATGTAGTTAGCAGTGGAGAGGAACTTTCGTTCGTTGCTGTAGGGCGGAATGTTGGGTCGCTCCATGGCCAGAGTGATGCAGTTGAGCGCGATGAACATGAGGACCACGTTGTCGAACCATTTCTTCTCCACCAGCTCTCGGCACTTCACCCGCAGACTGGTCAACACAATCATCACAGCTCCACTAACCAATTACTTCACTATTTACCACTGAAGATGGGTACAGTTCGTGCCCAAATCAATCATATTTTTCCTCATATTAAAATAAAAAATGTTGACATAAAAAATGTTAAAAAATGTTAAAATAAAAAATATGTTAACATATTGAAAAAATAAATCAAGCCTCTACATAAGTTCAAAATACTATTACAACAGTTTATGTTACCTGAAGAAGAACATGGAGTATTCGAAATGCATTGTAGTGTATATAAAGCATTTGTACGTGGAGACATATTATTTTACCAACATCAGTAAGTACTACGTAAAAAGTTAGGTTAAGTTGCTGTGGCAGTACCACAGAACACACATAAGACAAAGAATAGCCCTTTGAGAAACCATACAACGATTATACATTGGGAGTCATACATTTGGCCTAAATCAAGTTTATTTAGAGTAAGGATCTACTCTAAACACTTATAATATCGTTCACATTGTAATTGTTATTGCTTATTATGCAATTGTTTATAGCGAGTACCTGACTTCGTACAGCCTCGGAACCGACGGCTTAACGTCTTTTCCAAGGGACAAAGTGCTCAGATTTCTTCACGTCCCTCGTGAATAAATCAAGGGCTAAAGTAGGTACATAACCCCGGATCTACCAGCCCAGAGATGATCACGTTACCATTGGGCTAACTTGACCCCCTACCATGTAGTAACAGATAGCAAAATTTTGGAATTGTTTGACTACATATCATTTAATATATTTCAGAATTTCACTATTTTAAGATTATTTCATTTAAATTTACCACTTGTTTTATTTACATAGTTAAATACATTCAAACAATCCAGTACTACACAATTCCAAAGACAAAACAAGAAAATAATGCCTCCTTCATGTATTAAACTAATAAGAGTTTACTTGATACTTCTTCAAACAAAGATATGCTCCAGTCATGTCCAGAGACCCAAGCATATATCTTATACAATTAATTTTTGATATAAATTATAGAAAAAGCGCAACATGAAAGAGAATTCCAGAAATAAAGTTTTACTAAATAAATCCATAGTTCATTAAATAACCCAAATCAACATAAACAGATAACTTCGAAAGTTTGTGACATTTTAATTGGTAATAAATTATCCCCGGGTTACCTATGATTTTAGAATTTATCCAGGGACTTAGACTTGGGACTGAGATAGAGACTTATATTTGGAACTTAGATAGGGATTTAGACTTAGGACTTAGACTTTTAATTAGATACCAACTTAGCTCAGAGATTCACAGGACTACCCTAATCTATCAGCTGCATAGGTTCTCTGCACCACCACCCATGCCATATTGTCCCCTTCTCCAGCTTTTGACTGAAACACTGATTGAATGATTGAATAAAACCACAAAATATATTGAGACGTTAGTACTTAGATGTTAGTACCGGCTTCGAGGAGAGAAGATGTAAAGGGAATAGTCCTCTCGCTCCTTGAAGCACCCCTTAGGCTCGATGAAGAAGAATATCTTGGGTGGGGATGGGGGCGGCGTATCGATAACCGGCTCCGGTTCGATATTGAGTGGCTTTTCAGGGGCATCTTCTTCAGGTAGAGGCACGCTCAGGTGCGAAGACTGCAGGCACGCCCCACCCACCTGCAACGATTCACCGTGACAACTTTTAATTCCATTAAAATATGTATTTTCTTTAAATATATATATACTTTAATGATTAAACCACAATATGAAATGGGAAAACAAGACTAAGATCTTTTAACCGTAACAAGCGGTCTTCGTCAGAGTCAAAAACCCAACTGAAACAGTAGATGCAGAAAACATCTGGTAATGGCTTGAGAAGAGTGGGAGGGAAGAGTGATATTTTAAGTGGAAGGGTGAAAGTGCAGGAAAGGACAAATGTCCAGAAAGGGATGTTTGGGAAAACAAAGGAGTACAGTAGGAAAGAGTAAAAAACTATCCGCTAGCTGTATAATATATTTTTATATATATAAATATATACTTAAAATAAACTGTGACACATAGAAAGAAACATAGCAAAGACTCACTTTTCAATATTTCAATTTCAATAACCGTTATGGCGGTTGAAATATTGAAAAGTGAGTCTTTGTTATGTTTCTTTCTATGTGTTACAGTTCATTTTAAGTGTAATCTGTCGTCCTATCAGACCGTTTTTCGTTTATCAGGTATATATATATATATATATATATATATATAAAAGTTTCACATAAACACGTGAAATTTTTCCCATTTCTTATTGTGGTTTGATCATATATATATATATATATATATATATATATATAATATATATAAAAAGCTTTCACATAAACACGTGAAATAACAATCAATGATCAAACCACAATAAGAAAAGATTAGTCTTGTTTTCCCATTTCTTATTGTGGTTTGATCATATATATATATATTTCACATAAATACGTGAAAGAACAATCAATGATCAAACGACAATAACAAATAAAAAAAAAACTAACATCTTTCAACAGTGACAAGAGGTTTTCGTCAACTAAGTTGGGTTTTTGACTCTAACGAAGACCGCTTGTTGTGGTTGAAAGATACTAATTTTTTTTTCCCATTTCTTATTGTGATTTGAATATAATATATATATATATATATATATATATATATATATATCCCTCTAAATATAATATATGAGTAGAGAGAGTGAACATACGGAAGGAAAGACCAAATCCTGATATAATATTTCAACATCCTACAATATGAGGAACAGAAGAAGGCAAGCTAGGACTAAACTTTTCTTTTTAGAAGAACTCTATCAGTGTTGTGACCTGACAGAGGTGAAAAAGACAAAAAAAAATGTATAAAAAATAAAATAAAACAGTAAAACAAAAATTTAATTAATCAAAAAAAAATAAAAACATCGAATGAAGATAAATATAAATTTAATTGTATATTAATGTAAAAACATATAAAATAATAAAACAATAGTACGATACATAAAAACACTAATAATTAAAATTAATTAACGACTGAAGTTTTGAGTCCAGTAGATCTCCCACCAAGGAGACAAATATGTCCTCCTTCTGAATCTCTCAAAGTGACTTTAGATTTAAAATGAGGAACTACTTAAGAATTTTCATTGGGAAATAGTAATAACATTATTAGCGTTAATAAAATCAATTATTAATTAATATAAATATTATTCAATTAATAAAACAAGAATTAGTAATTATAACTAATTAATATTAGAAATAGAAAAAACCGTTATACCTCGTAAGTTGATATCAGAGACGTTGTCAACGTCTCCGATATCAACTTACGAGGTATGACGGTTTTTTCTATTTCTAATATTAATCATATTAACCTCAGTGGTAATTACGGGGGTGGTAATTACAATATTCATGTAATTAAAACTAAGTTAATAAGAAGTTTTATGAATGATAATGAATCAGAATCACTAACAGAAGGCCTAAGGCTATTCATATGCATCTCTGCTAGGTGGAAGCCAAACCACATAAGAAGCATTGTATTAGATGCAGTGCAATTTACAGGAAGTACAGGAGGTGTTGCGGAAAATAGTGTAGGTGTGCTTGTAAAGGAATTGAAGGAAGGAATAGGATTGACGATAGAGTAAGTTAGACAGATAGACCCCTCTCATTGAGCCATACCAGCAGTGATATTGGAACCTTTGGGAGAAGAAATATGCTAAAAATCAACATAAATGTCGAGGTTTACGTTAGGAGGCAGAAGGCACAAGAAGGTAGAAGAAGTAGATGAAGAAGGAGAAAGCATTCGGGGGGACTGATTAATAGCCGTACCGGATAAACGAGGATAGTAGTACTACGATGCCACCAAGAATTGCAAAACATTTAAATTCATGGATAAAAAAAAACCACCTATAACTACCTTACCTACCAGCAAAGAAAAAAGAAAGGACACGGGAATCAGTATCACTGCTATCCCTTCAAGAATCGTAGAATACTTATATTCAAGGAAAACTATAGTATTTATAATAACTGAGGGAAGGGATTTCGATATTCGCCTAAAAATCTCAAAAAACTTGCGAAATTCGTTTGATTTCAAATTTCTTTAAAAATGTGACGAGACTTACAACTTCTCTAAAAACATCCAAGGAATGTACAACAAATGTGTAGCAAACCCTCTTTCTGAAAAGACATCAGTGGATGAATTCAGGTCGTTTCATTATTCACCCTGCTCTCATTGTCACAGGGTTTGTCTGCTTCTCTTTGCTTTTTTACTCAACCAGAAGAATACAGTCATTTCAAGTTTTAGTGATATTTTTTTTAATTTAATAAAAAAAAGGTCCGTTAGAATGACTATTTAAATAAAAAATACCTAACAACAAAGGTGAAGAATGTAGATTTCCATTCCTTTCTGGGCATAATAAAAAAAAATTTTGATTTTGGAAATTACAACTTTTTGGCAATTTTTATTGACTAATTTTATATTTGTCCATGTGATTAAATGTTTCTTATACTTTTAGCTTAATTTATAATAGATAATAAAACCTTCATTTTCTTATGCTTGTCAGAAGTATTATAAAGATTTTTATATAAATATTCCTTTCCATTTAAATATATAAGTTTATCATAAGGGCTTAATCGCTCACCATAATCTAAATTCAGCATTGGTTGTGATGTTTGGTGGACGTGTATTCAGAAGTTTGTAATTACACTGGAAGTCGCACCGTTTTGACAGGTCTAAATGCTATTTCTCAGCTATGTGGAGTGGAAATGATTATTACTGTTTTTACATAATACTGTATTAGACTGAATACACTCTAACGTAATTAAAATCAAAACCAAACACACATTTGATTTTCCAGTTCTTCTAAAAACTCGCATTTTTGTATTTCATATGAGTCATGGTTTCTCAATATTTAATGACTTTTAGAATATACTGAGTCACCGAATAACACTAAAAACAGCAACGATTATGATTCAAATGCTATCAGTTTCGCACTTATTTACCTTACAGTTATTGAAAATTGTTACAAGTCAAAATTGCAATAAATTCAATAAAATCATAAATAGTTAACAATCAACTTCTGTTGATTGTAAACTATTTACATGCAACTTCTATGAAAATAAAAAACATATAAAATTTAGAAAATTTCCTGCATTATTCTTTTCTCTTCGACTAATCTGACAGGAATACTATGAAAGTGAATATTTTTATAAAATTTAGCTAGTTTACCGTATTGGGATTGTCATTTTGAGTATTCTAACTGGACTACAATGAAAATAAAAAAAAATAACAACTTTAAAAAACTTACTATTATTAATGTTGACGCTTTGACTACTCTCAGACCAATACTATGAAAATAGAAAATTCCTTTAAATTAAGCAAACTTACCATATTAGTCATTACTTTTTGTCTATTTTCATGTAACTTCTATGAAAATAAAAAAAAATCTAACATTTTGAAAATTTCCTGCATTATTCTTTTCTCTTCGACTAATCTGACACGAATACTATGAAAGTGAATATTTGTAAAAAATTTAGGAAACTTACCATATTAGTCATAACTTTTTGACTATTTTGATGTAACTTCCATGAAAATAACAAAAAATACAAAATTTTGAAAATTTTTTGCATTACTCTTTACTCGTCGACTAATGTGACACGAATACTATGAAAGTGAATATTTTTATAAAATATAGCAATCTTAACGTTTTTGGCTTGTCGTTTTGACTATTCTAACTGCATTACTTCGAAAATAAAAAAAAATAACAAATTTAGCAAATTTACTCTTATTAATGTTCACGCTTTAATTACTCTGTGAACAGTACTATGAAAATGGAAAAATTTATCAAATTAATCAAACTTACCATATAAATCATAACTTTTTGACTATTTTCATGTATCTTCTTAGAAAATAACAAAGAATATAAAATTTTAAAAATTTCCTGCATTACTCTTTACTCGTCGACTAATCTGACAGGAATACAATGAAAGTGAATATTTTTATAAAATATAGCAAGCTTACCGTTTTTGGCTTGTCGTTTTGACTAGTGTAACTGGACTACATTAAAAAAAAAATAACAAATTTTTCAAACTTACTATTATTAATGTTCAGGCTGTGACTACTCTCAGACCAATACTATGAAAATGGAAAAATTTATCAAATTAAGCAAACTTACCATATTAGTTATAACTTTTTGTCTATTTTCATGTAACTTGTATGAAAATAAAAAAAAAATCTAAAATTTTTAAAATTTCCTGCATTTTGCTTTTCTCTTCGACTAATCTGACACGAATACTAAGAAAGTGAATAACTTTTTCAAATTTTGGAAGCTTACCGTATTTCTCTTGTCGTTTTGACTATTCTAACTGGACTAATTTGAAAATAAAAAAAAATAACAAATTTATGAGGTTTATTATTATTAATGTCCACGCTTTGACTACTCTCAGACCAATACTATGAAAATATTAAAATTTATCAAATTAAGCGAGCTTACCATATTAGCTATAATTTTTTATGTATTTTCATGTAATTTCTATGAAAATAACAAAAAATATGAAATTTTGAAAATTTCCTGCATTATTCTTTTCTCTTCGACTAATCTGATACGAATACTTGGCTAATACGTATGCACTTGTACGACTAATCTGACAATAGAACTTGGGGTAAGTCTTTTCTCATCTTCAGTGTCTTTATTTCAAGTCATTATAGCAAACACGGGATCCTACGTCAGATCATTTTGTATATTCATATTCATGCCCAATAAAGGTGGACTCACTTATTGTATATAGTGAGTTTCAACCTTTCCCGAGCCATGGTACATTTGTTTCATTGAAAATATCTGGCGGAGGAAAAAATGTGGGAAAAAATTAATATAAGAAGCGATATAATGGTTCTATTGTTAAGGTGCTCAGTGAAGGCTGAAGAGAAATAATGTCTTCTTCTCAAGAGTTTTCAAATTTTTTACTATTATCCCACATTAGTGCAGCAGTTTTAACATTCTGCCATTTATTGGTGAGTAGGAACATTTCAAGATTGCTACTTTCTACACCTTTGAACGGAACCCATTTATTTTATCTCTGCTTGCAAGCAGGTTTTCATTTGGTCTTTACATTTGTGTTTCAGTTCATTCAGAACTGAAAACATCATTTCTGCTCTTTAGAAACTTATCCATCACTTTCACCGTTTACATTATCGGTCCCTAATTCGCTTCTCTCCACGCACAAGGGAATTAACTATCTGCTGTTGTCACCTACTGGTATGGAAGATACTGCGTGATTACTCTACAAGACGCTGGACTCCACATGCACAGAAATTGGTTAATTTCCCACGGAACAGCTGACAACAATATCTCGCGGCACACCAACAGGCAAAAGTAAGACTTACCCTGACGATCTGCGGAGGCGGGTGCTGGAGGGTGGGTAGGAGCTGGTTCGTAGGACCGCTAGAGGCGCTGATGCCACCAATCGAGTTCTGTCTAGTCAGCGAGCCGGCACCTCTGCCCAACTGTAACACACAACTTTTGTAAGTGAAACACCCAAAAATATATCAGCCTTTTATAGAAGAAAAGCAAAGTTTTTTGCATTTCCAAAAAAAATTTTTTTTTTTTTGAGACCGGGGAGGGATTTTAATTAAAAAAAACTTTAAATATAGTTTTCATTATTTAAAAATATACAATAGTTTAAATAAATCTATTAGTACTATACATGACTCAAAATTTAGAGCACCATCAAAATTTACCTTGTACCATCAGTTGTCTAGTTTGAAATCACATTTCCAAGGCCCATGTCTCATGTTATTTGAAGCCTTTCATGGACATCTCCACATATTTTCTATAACTTCATAAATATCCATAATTGTAATTCCTGGCCAATTTTAAATTGCATAGGCGATACATTTATCAAGTTTTATATCAATATATTGTTAAAATTAATTATTTTAGCACTTTCTTAAGAAGGGTTTAACATGTTTGTTTCAATTTATGGATTAATTACTAAGTTTAAAATCTTTCCATGTTGAGAAATTCAAATATGAAATGTGTTTCTGAAAGTGTGTGTAGCAGTGACAAGTTGGTGACGGGTGGAATTACATTCACGTAAACGAAGCTCTTTGCGGTTAAGGATACTTGAATGGATGCACATACATGTGTTTTGAGTGTTTGAAACACAGTTGTCCTTACCATGGAGACGGCATGTTGCTCTGAAAGCCGTCTCATGGAGTGCTGGGAGCTGGCCCGGTTGACTCGACCACTCTGCGTGTCATTCCGTATCGTTTCGATAAGGTTCCCATTGCAGTGAAGATGGTCACTTGATGGTCTGAACATAACAACATATGGATTAATACACAACATACCATTACATCATACTGCTCATGTCATTCTCCAACTTGATGAGGATTTACTTTGTACAATACATCTGCCTTCGAGATTTTATGTCTCCTGTTTTCTTATGTGTAGTCAATCAGATTTGTGAATCTATAATAACGAATTATGATTATTATATATATATAATATACTCTCCTTTCTTCAATATTATATTATTTAATAATATTTCTCATTACGGGGTCAGGGTAACCTATAATGTATAATAAACTATTACATTAGAGGTTAAAAATGAATAATTTTAGAAACAAACTTCAACACAACTGTCAGATAAAACACGAATGTTCTAAGGTAGTATTATAAAGACACATTCCTTTCATTAATGTTATTTTATGTTGGGTAAATAAATTGAACATTTCAATTTACAATTTTTGTTTTTTTTTTTAAATATATTTGATTGTGTATGTATCTTGGATTGATGTTTTATTTATTTATGTCATAAAGTAAATTTTTTTTTACTTTTAAATGATTTTCATTTTGCTAAATATACTTACTGTGTATATATCTTGAATCATGTTAAGAATACTATATCAAAAGTTATTAAGCCGTATAAGAATCTGTTTCTGTGTCTTAATAACAAGAAACAACAATTAAAATCATTCCTGTCAATCATATTCAGTGAATTTACTTCAACAGCTATTGCTATAATTTCTGAGAGACACAAAGGGTCACGGGTAGTGTAGTTTTACATATTTTATCACACTTATTATTTTCCTTGTCATTTTCAGGTCAGATTAAACACTTTACAATTGTTACACAAGATTTGTATAAGCTGTTCCCAGTCAAATTACCTTGTTTATTAATTATGTTGCATCTACGGTTTTGCACAACAAAATTCCAAATGTTTCAGTTTTTATCTACTTTTATATTGTTTTTTTGGTGACTTTTCAAAAAAATTTTTTTATTGAGAAACTTATGTCGTTTATAGATTAGAAGTTGTTTCTGCTGTTTTTAAGTTGAAATGTGTTACTTGTATCTTTCTTTATTGTTCATTCCGTTTTTTCTATGAAATGTTGTTACACACTTTACTCGTAAGTTTGTACACCCCACTTCTTTATTGGTCAGTTGGGTTTTGAGTATAGGTCTGTTCTATGCTTTATTTGTTATTTATTTGTTCCAAATCTATAAATTTTAATTGATTTCTATTTATATATATGTGAATAGTTATTTATAACCACATCTATGCAGTATTTATTAAGAATTTATCGTAGGTTTTTGGGCTGTGGAACAGATTAATCAAATTATAATGTATTCTTATGGGAAAAGAGTCTCAACATACTCGTACCACCGTTTCTGTGTACTAAGAAGTCTGTCCCTGAACGAATTGATTTGTAAGACGAGGAAATACTGTATTCTCATTTAACGTGCACTGCTATAAATAAAATTGGTTTTATTACCTATTAAATAACCTAACAGCATTTTCTATAAACGTTCTAATCAGAAAGTAGCTACCGAAATGAATTAAACCTTGAATGTCGTGGTGCGGAATGAACAATTCTCAGAATAAAAGTATCAGAGGCAGTGCAATCAAGATATTATATTACTCGTACTATGAAACACAGAATAACATTTTAATTCCAAATAATCCAAATCAGCTGTCTATAGGTGAATAAAGATGGATTTCACACAATGAGTATTGTATTAACTTAACAAGAAATCGGAACATATTTAATGTCGTTCCGACTTGTGTTATTCAACTAGCCGCTATTTAACTTGCAATTTCATTTTTTTTTCAAAGAAGAAGATCTGGGAATTTATAATAGTTCCTTTAACTGAAAAAATATTTGTTTAATCAGTGTCCCTCTCTAACGTTTGTTTCATAATTAAAAAAAGGAGAGTATTCTCGTTTTATTTTAGTTGATAAAAAAAAAGGAGAGCATGTGTTTACCATTGATAAATAGACCTTTAGAAAGTACTAGTTTCGAAAAGAAATGAATCTTTCTTGTTGTGAATAATGTTTTTAATGGGCCACATGTTTTTACTATTTGCGTTACTTTTACATTTTTGAAAGTTCTTTTCACATTGGCGGCTGAGAAAGATTGAGTACTCACGGGGAAGTGGAAAGCACGTTGTTGTTGTTCAGAACAATGCTCTGCTCGTCTTCGGACTCCTGTCTTGACTTCCTTTTCAATGATGATCTCGACATTTTCCACGAACAACTTCTTTGGTACGAACCATTTCTGAAAACATATTTCAAGTGAAACTTCAAAAACTGCATACAAGAAATAAAAACAAAAAAATATTGACTCTTATGGGAAATATATAGGTTTCTATAAACGTCCTTTATGTGTCATGCTTTTTTATGACTATGTAACAGAGCTATCATAAGAAAGGTATTCATTAACTGGCCATATTAAGAGCTGATAGTCAAATTAATTAGAAAAATCTCAATTTACTGAGAATTAGGGAACATAAGCAGAAAGTTTCGCCTTTATCTTAAGTGAGTTTTTGGCTTCCTGGGTAATATCGAAACATTCTACAAGACCACTTCAGTCCTCCGTACTTATACACTGAGAGTCCACAGGTCCTCTTCCAAATCATTAAGCCATCTTGGCAGATTGGCTATTTACTTCTTCTTGGCTCTTATGGTAACACACAGTTGTTTTCTAACTATTCTGAATGCTAGAAAATTACATACTTTTAACTTTTTAAACAATATTCATAAAATATAAAAATATGAACTTATAATTAATAAAATTGTGAAATTTGTTAGAATAAATGTATTTATAGACTTGTGTTATTCAACTAGCCACTATTTAACTTGCAATTTTCATTTTTTGTTCCAAGAAGAAGATGTGGGAATTTATATTAGTTCTTTTAACTGAAAAATATTTGTTTAATCAGTGTCCCTCTCTCTAATTATCAACGAGTGGCACTTATAATAATTAACTCCTTAATTAACTCCAGTCCTTACTTTACTTCCTCTCTTAGTAACAACTCCTATCCTGTTACTTCTGATACATCTTGCACCTCCTGTAACTGCATTTACCGATTGGATTTTACTGGATGTGTTGCTTTTTACGTTGGCTTGGCTTCAACCAAGCCGAGCCTGCGTATGAACAATCACAGGGCGTCCGTTGGTCAGCGCATAACTTACCCATAGCCATCCATGCTAATTCCCATGACCTCCGTTTCAATGATTGTGTCAGGGTACAAATCCTCAAACTAATCCCCGATTCTAATTCCCATGTCACCCTTAGAGCTTCTGAAGAGGCATTTATATTTATCGCTCTCCTCCTGGTCTTAACTTCGGCCGTTAACTTTTTTTTATTTTGTTTTATAAATAAACTAGCAAATGTACCCGTCTTTGACGGAATCAAAAATTCTATTATACTTGGTATTCCAAAATATCAATTATAGTATATTACTAATACTATAATTAGAAATTATAGAATAGTAGAAAACACCATTATTAGTACAGTGTTAAACAAATGCCTCTGTATACACTACATTAGCTGTCTGTCCTTCAGGTTCATGGAAGAACAATCAGTTGAAAACTCTGACTATTGAGCAAGTAAACTACAGTTGACCATGTGAGAAAAACTTGGTTTCGCTAACTTGAATTCCTGCGTTAGATAAAGTCTCCCTTTGCGACTTAGTTAACGTCATTGCGAAATAGACTCTGACGGGACTTTGCAATCATTTGAATGGAAACAGACAGTGGCTCGGAATCAATGGTATGCGTGGTATACACACAGACTCCCCAATACCACATCCAGTCATGATGTCCGCCTCTGTGGCATATCTGTGTAGAGCACGAACTCAGAGTCGTGTCCCGTTGCACAGTTTTAGGGCACTCATGTTTCGTAACATGAAATTTGTTACTGCTACTAAATTACAGCATGATTGGTTCTCCTACTTTAAGTTTTTACTCATGAGCAGGCAGTCCAGGAGAAATAAATTCAGAGTCAAGAAATTAAATTAGATAATGAACTGCTTCTTCATCACTAATCCAATCTCTTTACTGACTTGTAAGTTCTTTCCTCGGTATGATATAGCGTAAGAACTTGTTTGTTGATTTTTCCTGCCTGTTCATATTAAGAGTTGAGAATTGCTCGTTTACAAAACATTTATTCTCAATAGATAGTACATCCTCAACTCTGTGAAACACCATTTCAATGATGTCAAATACGCAATATATTCATATGCTCAATTGAAATTAAAATCAACTAACAATACCTACTTGCCACACCTGTGTATTTTCAAAACAAACTTGTCTGTGAAGTTAGGAAAATACAGCTAAAAGCCCCATAACTTCGCTTCTGTACTGAATTAATAATCTATTTAGAGCCCATATTTTAAGTTAGGCACACACAAATCCAGTGTCAATGTTTCAGCTCGCTATGTCTTATGGTGGCTGAGTTTACTTGTGACAAACATTTTTGCGTTAAACGTCCATAACTTCACTTCTACGTTGAATTTCCAATCAATTCAGAGCCTATATTTTTAGTTAGACCTACACAAATCTACTGTAAAAGTTTGAGCTTTATATGTCTTATGGTAGCTGAGTTTACCTGTGACAAAGTTTTGCGGACAAACAGACAAACCGACAAACCGACAGAAATTTTTCTAAGTGTGGATTCGGTTTCTCCAATGTATGATACGTAAAGAAAACTTGAAATGAGTAAGTTCTAAGCAATGTACAGACAAAATCATTATTTTATTTATAAAGATACTGGAGGGATTTCTATTTTTCCTCTCCTTCGCTGGGGGGCAGCATTGTGGTGGTTCCACGAGTCACTCTGGAGGCCAGTTGCAGTTTGCTTGTCAATGCGAGTACTTCGCACTTCTTCCTGATGACGACGGATGTCATCATCCAAGTTGTAACTTGGATCGTTACAAGGCATTTCATATCAAACTTTCTTCTCATTCAAATCCACTTGTACAAAACCTTGCTTCTTCCTCACCTTCCCAGAATATCCCAAAACGACTCAAGATGACCGAAGGAAACTGCTATGATAATCTACTACAATTAAAAAACGAAGTGAAAAGTTGAATCAGTGGGTTTCATTCTTTTCTCATATGTATCAAAGCGATTTGTATTAAACTTACTAAATATGCTTGTTACACCAGATAGGCGTAGTTGTATATTTTTAAATAAATATGTTAAAAAAAATACTTTCAATGTAAAACCCGGTAATGAGAGTGCTATTGAAAATATTTGCAATTATTCCAGTCCTTAAAACATTATGAACTGAGAAACAAGTCAGTGTCGGTAGAACAAAAAATATATTCCAATAAACAAAAATTAATGTATATATAAAAATAATTATAACTCACTCTAAATGTTTCAAACTAAAGAAAACCTAGAACTAAGAATTTACCAGCAGTGATGAAAGGAAATGAAATTACAGCATTTTCCGTGGACAAATTGACAGGTTGTGTACATTCAAGTTAATTTCCCTGTGGACCTTGATCAAGGCTTTCAGTAAGCCATTGCCATGGTTGGGGTTATCGGGTCATTTGACTCACAAAATATTACCATTTATTATATTACTCTGACTAAACCTATTCGATTTATCTTTTTTTCTTTTCCTTATAAATCTATATTTTTGGTGGGATTCCTCAACTGAGCATTATTGGGTGCGACATGCACTGCTTGTCTAAACACGAATTCAATTATTCGTAATAATTTATTTTTACAAACAATAGTATAGTTGCAATTTATTATGAATGAATGCACTATTGTTGACTGTATATTTGAGTGCTATAAAACGCGACAAATACGATATGAATAAATCCTAGAAGTTATTTTTCTTTTTTTTGACACATACTACGTCGGTATTAGCTGGTTTTTATTTGATTATTACTGAATAAGCTACTTTTTAAGACAATATAAAAAGAACAAGGCTGAATTTAGAAAAGAATTATTTTACACAGATAATAAAAATAATTAACGTGCAAGTCATAATTTTACCTGTTTATTAGGTAACCTGCGTATTAGTTTGTAAGATTATTAGATCGTAAACTGATTCCTTCGGTCATCTTGAGTAGTCTTGGGAGATTCTGGGAAGGTGAGGAAGAAGCAAGATTTTGTACAAGTTTATTTGGGTGAGAAGGAAGTTTGATATGAAATGCCTTGTAACGATCAGAGGCTAAATTTTGCATAAATGAGATTTTTATGTCTCTGTTAATGGTGTGATTTGTGACATAATAAGGATCATTAGTGTTGTGTAGTGAATTTTGGATTGCAAAGACTGTATTTTATGTTTGAAGGTTTACCACAACCTCACAGTTCAGAAATTAATATATTGGTTGATAAGAACACCTTCATTACAGGCAGATTAATGCTAAAATGTGAAAAAATAATAAACGTTTGTTTGCACTTCTTAGTATATATACTACTGTTCAGGAGATGCTCCTTTATTGTAAACGACAAAAGCTGTTTTATTAATTAACTCTCATTCAGAGAAGTTGTTTAAATGAAAAAAGAAATCAGTTGATAACCTGAAGAGCAGTTTACAGAACAGGTTTATCAATTATTACCTTCTCCTGGACAACTCCATTCTACTCAGACAAGGCTGTGTTTGTGAGTAAATGCTGAGCTTTCAGGAGATAACACAATCAGAATGTCTTCAAGAGAGATGAGAGATTGAGACCAAACAGAATCGTGCAGAATGTTTAAACTGTGTGTTTGGTTTCCTTTTCTTATATTTCCTGATGACGGGTCAAACCGAAAATTAGAAACTGAAATTGTGTGTTTTTAATTTCTCTATGTTTTTTATCTACATTGAACTTTATTTATCCGTTTCGGATCATATTTTCATCGTTAAAGTACATAAATATAAGCGAATATATATTTATAAAAGTATAAATATATATTTATAAGATATAAAAGTATATAAATAGGTTTCTTGCCGTTGCGTCTACAACGTGCTTGGTCTCCCATTTCTTTTTTCTCCTGAAGACGGATTGCCCGAAAATTTGAGTTAGTAAGTCTGTTACTATGTGTACTACCCTTCTTGGATTTTGAACTCATATATAAACATAACCAGATTTTGCAATAAATACATGAAATAACAATCAATGTTCAAACTACAATAACAAATGGGAAAAAAGGCTTCAATTGTTTATGTGGAATCTTGTTTTATATATATATATACTTTTTCGTTGGAAATACGATCCAAAACGGACAAATATAGTTCAATATAGACAAAGAAACATAGAGAAATCAAAAGAACACACACTTACAGTCTCTAATTTTTGGTTTGAACCGTCTTCAGGAGAGATAAGAGAGGGAAACCAAACGCACTGGTTCAGAGACCGTCTCCAACCGTCTCTGAACCAGTGCGTGAGTTCAATCAGGCAACGATACGAGAGTTATTCATGCTCAAAGTGAAACATGTGAATGAACTCTACATCTACTTCGGAAAAGCCAAAAAAAAAACAATTTTTTTTATTTAGAAATAAAATTTTTTTACTATATTAATAGAAAAAATTTAGAAATTTTTTTAATAATATATAGATTGATATATTTTATTAAAATAAATTATTTCACTTTCATAATAAAATAATTTATGTTCAATTTTGAAATAATCACCGATGGAGTCTTTGATTCTGTTATCTACGGTGATATATGAGCCAATGACTGGCTAAATTATTAATACAGAGCAGACACTCAGTGATACCAACATCAATATATTTAAAGAGTCGCAATACATAACCGAGGTCGGCAATAAAAAAGAGATTTTTAAAAAATCCCTTCCTAAGGGTGATAAGTTGTAGATAACTTTATGAGTCTCCACAATAGATAAATTTGAATATATTGATAAGAATATCGGTAAAACGATTGATTTTAAGGCAAATCAGACGATTGAAGTATAGGAAACATTTTTAGGGATACCATATAAACTCTGAATATCTGAGAAAGCCGTAAAAGTCTGATATTTTCGTTTATCGTTTGTTCAAACATTCAGCTGCCAGTGATAAAGGTCTCCTTATCAACCAATATTTTAATTTTTGTTCAGTTTACGATCTAATAATGTTTCATTGGTTTACCTTCATTCAACAGGTAAAATTATGACTTGTACGTTAATTATTACTATCTCAAAAAAAATAAATCTTTTCGTAATTTAATCTTGTCATTTTTATATTGTCTTAAGAAGTCGTTTATTTAGAAATAATAAAATGAAAACTATCTAAAATCGACATAGTGTTGTCAAAAAAAGAAAATAAATAACTTCCAGTATTTATTCCTGTCTTATTTGTCGCGTTTTATTCCATTCAAACATGCAAATCAATTTTACTTATTTAGCCCAGTAGGAAATTCTTATTACTAGCAATTTTAACTGGTTAAACAGTCATCGATGGGCAAAAACTATTTCAGATATGTTGCTTGTGAATATTAAAATAATATCAAGAGAAGAAGAAAAGAGTTGTGTTCGTCTGGAAAACGTAACTAATTACACAACGTGTAACTCTGCTTCTTCTCTGATACCGTTGAGGTCGAAATATTGAATTGAGTTGTGTTTCTACGTGTTCTTTTCTTGTAATCGTTTGATATGTTGCCCTAACAGATTGTTTCATGCATTGTTGAATGAATATTATTTTACAATGAATTATTGATTGCGAACTGAAGCAAGTACAGTAAACTTTACCACTGTCGACAAAAATTTACCACAAATCTGATTGTGACAGTTAATCCAAATAAACAGATAAGTAAAGTTATGAATTTTCGTTGACATATTAATGGTATTAGCATTTGTTTGACACATACGTTGGTTATGTTATGTGCGACTCAGGGATAAGATGCTTGTTGAAATATAAATCCAAATCATTTACTCGCATGACCCCACTGCCAATTCAAGTCGATAAAGCTCAATACTGTCAAACACGGAAGCAGTTTCTCATCCCCTCAATGGATTCAGACAGAATACTGTCTCCTAAACAGTTTTAGATTTCCCCAAAATGTTTCACTTATCAAAAACAACCAACAAAATAATTACATTTCAAATTGAAATATTCATTTGGTTTTTTTACTCTTTCGAGCGTAAATATATAAATCTTTTACTGAATGAAAAACGTCTATTTCTTGGGGGAAAATATTAAAAAAAACTATGTTTCTTTTATATCTTTATAAAAAAAAAACATAGATATGTTTTATAAAATTGTAATTATAAATTTTTTTTTATATATTTGGAAACACCGATCTAAGGTAGTGTAATAAGGGCGATTATGGTATCATTCTGCTTAAAGCTGACCCGGATTGTCAAGGACACCGAAAGTGAAGGGAGGGAATAGAGTTGTGTAGTTTATCAGGCTAGAAGTGACACGGCAGATGACACAGAAGACGACGTGAGGCATTCCGGGTTACCTCAAACCAGTGCTTCTCAATTATTTTCTGCCTAGCAAGAAGAAAACAATAGCACCTCATTCCTCGGAGAAGACGTTAAACCATCGGACCCGAGCCTGTACAATGTCAGGTACTAGTTAAAAATCTCTACTCTAAATAAACTGGAGTTAGGCAAAATTTAGGGCTCCTAATGTGGTATCAACAGGTAATGTGGTTCAACCATTACTAAAATGGTGCCAAATAATAAATGAACCAAAATTTCCGCTACTAGAACATCACTAAAAGGTAAAGGCCTTATTACAGTTTTATGTCTAAAATGTTTAAAGCTTTATGTTGTAGCCAATATATATTGTGACCAACGACCAACCAATATAACCGCAGTTCCAGACCAGAGGCCTTCTACTGCTTGATTACTGTGCTTTTATACTATCTATAAAGTTTGTAGCTATCTATGGATTCCATAAATAGCTCTACATCACCCGACTTACTACCAATGAAGACAACAAACTATCTACTCATCCAAACCTCCTTGTACAAACTCGAAATCCTGTCGTCAACCTTCCTCAACCTCACTGAATAATTACTTGTGACTAACTGACTACCTTTCCAATTCATGACTAAAAACATTGAAAACTATGACTAACAAGACCACATGACCGCGAATACGACATCATTACTGTATAGACTAACTGACTGTGATTTCTAACTATATTGTGATTTCTTGTACAACAGTAGTACAATACATTAGAAGTACAAAGCGAAACAAGAACAGTGTTAGCTACACAAGCATTTTGAACTGACTGGTTGAGGTCCTTTTTGTTGGAACTCGAAGTGCTCGAGTGCTTGCTTCCGTTCTGCGCAGGGGAAAGGTTGTTGACGGTCAGTTTGGGAGGCTTCAACCCACTGCTCCCGAAGTTTCCTTCTGACGACTGAATCAACAAAAAAAAAATAAATCAATGTCAACATCTTTCTCTTAATAGTAAAGTTACAATAAAACAATATATCTATATAATTACATAGTTACAACTAGAAAACACAAACGATGATGACGAGGGCATCGAAATATAGTAGTGAGTTTCTGTGAGTTTAATAATAAACGAAAATATAGTATATTATTTCGTGAAATCGTTTCAATTAATTAGTATATATATATTTATATATATGTATCAATGATCAAACCACAAAATGAAATAGAAAAAAAACCAAGATCTTTCAACTGTAACAAGCGGTCTTCGTCAGAGTGAAAAACCCACTGACGAAGACCGCCTGTTACAGTTGAAAGGTCTTATGTAACAGGGGTTATTGGAAATAGGACCTGGTCAAATGACAAGCTTCATAAGCTAATTCATGAGTGAATAGCTTATTTGATATAAATATTAATACTATTACTTATACTGCTATCTTAATACAGATCAAAGTCTCTTTTAAGGAAGGTTGTTTTGTATTAATAATTCAATTATACTGGCATTTATGACGCGATTAAATGTTTTGTCTGGGAGGGGGTACTGAGTAGAGTGTGTGAGCAATATTTCAGGATTAGGCATAATCTTCACGAGAGCGGAGCGAGAGCAGATTAACTGTAAACCTATTTTATTTACTAACACAATCTGCATTTTATATGGGCTTATCTAGACGATGCAATAAGAGTAGAGTAGCAGAATGTCCATTATGTTATTAGCTGAAACCGTAGAAGCGTAGCCGTGTCAAGTTACCCTAATTGCAGTTAATACCTGCCGCTGAATCATTCCTACAATAGCACAAGTACTTTCACTAATCACGCATTATTAATGCAGTGTCACACCGAATAGTGATTAGATATCTATTACTGGCTGTCTGTACTAAGATTGCGACAAACAATGTTCTAAACAGGTATTTAGACTAGACTTCTATAAGGTCGAAGGTCTAACACAGGTGTTTCATACTGCCCTCGGGCCGGATCCAGCCTTTTTCATTAACCCCCCCATACAAAGAAATTGATTCGTCACATCAAATCTCGTAGTCAAAACATCATGAATTCCGAAACTGTAGTTCACTTTAATTTTATATAAATAAAATATTTACATTCCTTTTTCATATTTTATAAGAAAAATAATTTGTAATGTAATAGTTTCTCTGTTTCAAAAAATGTATACTTTTGTAAGTTCTCTCACTAACCTATTGTCAAATTTTCTATTGTAATTCCCTAATTGTAACTAATTACACTTTTTATGTATGTTTGATTTTTGAATGATTGAATTATTTCTTACTATTTCCTCCGTTTTGTAGGCCTATGAAAAAGGTTTTAAATAAAAACCGAAACTTTGGTAATGAGAGTTTAATTTGAACCTGATGAACTAACCGAGTCCCAATTTTATACATAAACTTTAGTTTTGTATAATATATATATATGTGTGTGTGCTCTCTAATTGGAATTCGGTCAATTTTCTAGGATAAAAAATCAAACTCTCGGTCCCAACGTTTCGGTTTTATTTAAAACCTTTTTCATAGGCAGAAGTAAGAATTTTTTAACTAAGAAAATGAAATTTATATTACTTAAAGAAACAACAATGTTAACCGGACAAAACCTTCGACTAGACTAATAAGATAACAGTACAAATAATAATTATTTGTAATGTTATCTCACTAGTCTAGTCGAAGGTTTTGTCCGGTTAACATTGTTCCTTCTTTAAATAATTTACATATATAATAAGGTATTGTTTTCTTGACCACAAATTACTAATAAACACTTCTTCTTCTTCTTCTTGGAATTTGTTCATGGTTAATATACGTAATCACCTTTTCGCCAACGTTTCGTCTTTATTTTAAGACATTCTCAGGGCTCTAAACTAACAAAAAACAATGGACATTTGTCATATCTAGTTTACAATCATCACAACAAATTGAAAAAACTTACTTACTCAAGGCTAGCTAAGTAAGGTTTTTCAATTTGTTATGATGATTGTAAAGTAGATATGACAAATGTCCATTGTTTTTTGTTAGTTTATAGCCCTGAGGATGTCTTAAAAATAAAGATGAAACGTTGGCGAAAAGGTGATTTCGTATATTAACCCTCACTAAATTGCAAGAAGAAGAAAAAGTGTTTATATGTATATAATACTGTCAATTATGCCAACCTTCATTTAGTTTTAAATCAAAATTCATAACGTGCCCACAACTTGTTTTCACTTGCTCTCTGATAACGTGATACACGAAAGGCCTTAAAGCGATTATCTTCCATCATTTGTTGTGAGTTACCTGAATATTTATATAACGTGTTAATGTGACTTTTTTTTTGTGTACACATATTGAAAATTTTCAGAGACACGAATAAAAAGCATATTCTAGGACGCATATTCAGGGGGTTCAGTACGGCCTGGGGAATAAATCTGCATTATTAAATAAAAGAATAAGTTGACTAATTTTCTTAAAAACCTGTGATTCTTATATTTCCCGTTAGGGGCAAAATGGTTTAGTACGCGCAGACAACATGAAAGCACCACAGCGGCGAAACTAACATAAGGAGCTGGTAGCATTAAACTTCAGTGTCTGTTAGCTTATTATCCAATTTTCCTCGCACCTTCACCAGCGAAATATCTCTGTCAAAATGGATAACAGTAGATACAGAGTGTCGGATTTTAATAAAGATTTTTATAATTGACTTATTCTTCTTTCCACTAATTATTAGTATTAGTGACTAATACAAAGAAAAAAGCGTACTTATAGTTAGTTCTATTTAATTTTGCAATTACTTTACTAGCCCGGCCCTCTTATTAAGCTGTTTATTAAGCGTTTAAGTATTGGATTAAGCTGTTTCGGCTTCCAGACCAAAATGAGTTTGATACACTTCGTCTAACAAATGCAATACAAATGAGTCTAACAAATGCAATAATTCAAAAAAGAAACATTTATACAAGCGTAAAATGTTTGTATAAATAAATAAATCAATCATTCAAGATTTTCTGTGATTTATTTAAGTTGTAAGTCTTAGGACATATGAAACAATACGACAATACTGTACAAATAACAGATTAAATGAAGAATCATTTAGTAAGTGAACATTTAATCACGAGTGTTTTCTTTTAAAAAAAAAATAAATATTATTCTATGCCTGTATTATCCGTTTCAGAAGAAAGCCAATGTTCTGAAAGCTCCAAGATTTACGTAGACAGATTGATTACTCAAAAGAGGGAATGCGAAAAGGTGTGTGTGTGTGTGTGTGTGTGTGTGTGTGTGTGTGCGCAGAGATAGACTAGATCTAGATAGATTCAGAGATAGACGAGACTGAACAAGAGAGCTAGAACTAAAATCCACCATTGAATAAAAAAACTCAATCCGAACAAATTACAGTAGAACAGATCCACTTCTACAAAAAAAATATAGTTCACTTTTACAGTGAGTTCCCGCAATTACTATTTTCGGAATTAACATGTACAATTTTATAAAGATTTTAATATAATAAAGCCATTTGAGAATATATAACAACATAGAGATGCAGATTATAAACTTTTACTTCATATGTTGTCCTCACGTCTTTATCGTTTTCGGAATTTGTCCATTGTTAAGAGAATAATTTTATACAAGTCTGAATTACAAGAACAACATTGTGATTCACTTGGCAAAGTTTCTAAATTTAGACTTTTTCTAAAATTAATGTGGCTATTTAGTTTTATACCAAAAGTGTTAAGCTATTGATGCTGTTATTTTAAATTAGTAGGATAGGGGCTATAGGTTTGGATACCAATAGCACAAACAGGCCCGTCCCTTATCTAGGGCAAACCGAAGTAACCGCCCTGGGTACCGCGCTTGTGGGGGCCTCGTGGGACTACGGTAGAGACCTCGGACATTATTTCAGGAAAATTTCTTGTTTTTCATGGTAAATGGTAGCTATTGAGTCAAACAGAAACCTGTAAATATCAAAATAAAATTGAAACCTCTAAGTTGTTTTTATTTCTAACTAGCTGATCTACTCGGCTTTGCCAGGGCGGTAGATAATGCTCCTGCGTTTTGGTTATGGGTGGTAGATCCCAAAAAAGGACAGTGTTCAAAATCAAAAGTTCCCCCGAAAAAAGTTATATAAGATCCATAAGTTTCATTGTATCTAAATGTCTCCAGTTTTATTTCTATAGCGGACAGACAGACAAACTTTGTATGTTATATATACAGATACCTGCATAAAATAATCAATATAACTTTCTTTTATAATTATAATAATTTGTGGTTGGGGTGATTTGTGCTCCACAATGGTTGAGTTGCCCCGGGCCCCACACGTTCAAAGCGACGACTCTGAGTGAAAAGTCAAGAAGTTCTAGATTGACACTAAAAGATGATGACTCCGTTCATACCTGAAGGAGATACTAAAGATATACTGAAAAGTTGTACTGACCAGGGAGCAGTCGATGGAGTCGATGGACATGGAGCTGGAGTAGAAGTGGAGGGTGTTGTTGAAGTGGGGCTGAGCCGAGTCGAGCGTCGTGTTGGGCGAGTCCTGCGGCGTGGCGGCCGTGTGCGTGATCATGGGGGGGTGGCCCACGCGCTGCAGTTCTGCAACAGGTCCCAGCCAGTGCTCACCACAACACAATATATATATTTGTATAAATAGGCAGCAAATCTTCTTCAATACAAATATTATTGAAACCCAGAGCGGCTTCTGAATTTACGATTCTTTTAAGAAGTGTTATTTTTTCCTAAACACTTTACGAAAAGTAAAGTGAAAAATCCAGAGCAGCCGCTCTCGTTGTATATATGTATAGATATACTTTAAAAACTTTGAGAAACACGAATGAATAACAGAAATTAGGACTCACATTCAATATTTGGACTCTTTTAACGGTCGTCCTCAGGAAAGGAAGTTGAGTGGCGAGAAGGCGAAAGCCAATTGGACAGATTCACAGAATATGTACAGGTTGGCCACAACGAAAACGAAAACATAATAGACATACTGAAGAAGAATAGCAACAAGGAAAAAATAAAATAATTAAAAAATTAATAATATCAAGGAATCTTCATAAATAAAAAAATCAAAGGAACTGTAATTTAAGAATTAATAACAAAAAATAATTAATAATAGTAATAATATGTAAAATAAAAAGTAAACCTATGAAAAAATTAAATTTAAGAAAAATTCACCTCTGAATGCTGCCTAACGGTTTAGGTTGATGACTGGATTTAAACGAGCCCCTCGTTTGTTATCTATGGATGTTAAACAATTTCTACAGACTTTATCAATTAGTATGTTGATTACCAGAAATAATTACTTGCTTTATCTATGGAACTACTGCTAAATGTATTATTAACTTACTGTTTATTAATAACATTTGACAACTGTTTGCTGTTTTTGATAATATGTCATATAAATAAAAATTGCATAATTTACATTAATTGGAAAGATATATTTTTGTGGAGCGTCCTAATAAATATTATTTTATTCTACAAAAATCAAAAACACGCATACCCGCTTACGTACAAACATGCACACATACACTCACACACAACACATATGTGCATATATGTATATTTATATTCATTCGTAATATAATTCAGTTACTCCAAATTTTCCAATTCAAATGAAACATTGTAATGCACATATATAGTACATAGAGGAGTGGTATATAAGTTCATATATGACAAGGAAGTTTTTTTTTTTTAAAAAAACTTGGTTTTATGATTGGCATGCATAAAAGCTATTCTCTGAAAATGAATAATTTATTATTCCTGCATATATGCGTTCTAGCTGCCGACGAAATTCAATTCAATCTTCGATGAAACTTAAAATTCACCCCACGAAACTGCCCATCAGAGTTTAAATTCCTATCTCTGACCTTATTAGAATCTATAATGCTTCATTATTGATGGGTATTGGGACTTTAAATTGAATTCATCATTATATTTTCATGGCGAGGAAAAATATTCATATTTTAATTAATTTTAGTAATGTAGTTGAACCATGTTTTGAAACATGTATGTGAATATGGAGTAGGGACAGAAAAAGCAAGAGATGTGAAGGATTTCACATTCACTATCTTCTATTCTCAACTGGACCTTCTCTATAAATATAAATTGAAAATATCATAATTTTTTTTTTATTAATATCTATATTTTTTGCATTAACATTATTGTATAAGAGAACCTGGATTAGGTTAGGTTGCAGTGGTAGTCCCACAAGAGAACACAGATTGGCCCTCTTTGACTCCATACAATCAACATTCTACATTGGGAGCACCAAATTTGGCCTAACTCAAGTGTTTTTTGTTCCAAACACCAAAAAAAAGCTGGTTTCAGAATAATTAAATCCAGGGTGGTTTAAACTGAACAATACTGTAAATACACACATTATCAAAAACAATGAACAATAATCGACATCAGTGAACTTTAATAATTGCCTCAGGCTGTTATCAGTAGGGAAAAAACAGGTAACATTAAAATTAAAAGGTAACATTTAAATCCTTTGACTCAGAAAATGAAAGAGTAAACATTATTCAGACTAGGAACCATAACTAGTAGTAACATAGATTTGTAACACTTCTTGATATATATTATTAACCAAATCACTAAATGAAATACAAGAATATAGCTATCTGGATATTGAGATGTCATTTTCGATCTAGAGTTTATACAAAAGGTTAATTATATAGTCTGCTTACTTTGGTTACTATTTGGCAGATAAGACGAATGGTAAATCTTTTAAAACATTTTTCTTTTAACTCAGTGCTTTTTGGTGTTAATGTTTTAAAATATGTTCTATATCGACTCTGGCCCTCGATTTATTTACGTTGGAGGTGAACAAATCTGAATTCGTCGTCCCTCGGAGAGGACGTTAAACCGTCGGTCCGATTCTAGAACCCCCATCCCCCATCAAAAAAATAATTAAAAGGTAAACTAACATTAAATTTTTCTCATTATGTATGTATGTATATGATTCACCATTCGGCTATAAAAACTAAAGAAAAAAGACTTTGACTACTTGATCTAGGATTCTGTGAATTCTCAGTTAATGATTTGAGACTTAACTTTGACACTATTGCTTGCATGTATTTTAGTTTTTTTAAATGATGTTGTCATTCTTATATCGGAAAATGTATTGGTTATTGTTTTGATTTATTTTATTTGACCGATGAATTTCATTACCCACAGCATTTTTATACCAATCATTAATAATCATATGTGAACTTTGCTATGTATTTTAGTTTTTTAAATGATGTAGTCATTACTTATATCGGAAAATGTATTGGTTATTGTTTGATTTATTTTATTTGACCGATGAATTTGTTTACCCAACAATTTTTATCAACAAATACATCATAAGATTTGTGATGAAATGCTATGTTAAACTTAAAGAATTATAAATGGTTGAAATAGAGACAAATTTACAATGAAAACATTATAATTCGATTAATCTGCTAATATAGACTAAAAGCTACGATAATCATAATATATTGCATATAATATGGTATAATATCATGTTTAGAAATCAAATTAAAGATTAAACAAATAATTAAAATAAAGCATGTAACGTTTACTTAGAACGTGATAAAGTCGGTAATAAGGTCAAGGAGGATAACCGATATATTATAGAATGACTACCCTAATTACACTATTATTGTCAGTTAGCTTATTATTTTTCTTGTTTAATTTTATTCTTCATTTAGCATAAAATGAAAGCTAGCTTACCACATTTGTGCAGAGAGAGAATTTTTGTTTACTTTTTATCTTGAACTTTTCACTTTCACTCATATCAGGATTTTTTTTCTTCTTTCCTTCACTTTCATTCGTTTCATTACACTTACTATGCGACGCTTCATCATACATCGTATATCAAGCAAATCATCGTTTATATATAGACAAATTTAAGGTTTTGAGACTTATGTCATATATCGAAATATTCTTATGTGGGTACGTTGGCAAGTCGAGGCAGCATTGAACCCATCTATATCTAGACATAATCCTAATGTAAAAACGCCTTAATGCACTATTTATTATCACTACGCTTTACTTAGTGTAGAGTAAACGAAAAAAAAACTGTGGTTTTGAGGAAGATATTTGCACACTTAAATGGTAGTTACAATGTAATGCATAGTGAATTGATTACACACATTCCAGAATCGCAATGATAGACCTACAACTAATGGCGTGAAAAGCGAATAAATGATTCGTTCAAAACAAATGGAACGAAGGTTTAAAATGAAAGCTGAACAACTTCTCGAAGGCGATAAATGTCAACTATGCAAAACAGCGGGCTCTTTAAAGCTGCCATTAAATAAAGAAATGGAAGGCGCAATTATCTCTGATAAGGGGTAATTGTGGCCAGCATTCTCAAATTGCCTTTCTCCTGTGTCATTCATCCATTTTCATTATCTTGTCTTTAAATAAAATGACTAATGAAAATATTAATTACTTTTTCACGGATAGTCTGTGGAAAAGAATTGAAAACAAATTCAGTAGTTATATAAACAAGGAAAAAGAAGTTTAGAATTAAATATTATTTGTAATTTAAATGGATGCTTCTAAAACTTGTTAAGAGAACATTTCCATTTGAGCAAATAAAAATACAGCTTTTGTTATAATGCAACCAAGTAGTGAATTACACACTATTAATGATATTGATTTTAAATTACAAACGATTCATTTATTCGTGGGTGACAGTGTTGCCCATCCAAGAATTTTCAAACCAAATACACTTGTGTATTCCTGTACTAAATAAATAGTCCTCAGTGCTTTACTCGACCTTCCTATGTAAATAATAACTTTCCTAGGATATGGAGCAATACTGAAGATGTTAGCTTCCAAATCAAACAATTAAAATAGACATTTCCTGATTGTGGCTATCTTTCCAATTTTATTAACAGTTCATTACAACTGATTAATATATGTCGTATTCTGGCCTTTGAAGGGCTTGATTTTTTCTTATGTTTTTTTGTTCCATATATATATATATATATATATATATATATATATCACATAAACACGTGAAATAAAAATCAATGATCAAACCACAATAAAAAATTATTGTGACCAAGTTCCAAGAACCAAGTCCAAGTAAACCAACTTCGTTAGTTGGGTTTTTGACTCTGATGAAGACCGCTTGTTACGGTTGAAAGATCTTAGTCTTGTTTTCCCATTTCTTATTGTGGTTCGATCATAATATATATATATATATATATCGTGTATTGTTAATAACACCCCATATTTGGCTTGTATCTGTTTCTTACACAATTTCTCCAGTTTCAGGAATTCCTTCCTGGTCTCTTCATTTAAACTATAAAGCTTATCACCAATATTGCTAGTCATATATATATATATATTATATAATTATATATATATATATATATAATATATATATATATATTATATATATATAATTGATCAAACCACAATGAGAAATGGGAAATCAAGACTAAGATCTTTCAACCGTAACAAGCGGTCTTCGTCAGAGTCAAAAACCCAACTGTGACTCTGACGAAGACCACTTGTTACGATTGAAAGATCTTAGTCTTGTTTTCCCATTTCTTACTGTGGTTTGATCATTAATTGTTGTTTCACGTGTTTATGTGAAATCTTTATATATATGTATATATATCACTTAATAAAAGAAAACATGATCCGAACTGGACACAATACGAGTTCAAAATTCAAGAAGAGTAACTCACTTAGAGGAAACACACTTACAGACTAAAATTTTCGGGTACTTTTCGACAGTAACGGGTTACTTGCCGTTGCGTCTACAACGTGCTTGGTCTCCCTTTCTCTTTTCTCCTGAAGACGGATTACCCAAAAATTTCAGTCTGTAAGTGTTTTTCCTTAAACTCTGTGTGTTACTCTTCTTGAATTTTGAACTCGTGTATATATATATATATATATATATGTTTCACAGTGTATATAGACACAGAGTATATAGTAAACTATATTATTTATTTCTTATCTTTATTTAGTAAACTTAAGATAAGAACACACTTACTGTCTCTAATTTTCGGTTGAACCGTCATCAGGAGGGTAGAGATGGGGACACCAAGCCACTTGCGAAGCGACGGTTGGAGACCAACAATGTTGTCACTCGTCTACCCGGTTCAAGTTAAGTAAGAAAAATAAACCAGGGACAAGTGAGAGCTGAGAAATAGTAAGTGAAACAGAAAAAAATGAGGAAATATAAATAATAAAGACTTAAAAAAAAATAAAAATAATAATGAACAATATTAAGAAGAAAATAACTGAAACTAAAGAAAATCCGGGAATATAAATATTAAACACTTAAATAATAATAATAAAGATGATAAGAATAAATTATAAGCTAAAACTAAAGTTGTATAAATAATAATTTAAAATAAAAGAAAATAAACGATAAAATAAATTGCACGTAAAAATAATAATACAAAATAATAAAAAATAAAATAATAACAAAAAATATATACATTAGAATAATAATAAAATTAGAAACTAAGATAAACAAATAAAAACTGAAAAAACAAAAAAGAGAACACAAATTACAACAAAAACGAAAACTTACAAAATAAATCATATATTAGAGTTCAAAAGTTGCTAAAAGGCTGGAAATTATAAAGTAAAACAGTTGAATGCTATAAACAAAAAAAATTGAATACAATAAACGAAAAAAAGTAAAGGAAAAAATAATCTGCTTGTAAAATAGATATAAATTAGGATAAAGTAAAAAAAAAGTAAAATGTAAGATATTAAATGAAATAAAATAAGAATAATTGTAACAATATAGTTATATAAGTACAACAGTAATAAAGAAAGGAAAATAAACAATCTGAAATAAGAAAATAAAAGTAAAAACCAAAGTAAGACAAAATAAATAAAATTCTAGTATTGAATCCAATAAACTATATTGAATAATAACTGTTATTAATAATGACTGAAAAATAACTTAATAAAACTAAGCACAACAACAATTCAAAAAAGGAAAAACTATTACTATTCAGTTAATAAAAACACAAAAAGGAAGAAAAGACAATGGAAAAGGTAAAAACGTAAAAAAAACTGTGCTTAGGTAAAATTAAACAAAAATCAAATCAGAACAATAATGAGAAAGGGTAAAATAGATATTAAAGTTAAAATGTAAATTAAACCAATTGAAAGTAATAAAATTTAATAATAAAACAGTTAATAAAGATACTTACAGAAAGCAAACAGTAATACAAAATGGTAAGGACGAATTAGAATTAAGAATATAAACTAAAATAAGCATAACTTAAATAGAACTAAAAAGCGAAAATATGTAACTAAAATTAAATTAAATTAAACGGAATATTATTAAGGACAAGAGTAAAGAAATAAATAGAATTCAGCAGAAAAGAAACAGTAACAAGTAAAAAGGTTACAGTTCACGGAACGAGTAGTAACAGCACTGGAGGTTATAACACCTCACCATAAGCACTGAATATTGTCATTAAGAAAACGATCCACAAAGGACAAGAAACGCTTCAAAGTAAACTATAAGTACACAGAAAATAGAAAAACACACTTACAGTCCGTAATTGTCTGTTTAACCGTCATCAGGAGAGAAGAGATAGGGACACCAATCACACTTATAAAGCGACGGTTGGAGACAGTCTTTATATATATAACCATATATATATATATATATATATATATTCAAAGGTTTCTTATGTCTATTATTGCAGATTGTGGTTTGATATATTCTATACTATTTTTCTTTGTTGAGACTTGGTCCAGCCTCAAACAATTATAAAATGATAACACTTTCAAGCTAATGTGTTTCGTCTATATTTCGACATCTTCAGAGCTACATTAATACAAAATTAATTACAATGATATGAAAAATAAGTTATTGTTCATATGAATACACATTATTACCTTAGTATTTTTAATTTCCTGAAAGTTGTTACATTTTTTGTTCATTCTAATCAACTGTAGTGCTCTTCTTACAGGGTGTTCGTAAAAATGTCGCTTGAAGCAGCACTGTAGTTGATTAGAATCACCTAACAAAGCTTGATGAAAATACCAAGGTATTGCATATTCATATAAATAGTGTAACTTACTTTTCAATATATCTAAACTGGCAGTAGGTCTTCAATCAAACATATATTGTTAAATATTCATATAGCTTTTCGACCAATGGTTTTTAAAGTTCAAAGATGAGTTTCTCGAAGATTTTTGGTCTAAGAAATAACAGTACTTTTTATACACTGACCTTTCGACAAAAATTGTTTGGCATTGTCAAGGTTAAAACAATTTATTAACGACATAAGTAGTGAAAACAAATACATCCATGGAATATCGACCAACAGAAAATAAAAAAAAAAACCAAACCATTTAACACCGAAAAACAGTAAAAAGAAAACCACAAAGGGAGCACAAAATAACCAGTGTTATTGTTTTTTTTTTTTTTAAAAAAAAGAATAACAGTGGCTATTTTCTGTGCTGTGCTCCCAGAAGATCTTCCATATTTTGCCTACTGTAGAGAGGAACCATCCTCCTTGGATTGAAGTAAATGCAGTCATAAATACTTCCAATGGTCTCTTCCACGGGAACATTTGTAAATAGTCTCACCATTTAGAGTTCCCACATTTCCTTCAGAGTTTATTGATTTTTATTATATTGGGAAAATCGTCAGATGATATTAATAAATAACTACCTGACTAGTGAATTCCATGTTACCTTTAGCTAAGCTTAATTTGGTATTATAATTATTACCATAATAGCTAACCCGATAGACGCTGTCCTGCCTTACCTATAATTAAATTCGAAAACGAATAAAAACTAAAATAACAAATTTGGAGTAGCTTAAACTCAACTTTACTATGAGTAAACATAATATCAAACTTCTTAACAACCAACTTACGTTTTATTTGATTAGTTAAACATTTGTTCGACAACCATCCATCACACCATGGAACGCATAAATATATGTTTGATTGGGGTTAATTTTTTATACTTAGTAACTTTATTCTTCTAACATATCATCTGAACTCATTAGAACATTTCAAATGTTTTTTAATAACATAATATATTGGTGGTGGCTGAGTTTACTAGTGGCAAAATTTTGCAGGCAAACTGACAAACCGACAGAAATTGTTCTAAGGGTGGATTCGGTTTCTCCAATGTAGGAAACGTAAAAAAACTTGAAATGAGTCAGTTCTAAGCAATGTACAGACAAAATCATTATTTTAATATATAGATAAATATTATACGTTTCAGTTGTGTGATATACCTGTTTTGATCGCTGTGTACCTTAGCTTTCCAGCCATAACACTAATAAATCAAATCAGGTCGACGATGTTTTTCCGTGTTACCCTTTCGTCACCCCTAGGTTAGCCACAAACCTTGAGGGTGTCCAAGGTGGACCTCGCGGAGGCAGGCACCACGATGCTACGTCGCGCATTTGACCAATCAATTTACTCGTGCAATTCTACAAGGTTTCGAATGTCAAGACGTTTGCAATAATGCTGGCCCCGGTATGTAAGTGGCTCTTACCTACGTTATAACCTAAGTATTTGTTTTAAACAAATTACATTTAGACCAATGTCTTTTTTGTGTGATATACCAAAATAAGCGTTTATATTGATAACATGTTTTATCCAAGAAGTTTGATTTTATATTTACTTATAGTAAAATTGAGTGTAGGCCACTCCAGATTTATAATTATTTATCTTCTGAAACACTGAACAGACAAGGCCAGATATTTCGTATTAAACTACACATTTTGTGTTGCACAATCAAATGTCCAATGTCCTCCTCCGAAGGGAAAAATTCCTACTTGGACTAATTGATCATGTTTTATCATTTTCACTTTTTTTATGTACACAAGTAATTTAAATAAGTGAGGAGTCGGAGTCGGCTGATTTCTCCCCGACTCCTCAAGGTCGAAAATATGGCCGACTCCAACTCCACATCCCTGGTCAATAGATCTTCTTTAGTTTTTGAATTATCTAGATTGCCATTTTAAATTGCAATTGCTGATTAAGGAAAAACAGTCAGTAATAAATATCCAACTCGGCAGCTCTTATAAAATATTAAAGCTGTTTCCAAACAGGCCGACCCGGATTATCCAGGGAGAAGGAGAGCTTCCTCTATCTTAATCCCCCAAAAATGCTCTACCACTCGATATAAACTTAGCATATCGACATTAATATAATACTCATTAATGTCTAAATGATTAATGTAGTACATTCAAAACATGTCGGTAATTAATATAGGTAATGAGTGTTACCATCTGAAAAATAAAAAATAAACAATAAACTAAAGAGTCAAGAATGAAGGAAATTTAAAGAAGAACAGAACAGAAAGGCGAGAAAAAACTTTGGGCAATTAAACTACTATGCAAAAACAGATACATACGAAATATGGGGCTTTATTTAACCATATATCTAAGTTCAAAATCGAAGAAGAGCACACTGAGAGTAAAGAGACACACTCACTTTACTCCGTGACGGCAGGATTACCGTCAGCAGCGTGTTTCCTATCCCTCTCTTTTACCCCGAAGATGAATTTCTGCAAATTTGAGTTAGTAAGTGCGTTTCTTTACTCTGTATGTTACTCTTCTTCATATTTGAACTTGTGTATGTCCAGTTTGGATTATCTTTCCAATTTAAAATTATATATATATATATATATATATATATATATATAAATATATAATTAAAATAAGCAGTGACACATAAACAGAAACACAACAAAGACTCACTTTTCAATATTTCGACCGTAATGGCGGTCGTCCTCAGGAGAAGAAGTGAATTGACGGAGGGACGACAGTCAACATAAATATATATATATATATATATATATAAATACATATATATACATATATATATATATATATATATGATCAAACCACAATAAGAAATGAGAAAACAAGACTAAGATATTTCAACCGTAACAAGCGGTCTTCGTAAGAGCCAAAAACCCAACTCTGGTTCAAAAACCCCAGAAGAGTTGGGTTTTTGACTCTGACGAAGACCGCTTGTTACGGTTGAAAGATCTTAGTCTTGTTTTCCAATTTCTTATTGTGGTTTGATCTTGATTGTTATTTCACGTGTTTATGTGAAATCTTTTTTTCTATATATATATATATATATATATATATATATATATATATATATATAATATACCAATTAAAAGAAACGGTCCAGCGGACTTTTTTACAATAAAATAAAAAACGAAGGAAACACACAGAAAGACACAGACATAACTCACATCGATATTTCGACAATCGTCGTCATCAGGAGGTGCGAAGAGCGAAGAGCGAAGAGTCCCGCAGGAAGACAGGGCGGTACTGAACTCGGAAACCGCAGCCAGTACCCCACCACTTACCACCAAGCGGGGGAAGGGAGGGAAGGAAATGAAGAGCCAAATTAAGACGTAAAAGGAACGAGTAAAAATTATAACTATAAAAAATTATAAAAAAGTAGATAAATCAAATTAAAATTAATAAAAATAATAAATAAAAAGTAAAATAAAAAATAAATAAATAAATAAATAAAAAATAATAAATAAATAAATAAAAAATAATAAATAAATCATAAATAAAAAATATAAAAAATAATAAATAAATAAATAAATCATAAATAAATTATCGGTTGAGGTTGAGTCCGGGGGAAGAGCGAGCATCAAGTAAGCATATGTATGCCTCCTCTGAAGCTCTTAGGGTAACTTTATTGTTGGATTCGGGGATCTGTTTCAGGATCTGAACCCTGAAACAGTCATTGAAACTGAGTCCATGCGAGTTCGCATGGATGGCTACAGGATAGTTACTGCGTTGACCGACTGAAGCCCTATGACCATTCATACGAAGGCTCAACTTATTAGAAGTTAAGCCAACGTAAAAGGAGTCACACTGAGTGCAATCCAGTCGGTAAACACAGTTGCTCGAGGTACAGGAGGAATTGACCTGAACCGGGTAGGAACTATGGTGGAGAGGGGAATCGAAGGAAGGATTAGGATTTACAATCAGGCAAGTTTGACAGCCACGGCGTCCACATTGTTTCATTCCAGGAACAGGATTGGAAGGCTGAGGGGAAATATGAGAGAAAATGCTTTTTAGATTGGCAGGTTTACGGTAGGAAATAGAAGGGGGGTGATTAAAGATGGAAGAAGTAGAAGTAGAAGTAGACAGAATCGGAAAAGAATATATTTATATATATATATATAAAATTCTTCCCTAAACACGGTACTCTTTTAATGCGTTTTCATATAACGTGATTTCATGTCCCTCGTACAACGCGATTTCTGATAACATAGAACCAATCTACCGTGTTATAGGGAGGGATTACTGTTTATATTCAATGTTTTCTTATCTCGGACATATTCAACCTGGGTTGAAGTGTATACGTATGTCGAAGCAAACATTCTAAGACCAACCTGAGGTCCACTCCTCTTTTTGGTGTAAAATAATATAAAATTGTAAAAAAATAATAATTTTATATAGCCTATTACTATTATTTTAAATTGATCATGGATATTATAGCCATGAATGAATGGCATTCGATTCTCTCCAGCAGTTTTAAAAAGCCAAAGCACCCCACCCTCCTCCAGACTTACGAGTGACAAGTGATCATCTTTGTTCATTAAGGTTCTTGACTCTATTCATTAATCTTGTATTTTTTTTTAATTAGAAACTACCATCTATATTTTAGCCCTACCTTATAAATTCACTTATTATATAACCATTTATTTGCATAAGAGTACTATAAAATAGTTGATAAATATTAAATTTTGAGCGTATTATAATTGTGACTCGTCCAATACGTTTTATTATTTCGAATTAATTTTATTTTCTTTAAGCATATATTATTACACTCATAATAATAATTTTTACAAGACACAGTAATTTTGACACAGCGGTACAATTTAGGCTCATGTACAAGTAGTGGATGGCGAGTCAAAACGGTTGGGACCGGCTGGTTTAAGAAATGTTTAAAGAAGGTTGATTTAGCCAGAATGGCAGAACCTTCTGTTTGTCTAGGACAGACTGCGTTGCTAACATTTGACTTATAACAGTAGCGAATCTTTTTCAGCTTTCAATTTAATCTTAGCAAAGTAATTCACACGGAATCGCTAACGCCAATTTCTTTTCTTAGTTTAATTTTACTTCAGCCTAAGTTATGGTCTATTTTACTCTCTCATTTAAAATATTCAACTTTTTTTTCTGAATTGTAGGAAAAGTTCTAAGTTATGTTTGCCATGGGGCCAAATGAAGAAAATATCATCAATAAAACGGAGATAAAGGAGTGGAAGAAGTTGACAGGTGGCCAGGAAATCCTGCTCTAATTTGGCCATGAAAAGATTAGCGTAAGAAGGGGCCATAATCGTACCCATAGCTGTGCTTCTGGTTTGAAGGTAATAACGACCCTCAAACTGAAAGACATTATGCTGTAGCACGAAATCAGCCAAAGAGACTAGAAAGGATGTGGAAGGATTAAGGGGTGCTGTTCTGCCATCAAGAAAGTATCGCAGAGCGTCCAGACCTTCAGAATGAATGATTGAAGTATAGAGAGAAGTGACGTCCATGGCAACCATGAGAAGAGGATGATCAAGGGTAGAGGGAAGAGAAAGATTTTTAAGAATTTGGAGAAAATGGAAAGTGTCTTTGCAGAAAGAACGTTGGTTCCGAACTAGAGGCTGTAGGAAGTGATCAATGAAGGCGGAAAGTCTTTCTGTAAGGCAGCCAGAGCTTCAGAGGAGGCATACATATGCTTACTTGATGCTCGCTCTTCCCCCGGACTCAACCTCAACCGATAATTTATTTATGATTTATTTATTTATTTATTATTTTTTATATTTTTTATTTATTTATTTATTATTTTTTATTTATTTATTTATTATTTTTTATTTTACTTTTTATTTATTATTTTTATTAATTTTAATTTGATTTATGTACTTTTTTATAATTTTTTATAGTTATAATTTTTACTCGTTCCTTTTACGTCTTAATTTGGCTCTTCATTTCCTTCCCTCCCTTCCCCCGCTTGGTGGTAAGTGGTGGGGTACTGGCTGCGGTTTCCGAGTTCAGTACCGCCCTGTCTTCCTGCGGGACTCTTCGCTCTTCGCACCTCCTGATGACGACGATTGTCGAAATATCGATGTGAGTTATGTCTGTGTCTTTCTGTGTGTTTCCTTCGTTTTTTATTTTATTATATATATATACACGGACCTTTCATTTTATTGTGTTAAAGTGTATATATATATTATATATATATATATATATATATATATATATATATACTTTATTTCAATGTAAACAAAGATTATAACATTAGGAATTTTCTTTATAGGTGCCACGGTCTCCTACCGGCTAAAGGGGGAAGGAACCATGTTTCTTGGATTGGAAGTAAATGGATTGGCAAATAAGTACACCAGTGCGCTTGGTTTCTGTCTTTTTTCCTTCCTGATGATGGCTCTAATCGGAAATTAGACACTGTGAGTGTGTATTTTCATATATATATATAACTAGAATTTTTAAAAGAACACAGAAAAGAAATCACTGAACTCACAAATATATATATATACATCGACATTTAGTAGTGAGTTCAGTGATTTCTTTTCTATGTGTTCTTTTGAAAATTTTAGTTTATATATATATATAATATATATATATATATATATATAAACAATTTACAAATATGTATATGAAATAAAAATTAACTTGTAAATGATAGTAAAAAAATCTGAAACGGGAAGTTGTATGCTGAAGACAGAAGATTCAACAGTGAGGTTCCAAGATTCGTATTCGAGTTCATTATTTATCTAACTGCATATACACAACTAACCATCTTCCATTACTTTATTGCAATGTTTTAGTCGTTGAAGCTCAAAGTTTAAAAACCGTAAATGAATATCTCTACAGGTATTATGCAATTAGAATAAACACAACCTTACCTTTTTGAATGTTGCATTTGGAATCAAAGTCCGACTTGAGCTGCTGTTGTTTTCTTCTCCAGTAGTTTTCCATCTCTCTTGTACCATTGTCTTTTGACTTTCTATCCAGCATTTCAGATTTTGTGTCCTAGAAGAATAGAAATCAAATATTAGTTTTGTTATGGCAGTGTTTTTTAGAAATATTTTGTTCTTGAAATAGAGAAATGGTAACACTGGGAATACGAATTCATTGTAATATTTCATTGTATTGTATTTCATTGTCACGAATTCATTGTAAATCACTATAAAGTGTTAATGACTGAATAGGAAGAAAATTATAAAAACAAAACAACTAACTGACGTCAGCAGTGTTCTAAGTTTATGAGTTTTACAGCAGTTATTGTAGTAATATGCATTGTACACGGCATATGGCTTTTCACTAACAGTAACTGTGTAGCACCCAAATACACTGTCTAACGATTTTAATATGAAAGCTGAATAATTTCTTACCAACAGCTGATTTCGTTATTTCAAGTCTCTTCTTTCGATCATTGCGTTTTACAATAAGTTATTCTCCACAAATATCTTGATTTGATCGAACTTTATAAAATAAGATACCTTTTGAGTTCGCTCTTCTATGTTACTATGCTCTCATCACTATTTTTAAACTTAGATCCACTTCAGTTTAAGACTTTCGTAGTTTATATCATTTTCGTATCAATTCTTAGGAGTTTGTTTGGTTTCAACACACTGCTACTCATAAAGAGGGCTTTTCTTTATTGTTTAAACCGATCCCCAAGCTGGTGATAATGTCAGCCGTTGACCGGCTTTTAGTTTGATCGGTGATCCTACAGATTCTACATTGGGAGTCCTAAATTTTGCCTAACTCAAGTAAAATTCGAGTACAGTTCTTTAACAAGTACCTGACATCGTACAGGCTTGGTACTGACGGCTTAGATCTTTGTCTTTTTTTTTTCAATTTCATATTGTGGTTTGATCGTTGACTGTTATTTAACGTGTTTTTGTGAAATCTTGTTATCATATATTATATATATGTTCAAAATAAAAAATAAATGAGAAAAAAAGACTAAGATCTTTCAACCGTAACAAGCGGTCTTCGTCAGAGTCAAATATCAACTGAAACTAAAGATGTAGAAATTTGAGAGGAGTGGGAGGGAAGAGAGGTATTTTAAAGGTTACAAAGTGCAGGAAAGGACAATTTTCCAGGGTGAGATGTTAGGGTAAACTAGGGAGCACAGGAAGAAAGAAGTGAAAAACTATCCGCTAGCTGTCAACCCTCATAGTTGAGGCTATTGCCCTCGTCAGGAGTGAGTCAAGTTTTGAATAAACCGTTGCTAATGTTTATAATATTTGATCTATTAAATTTAATCAGAGAAGATTCGATAACATTTCTCAACAATTCCGATTTTTCATAGATAATCATTTTAGTTCCAGTCCAATAAATATAATGAGTTTCATTGTTTACATGGAAGAATAAGGAGTTACTATTTTCCTGTCTACTTACGTTGTATTGGTGTGGCTTTACCAATCTTTGTTGAAAGATCTTACTCTTTTTTTTTCATTTCTTATTTTGGTTTAAATATTGATTGTTTTTTCACATGTTTATTGTGAACTCTTGTTATATTGCTAGAGTCAAGTTAGCAATATACCTCCTGACCCAACGAACAAACATTCTCTGCTAAATGGCATGGAAATGTTCATATATTATGTATATGTTCAAACCACAATAAGGAATGAGAAAAAAGACCAAGATCTCTTAACCGTAGTGACATATCTAACGTCCGTGCGAAACCAGAGCATGATGGTAAAAGATCATTATCTTATCTTAGTTAAAAGATCTTATCTTATTTCACCGGCATGATTTATTCCACTTTCTGTTTGGAGTATGAATGAATATTGTTTGAAGTCACTAAAGTATCTACTATAATGAAGAATACTGAATTTTCCTTTGAAATTATTAACAAATTACGCTAATAATATTGATAAAATTACTTAAAGGATAATACAATCTATAAAATATAAAATAGAACAGAATCATTATATGGACTGTTTAAACCGTTAAATAGTATCTATTAGAAATACGTGGTACGGAAGTTCCTATACATCAGGTAAACCTACTTCGGGAAAAATGGTAAAAAAAGTTCTTTCTTATAGATTGTCAAGTCGATAAAAGCCATATAGCGTATAAATGCCATGTATCTGTCGTCAGTGCTTTCCAATATGATGATCAGTAGTCAGTTAAGTGTTATAGATTCGCTTTATATATTAAATTTAAATTAGCTAATAATTAATTTCTCAATTAAAGTTTAAATCTGCTTACTTCAATGACTTCCTTGCTTGGGACTCAGAAGCCTTGGCTCGTTGATCAACTCCGAATTTTATTTGCGTTGTACAAATGTTGCATTACTCAGTTAAGAATACAATAAATAGTGTTGATCTTTGAAAAGTTTATTAAAAAAAAGTTTTTATTGATATAATCTTGTCTAAGAACGAAGAACATTGTATTGATACAACTTTGGGTTTGGTTGAAATTTTTGGAAAATTTGGGGGATTATAAGGAAACTCTTTTGAGATGTTGTTTATTAGTCCTCAAGATGGAATGTGTGTTTTGGAGTTAGCTTGAATTGATCTAAAGCGGCGAATTAGTTAAAAGAAAAGTATTGTGAACTGACGTGCATGAAGCTGTCAGTCTCAGAGCCGGAGGAGGAGGTGTAAATCAGTTAAAAGAGGTGCATGTAAAAGAAAAGTATTGTGAACTGACGTGCATGAAGCTGTCAGTCTCGGAGCCGGAGGAGGAGGTGTAGAGGTCTTCGCTGTAGCACTCTGACTTTCTTCTCTGCGCTCTGGCCAGCTCCCGCTGTTCTCGCTCACGCCGCTCGTGTCTCTGCAACACCAATGTGTCTTAGCTATGAACCAACAAACACGCACTATACCCTAAACACTTACCGACTTGTAACCATAAATCAGTTAAACGCAGAAACTTGCATCATTGCTGTTAGTATTTATCTCACGACACAGTTCTAATGAGTGTTAGTTTGTCACTTTTCAATCATATCCCTCAATTAAATAACAGCTTTGTTTTAAGAACTTCGCAAGCGCCAATCACTTCGCTTGAGGACTCCTCGTCAAAAACCTTTTCACAAAAAGTTTGTTCTTGTGAATCTTTTATAGCTGTTTACTTTCTTAATGTTCAAAGTTAATTTTGTATACAGGTACTGCATTTCATACACATTAATTGTATTTGTAATGATTATGTATTTTTATTTTATAAATCATGTATTACTGTAGTGAAATCATTGATGCAATGTTTCCATTGTTATTTTTTCTTCATACACATAATTAAAAACGAAAAGGAAGAAATAAAAAACATGCAGAAAGACAAAAGGACTTACAAAAAACCTACTTAATTATATCTCGAGAAAGTTGTCTCAAGAGAACAGTGCATTTCTCTCTTTTCTCTTTAGGCAAAACATAGTGAGTTTTACAGTTATTCTTTTTATTTTCTTTCTCAATCAGTTAGCTACTACTAATACCCCTATAGTCCATTTACAATATATATTTAACTTTTAAAATTAAATGACCACTAAATGACCATTAAATCAAATAAACTATGGAAAAAGAAAAAAAGAAAAACAATGACAAAAACTACTTTCACTATATTTTCTACATTCATCATGATTAGAAGAATAACTAAACTGATTGGATAGCAAGCAAAAACAAAGTGCTCAGGCTATATCGTTTTGTATTTCGATGAGAGTTGAAATAAGGTTAAAGAAATATTTATCAGCAGTGTTCGTTTTTTTCTCTGCAGAATTGTTTATTGAACTCGAGACCGTTTTGATATTTAGCATATATATATATATATATATATATATATATATATATATTGCATAACTAATATATATATATAAATATTGCATAAATATATATATATATATATATATATTAATTAACTATAGTGCAATAGACTTAATTAATTTTAGTTTATACCTAAAGATGGCGAATAAGAGACGAAAGCTTGTACGTATTTTTATTTAGTTTGTTAATTTAGTGATTAAAACAGTGCTTAAAATTTAGTTTTTCGTGTTTGACCTATGTTTATTGTGTGTGTTAATGTCTTTTGCTAACCTTCTTTGGAAGCTACCAGAGTCTCACCGCAAAGTGATACGAAAACTAGAGAGTGTCAACAAGAAACTGGTCAATGCAGAAGCTGCTGCTTATTTTAATAACATATGCTTAAGGGAAGACCTGCTGCCTTTGTACACAAATATATATATATACACTTTTTTGATAAAAATACGATCCGAAATGGACAAATACAGTTCAATGTACATAAAGAAACATAGAGAAATTAAAAGCACACACTTACAGTCTCTAATTTTCGGTTGAACCGTCTTTAGGAGAGATAAGAGAGGGAAACCAACCGAACTGGTACAGAGACTGTTGGAGACCCATTGAACTGTCCATTGAACTGTATATATATATAATATATTTAAATATAAAATATAAATATATTTACAATATTTTATTTAGCACATATCTTATTTTTTATTAATTTTAACTGTTATATTTTATTTCATTTCATATTTACTTTATTAAGTATCGGACATTTTTTATATATTCTATACATTTATACTTCTTTATTTTCGTGTAAACATTTTTACTTTTACTCTGTATTAACTTCAAGATTGATTTTAGTACTAATGCCTCCAAGGACTGCATTCAATTGACTTTATTCTATTTTTTCCTTTTTTCACTTTCTTTCTTTACTCTCATTTTATAAATATATATTGAATCTAGTTATTTTCTAAACGGGTGCGGGTGTGGCTACACTGTGTCACCGGTGCTCTGTTTTCTCCCACTTTGTCTTCCTGATGACGGCTGTACAGAAAATTAGAAACTGTAGGAATGCTTAGCACACTTACAGCTTCTTATAAGTTACAGTTACATAATATAGCACAGTTATATAACATAACATAGTTACATTATTATGTAACTGTGAGTCTCACTACATAACACAATATTCTAGTTGGTCTGAATATGTCAGTAATTGTTTATAACGGATATAGCTTCTGGACAACTGATTGTTTAAAATACTAATTTAGTCTTCCATAACTTATTTAGTTATTGAGGATTAGTTCCAAATTAATATTTTCTGATTTTATGCCGACGTTTCGACTTGTTTCCTCATTGTTCCTTCAATAAGGTAATAACATTGTAGATTTTGGTTTACTTTTTCTTATGTTTTTTGTTGATATTCTGCGGAGGTTGTTTTTCTAATGTTACTTATAGTATTATAAATTCTTAATAAATTATTTTTAAATACATGAATATTATTATTACCACTGAAGTTAGTATGATTTATATTATTAATACGGCAAACGGTCATACCTCGTACGATGACCTTGGAGTCGTTGGAGTGCTTTCGGACGTTGTCCATCTTCAATCGCAACTAACCTACTGAGCTGTTATAAATGGGGTTGGTTTTCTGTCAAGTCCACTGCTATCCTGATATTATTACTTTGATTTTATTTAGTTATTTTTGATTTTTAGTTTTTAGCTGTTATCTAGTTTGATTTTTTTATACTTTCTAACTTCGTCTTACTGCTTTATAACAGCTCAGTAGGTTAGTTGCGATTGAAGATGGACAACGTCCGAAAGCGTTCCAACGACTCCAATATCATCGTACGAGGTATGGCCGGTTTGCCGTATTAATAATATAAATTCTTTTTAGCCTGACAATAATAAAAGTAGAAATGATATAAACACATTTGTCTATGAAAACAATAACTCTGTAAATTTTGGCTTTCTTTTAACTATTAATATATTAAAGAAGTAAATGTATTTGTGGTCTTTACCACAAGGAATTTATTTTACAACGCTTTTCAAAGACTTAATGTTCATCATCAGGCACCTATTGGTGTCTGTTAACTCCTCAATTACTGAACACCCCTTCTGAGGCATATCTGCCTGATGATGAACACTAAGTGTTCGGAATGCGTCTTAAAATAAATTCCTTGTGTTGAATACGTAGTATATTTTCCTCACTATCATGGGTAAAAATTACACAATAACTACTTGCATAGCTTGCGAGTTATTTAGTTTTGTTTATAGTATTACTAATTTTCAATAATTTTTTGTAGCCTTGAGAATGTCAAAAAAATTTTGGGAAAATGAGAAAAAATGCGAAATGTAGGCTTAAAATCAGAAGTTATTAATTTGTTTTTAAACCTAATCCTAAATAACTAAATTAGTATTTTTCTTGTAATAGTATATGTGATACAAAATGATATAAATAATACAGGCTGTAACCTTGTTCATTGTTTAAAAAGTAACTAATATGCAACAAAAATATACAGAAAGTATCATACATGCAAAGCATTTGGTATAAAGACTTTACCTCTGATGAAAAACCTTCGACGAGAATGGCAACAAGGAGGTTGAAGAGGACATAGTTGCCAAAAGTCATGAGAGCGACGAAGTACAGTGCAGCCCAGTAACTAGTCTTCTCCATCCCATTGAACAAAACAACATTCCAGTCTTCTTGAGTAAGGATCTGTTGCAAGGGAACAACAGTCAGAATCAAAAACTAAAATCTCTTTTCAAACTACTTAAATAGTTACTTGAAAAGAAAAACTTTAATTAAGGCAAACTATGAAAAAAAAACATTAAAAGTTTTTACTTCTATTTTACACATGCTTGATGTTTGTTAAGAGACTCTGCGCATGCTCTGTGCGATCCCATTGACTCGATCTATTCAAGTAATACAGGTTAAATAACAAAGTGAACACCGTGCCTTCTCCTCGTTAATGACTAAAAGGGATAAGACAATGTTAAACTCACTTAACAGTCCTACTGTTAAACTTTAAAAACTGATTACCACAGTTATTAATTATTAAATAATTATTAAAATACTTACCATCAAGGGATCTCTCTAATAAGGGCCTTGATCAGACTTGCAAATCTACTAATTATTTTAAAGTACAATTTAAAAATTCTACAACTGGGAATAGAGGAAAAAAAATTCGAACATTAAGCAAAATAGTTAAGATTTTCAATTAACCTAAGACATAAGTAATACACAAATATTCAACAATAGTAAAAAAAAGAACAATAAGTAATTGTAAATGTGTTGCGCATTGTGAAAGAATTATCTTATCTGTTTTAAACATAATGTGGCAACTGATCAATAACATTGAATTATTCTGCATATGAAGACACCTTTGTAAAGTAATACACAACAGGTTAGTGTACAGATATTATAAAATACACACAGTGTGTTTGACAATGTATTTGCATCCTTTTCTAAAGATGTAGTAACAAAAGTGAGTTTGTATTTCAGTAGTGACATAAGTAAGATTGACGCAACAAATCCTTGACATCTCATAGATCTGATACAACAAATATTCAAATTAAGTCTCTGTTGTTATATAAATTATTATTGGTACAATATTATATATATATATAATATATATATATATATATATATATATATATATATATATTCAAACAACAATAGGAAATGGGGAAAAAAACTAAGATCTTCCAACCGCAAGAACCCGTCTTTATCAGAGTCAAAATCTCAGTTAGATTTTGACCTCAAAACTTAGTTGGGTTTTGACTCTGTCGATGACCGCTTGTTAACGGTTGAAAGATCTTAGTCTTTTTTCCAGTTTCTTTTAGTGGTTTGAACATTGGTTGTTATTTCACGTGTTTGTTGTGAAATATTTTTATATATATATTTTAAACATATTATGTTATTTGGGTAATATTAGGAATTTGACATGTAAAGCACACTAATACAGTGTGATTCCAGGCTTCATACCATTTCAACGATCTCAATTCTTTTTGTGCTTATCATTACCAACATATATCTACCTGGTTTCATTAATTATAAATTAAATATTTTTAAATTCATAAATATAATTTTTTCTATAGATTTCAAACGATTATGTTTCATTATAAAATAATATATGATTATTTATAGGACCTCTCTAGACAGATGAAAAAGATTATTTCTATGCTCGACTATAGAAACTCCATGCTGTCTCTGGATATAGCTATTATTTTGGCTGTTGAGTTTTATGTAAAATAATTGTTTTATAGTAAATTGTTGCTTTTGTCTTTATTGTGCTGTAGACCTCTGAGAATTCACCATAGTACGATAATAGGCGAACTATGGAAAAAAACAATATCTCTGTTGTTGATGAACTCTTTTGCGATGTCTATGAGTCTCAATAACCTAAATTTTGACTAATGATTGACCAATCGGCGTAGGCTACTGTTATGTAAAGAGTGAAGATGATGTTATTTCTGTTTGGTTAGAAAAGGATGCGAAGACATTGATATTGAGTGTAAGGCTAGGTGAGCTGTGATGAATGGGTTACCTGAAAGACTGTGACGGTGGCCCAGAGCATGCTGTTGAAATGCTTGCGGTCGCAGACGCAGTAGGAGGCATCGGTGACTATCTCGTGGCAAGTGCATTCGCGAGAACCATCAGCCACACTGCAGAACTTACCCCCGAACAGGTACATGCCCAAGATGCTGAAATCACCCTCCGAATCACACCAGCCACCCCCGACCAGTATCACAAGTCACTAAACAAGTGCTTTAGACAGGCAGAGAAAAGCATCAACTCCAGCCTTTCAAAATAAACACAACTTGACCAAATCAACTCTTCTGGAGATCATCCTACTCCAGTCGTCAGGTCATTTTGTTAGTTTCACAAGCGTTACATATGATTACCAACAAAGCGATAAAGCCAAAATATCATGTTATATACGAGAATCACCAAAGCTATAATATAAGAAAATAGTTTGATATCTTTTGCTAGCATGTTGTCTACTCATCAATGTTAAGCATGATTAGACAACATAGTGCGTCTTTTATCTAGTACTAAAAGCTCTGTGCTTAATCTACTTCTACTTGAATGACTTATCAACTAAACTAAAAAAAAAAAAAAAACAATAAACTGAAGTATTTTTTTTACTTCACTACAATACAATTTTTAATACAGCTAACTAAGAAAACATAAAACTATTGTAAAATTGTAAGAAAATATTAGTAGAATTTGGATGAATTGCAATTGTGCTTGAAATAAAACTACTTGGGCTGTATTCACAGGGATTATCTTGTTGCGTTAGAGCATTAGACGAAGGAAGCGAGGAAAGCCCAGCACATTAGTAAGGCATTTAGTTGTTCAACTAATGAGAAGTACGAGTGTGTAGGTGATGTACTGATCACGCTTTCTTCACATCCAATCAAGCAGAGAGCCATTCTGTTTTAAATAAAAAAAATACACTCTCACTTCAAGTTGGCAGCAAAAAAAAAAGTTTCACTTATACGAATTAATTAAATTACCAAATATAAGTAAGATAAAAATATTTGAATTGAAACAAAAATTGAATGATTAAAATATTAGATATAATTAAAAGAGGTATAATAAAAATGTAATATAAAAATAATTATAAAAAAAACTATGTTATTGTGTTTTTCGGAACAATAGTAAGTTACACTGTTCATAAATGTAGTAACGAGGTCTATATTATCGAGAAAACAGTTGAGAGTTATATATGATGAAAAAATTCCTTCAAGGTAGGTAGGTCCCCCACTTCAGGCATTAAACATTTCTTTACAAAATGCATTAACATTGCTATAGATTTTTTATATATATATATGTATATAAATCGAACGAGTGAAATATTGTCAAGCTTATTCAACCTTTTTAGCTAATCATAAACACGTTTATATCCAAAATGCTTATTTACTATTTTTTTTTTTAGGCAATGCAATCTGTAATTTGATGTTTCTCTGCATTTACGTACACTTGTAAAATATTTCTATTCCATAGATATTAAATTCGTTCATTTTTTACCATTTAAAGAAACGCCCTATAATATAAGCTTGTTTTGGAGAGAAGAAACTCATTTTAAAGTCATTTGAACATACAACAAATACGTCTCTCATTCTCTCTCGCTCTCTCGCTTTCTCTCTCATTATGAACAAGTTTTATTATCTCACCTCATAATTCATACAGTCAATAATTTTATCTTCGCTATAAGTGAAAACAAAAGTTTAATTACATTTTTATTTGAATATGAATGTACCTTGAAGGATGAGTAAAACAACTGTTGATTATTAAATACACAGCTATTCAAGTTGCTAATAGATACTTATTACCCCTTAAGGAGAGCCTGGGAGGTCTAGTGGTCAGCGGGTCGCCGCGGATAGAGGGCTTCAGAGCTACAGTCCACCAAGGACTAGTTAAAATGAAAAATACACATTCAAGGTGAGCAGTGGCAATGTTTACATATCACCCCTCTGATAGAATGTACCCGTCGGATTTAATGGGTACTCATTGAACGTCCCTACTATAAATCCGTTAAAAAATTCATTTCGATTTGAATAGTATGTACTTAGTTTTCGTAAACACGAATTTATTTACTTCCAACGTGAATAATTTAAATCATCAAGATATTACACTTTGCTTAATATATATATATATATATATATATATATATATAATGAGTTTTCTTCATTAATTACTTACGTTATGCATCTTATAATTTAATTCATATACACTTGTTGTATAAAGTTATTGGATATTACATGTATTATATGTATATGCTTATATGAACACATAATATTATATATTAATATATATTAAACGAACACATAGAAATAAGAAACTTACTTCAATATTTCGACCTCGTTGTCACCAGAAGAAGAAGAAGAAGAGTTCTGCTCAGATGGCAAACAGCAATACGTCGCAGAACTCCTCTTCTTATTCTTCTCCTTCTCCGGTCGACGACGAGGTCGAAATATTGAAGTGAACTGTATGTTGTTTCTACGTGTTTTGCTTGGATAAAGGTGATGATTGGCTATATAAGACAATGAATTGACTTGAACACGATGATAAAAAAGACAACGTGTTTACTGGATTTACGTATGAATAGGAAATATAATGGAATGTGTAAATGAAAGTGGGAGGAAACAGATAAAATAAGACTAAGTATTAATGATAATGGGTAAGTGAGAAGAAATAGATAAAATAAGACTAAGTATTGACGATAATGGGTAAGTGAGAAGAAATAGATAAAATAAGACTAAGTATTGACGATAATACGTAAGTGAGAAGGAATAGATAAAATAAGACTAAGTATTGACGATAATAGGTAAGTGAGAAGAAATAGATAAAATAAGTTTGTATTGAAAAGAATATGGCGAAAAAAGAGACTATAGCTTAAGAGATGGGACAATGTACTGACTGGAATTGCGACAGTTAATCTAGAAATAAACAATATGTTGACTAGAACAGTGTAAGGTCAGAGGGATAAGAGAACCTGGTGACCAAAAGAGAATGAGGATAAAGAGGATAAGACAATATGTTTACCTGAAAAGTGTATGCATAAAGAGGATTATATCCCCTATTTATATTTTTGCATTAATATGAGAGGGTGTGGCTAGATAGTGGAGGACGTCTATATCTCGAGAATGAAGCCGCGTCTATGTGTCAAGGCAAGCAATCGCCTGCATTGGAAATGCTTGTGAGCCACGGAAATGCCTTACAAGCAATAAAGAAGAAAAAGAAGAAACATATTTAGTCTTGTATGTGCTGGAAATGAAGGCGTGTCTTCGTGATAAGGCAAAAAAGAGTTTATGTAACATTACATAAGTCAAACGTATTTGTGCCTAGAATGAAAAAGAGTCTGTGATACAAGATAAACATGAGTCCTTAGCGACTTCGTTTACAAGGTCTTGCATAGTTAAGAGTTAACAGAAGAGAGCCACATTTTTTGAAGAACTGACCAAACCCTGATAAACTTTATTTTTTTTTCCATTTCACGGTCGATACTTTTAACAATATATAATATATATATATATATATATATATGTCAAAATCACAGTAAAAAATCAGAAAAAATTGTAACAAGCCGCCTGCGTCAGAGACGGCTCTGATTTTTTGTTCATCATCAAGTGGAAAGATGTGTGTATTATTCAAGAGGTTCTCAACCAGTCTAGCCAACATACATAGGAAAGGGATACAACGATAAATACAATAAACACTAATACAAATAAATAAATAAATATAGGTAAGTAAAGAAAAACATTTTAAACATTAAGAAAATATTGTACATTTATAAAAAGAAAACGAACTGTAAATGATAAAATATATAAGTGCATAAAATTGTTTAAAAATACTAAATAGATAATAATAAAGAGTAATTAACTATTGAAGTTAAGCCCAGAAGGAGTTGTATCTCCCAAGTGACAAATAAGTGGCTCTTGTGAAGCTCTTAAGTGGTATTGGTATAGGGATTAGGAATCCCCCTAAGGGCATGCTGACTGAAATAGTAATTGAAACTGAGTCCATGAGATCTGCCATGAATGGCAACGGGAAGGTAACTCTGCTTACAAATGGAATATCAGTCATTATTCATACGTACGTTTAGCTTGGTGGAAGCTAAAACCAAATCAAAATCAAATCGATAAACGCAGTTAATAGCAGTCAAGAGGTATTGTGAGGAATAGAATAGGTGCGTTTACTGAGGAAGGCAGTAAAGGGAGAAACAGGATAGGGCAAGTAAGACAACCATGAAGTAAACATTTAACAATACCACTAGCAGTATAGGGAGGCTTTTGAGAAGAAATATCTGAAAAAACACATCTGAGTTTAGGTTTGTAGTGGGAGATGGAAAGGACCCCCCTGAAAAGAAAAACTACAGTTAGACGTAGAAAAAGTAAGGAAAAACCCCTTGATAACTGTATCCAGGCGATGAGCACAAGGAAAATATTAGTTATGTACCAGATCCACCAGAACTATAATATTCATAACACGAGCTATATGATTAATATTAATTATTAATAAAAATGGAAGGACAACAGCTACAACAAAATTAACGGTCCATTTTTTATTAATTTTTAAATGTCATCTTTTTTATTTGATATTTTTTATTTTATTTATTCTTGTCTCTTTTTTATTAGTAACTTGGTTACACTTATAGAGTACCACTTGATTGAGACAGTCTTCTGTTCCGTGCTTGTTTTGGAAGCGACTCATATTTTTCTACCTGATCATAACGCAGTCTAAATCATTAGTAAGTTTTTGTTATCTATTTTATGTATTTTTTTACATGATATTAGTTAATATATATATATATATATATATATAAAATTCTTCCATAAAAACGGTACTCTTTTAATGCGTTTTCATATAACGTGATTTCATGTCCCTCGTACAACGCGATTTCTGATAACATAGAACCAATCTACCGTGTTATAGGGAGGGATTACTGTTTATATTCAATGTTTTCTTATCTCGGACATATTCAACCTGGGTTGAAGTGTATACGTATGTCGAAGCAAACACTCTAAGACCAACCTGAGGTCCACTCCTCTTTTTGGTGTAAAATAATATAAAATTGTAAAAAAATAATAATTTTATATAGCCTATTACTATTATTTTAAATTGATCATGGATATTATAGCCATGAATGAATGGCATTCGATTCTCTCCAGCAGTTTTAAAAAGCCAAAGCACCCCACCCTCCTCCAGACTTACGAGTGACAAGTGATCATCTTTGTTCATTAAGGTTCTTGACTCTATTCATTAATCTTGTATTTTTTTTTTAATTAGAAACTACCATCTATATTTTAGCCCTACCTTATAAATTCACTTGTTATATAACTATTTATTTGCATAAGAGTACTATAAAATAGTTGATAAATATTAAATTTTGAGCGTATTATAATTGTGACTCGTCCAATACGTTTTATTATTTCGAATTAATTTTATTTTCTTTAAGCATATATTATTACACTCATAATAATAATTTTTACAAGACACAGTAATTTTGACACAGCGGTACAATTTAGGCTCATGTACAAGTAGTGGATGGCGAGTCAAAACGGTTGGGACCGGCTGGTTTAAGAGATGTTTAAAGAAGGTTGATTTAGCCAGAATGGCAGAACCTTCTGTTTGTCTAGGACAGACTGCGTTGCTAACATTTGACTTATAACAGTAGCGAATCTTTTTCAGCTTTCAATTTATTCTTAGCAAAGTAATTCACACGGAATCGCTAACGCCAATTTCTTTTCTTAGTTTAATTTTACTTCAGCCTAAGTTATGGTCTATTTTACTCTCTCATTTAAAATATTCAACTTTTTTTTCCTTTATTTACCTATGAACAACTTCCTGATATCAATAACATGAAAGTAGTAAGTGACCTCCAACCTTATTATACTGTCATACAATAAGATGAGATGAAAAGGTCTAACGAGTTCAAACTCTGGTCGCTAAGCCTCTACGTGATCAGCCTGTAGGTTAGACTAAGGCACGAAAGAACAAGGGTCATGTATAAATGACCGTATGCCTCTTTACGGGTGCAAAAGCTTTAAATTGGTAGTGAAACTCGTCAAAACGAGTTCCAAATAGAATAATTACTAATCAAAAGATTTAGTACAACATTAAATTGTCTTACGCTGATTTAAATATTTATATTAATGATATCGCCTCAAGTTAAAGGAAAATAAACAAGTGTTAAAACCTTAAATTGCTCGCTATTAAAGAACAGAACAAACAAAGAAAAGAATGGAACAATTCTTATAGATTTGTAATGGTAGCCAAACTTGAAAGGATGGAAATTTGAAGAATTCAATTATTAGAAGTGAAGGAGGTTGAATGAGAAATAATTTAGATATTATTGTTAAGGAAGGAAGTTTTTTCGGTTCTGCATAACGACTAAAAAAAAAGGTCTTAGAGCTTTTTGACTTTTCATTCAAGAATATGCTGATAATAGACTCAGGAGAGTTTATTGCAATTTTTCTGCTTATATAAACTTAATATAGAAGTTCACAGTTGATATTAGGAATCACATATAATAGAAAAAAAAATATACTTAGTCGATAGAGAAATCTTTGGTGGAATCGTAATTAGGACAAAGTAATGATTAGCAATGACTTCATCAGATTGCATGCAACTCTTTTTGTTCTGAGGACTATGAACTAACCCTTTTTTTGCTCAGTTTGCTCTTGTTCTTATTGTCATTCTTGGGTAGCCACCACGGTTATCAAAATGTATTTCCATTTACAATACCAACGACTACTCCCTACTCTCTTGTTTCTCACAGTTCTTTTCAAAGTGGGGTAACACTTGGAATGCTTAAGAACTTTTTCCATTTCTTTCAGTTACTTTTAGTGGTGAATTCCTTTTATACATATATATATATATATATATATATATATATATATATATATATATATATTAGGTGTATAATGTAATCGGGATTCGGTCAATTTTCCAGGATCAAAATCAAACTCTCAATGCCGACGTTTCGGTTTTATTTAAAACCTTTTTCATAGGCATCTTCTCCATATACTCTTCTTATCTCCTCATAAAAACCCATAGTTGTATTTATATAAACCCAATAATATAACAAATTCAATAATATATCAACCGTTGGATAGAATAGGTGTATAATGTAATCGGGATTCGGTCAATTTTCCAGGTTTCGGTCAATTTTAAAAGGTTTTAAATAAAACCGAAACGTCGGCATTGAGAGTTTGATTTTGATCCTGGAAAATTGACCGAATCCCGATTACATTATACACCTATTCTATCCAACGGTTGATATATTATTGAATTTTATTATATATATATATATATGTTCTATTAAAACTTATGCCTATTTCCATTTTAACACATTTTCGAATTAATTTTTCAAATTTTCTGACCTCTGACTTCCATAAGTTCGGGACAAGATAGATCAGTTCTCCAAACTTTTTATTCGTGTACACCGACATGATTCGGTATTCATATATGTTTAATAGAACTTGTATAAATGAAGGCCTGCTCCCCAAATATATATATATATATATATATATATAAACAATAATTATATAAACAATATTTCACATAAACACATGAAATAACAATCAATTATCAAACCACAATATGAAATGAAAAAGACAACAAGCGCTCAACCCCAACAAGCGGTTTTCATCAGAGTCAAAAACCTACAGTTGGATTGATAAAATAAATATTAGTTATGGGCATTAAGAAAAAGTAAATAAATTAGCAATACTTTAAAGACGGTTTTTATAATAACGAATACGATGTCCTTATCAAAAATCTGGTATGGCGATGAATCATGATCACACATTTTACATTTATTTATTTATGAAACTCTCTTCATCTAGATTCCTTGTTTGTTTATTTGCACACGCTCTGAGCTATATAAACATTATAGACCTGGTGGGGATCGAACCGACGACCTTTGGATTAAAAGTCCAACGCGCTTTCCTCTTCGTCAAAGGACCTTGTTTCTTATACATATACATCCTTGTGGTTTTCCCAGCATGGGTTGTTCCAATTTCAGCTATGGGTTCTTTGGATAAAAGCCATTTCTCGACTTACCGTATTATCATCGTTATTATTATCTTGTCAATTTCGTATATTTCGAAAATATTCAAAAAAATTCCAATTATTTTTTCATAATTTAACTGTTTTGAATGACATGAAAGAAATTTACTAATATTTGTAAATTACTATTTATTTATTTTTTTGTTACTCTAGGTGTTATTCAGGAGTAAAATAGTTGTGTACAAAAACTTTCAGTTTTAGAAAGTAACTTTCAAATAATGATTTCCTACCTATTAAAGAGAACAAATCTAAACTTTAAATCCATTCCATTGAGGAAAACATTCTAAAATATTTAAGTTAATTTTAGACTGATTAAGTTAATGAAAAGATAAGTTATCATCAGACTGGCAAAGTTGGCAACTCGACAAAGCTCGTTATAAGTTGAAGTGAAAGCGAAATTATGGATGGCAATCTGGCTTTTCTAACGGAATGATGAATGTTTTTGTTCTAGAGTCAATGTAACTGGTAGAATAACAACTTTTGAAAAATGATTTTCTTTCTCACTGATGTTATCATCATTGAGTTGTCTTTTAGTTGGGGTTTCAGAATACTAATTCACTGGTACTAGTTCACTTATCTTACTTTACAGAGCTCTGGCCTTCATACGATTTTGCTCATATTAGCTTTGATAACAGAGCTCTCATACCATATTGCTCAAACTTATCTTTGATGACAGAACTATAATTCTCATACTACTTTGCTCATATTAGCTTTGGTGACAGAACTTTCATACTACTTTGCTCATATTAGCTTTGGGCTTTGGTGACAGAGCTCTCATACTATTTTGCTCATACTTTTCTTTGATGGCAGAACTTTGGTTCTCATACTACTTTGCTCATATTAGCTTTGAAGACAGAGCTTTCATACTACTTTGCTCATATTAGCTTTGGTGACTGAGCTCTCATACTATTTTGCTCATACTTTTCTTTGATGACAGTACTTTGGTTCTCATAATATTTTGCTGATATTAGCTTTGATGACAGAACTTTGGTTCTCATACTACTTTGCTCATATTAGCTTTGGTGACAGAGCTCTCATACTATTTTGCTCATATTTTTCTTTGATGACAGTACTTTGGTTCTCATAATATTTTGCTGATATTAGAATTGATGACAGAACTTTGGTTCTCATACTACTTTGCTCATATAAGCTTTGATGACAGAGCTGTAGCTCTCATACCATTTCGCTCATACTTTTCTTTGATGATAAAGCTCTGGCTCTAATACCCCAGGCGACCCGTGCCAGGGGGCGGCATTTTGAGGGGGTAAACATAGAAAATAGAAAAAACTGAAAATAATAAAAAGCTAACAAAAAATCTGAAAGTTTATACAAAAATATGTATTTTAAGGTGTTCATTATGTTTATGTCATATGTTCTTAATACTGTTTATAACCGGTTTTTGAACTGAAATATTTGCAAATTAATAAAAAAAATATTTTAAAATTGTAAACTAGTTTTTTCAAGTGGTTGAAAGTTTAATATAATTCTTTGCCTAGCCAGGTAATTTAATTGAACATTTTTTTAATGATTTAAATTACACTTTTTTTTTGAAAATCTTTAGTTTTCTTTGATAACGACTGTATACTTATACGAGTACTGTAATAAGATGAACGTCTTATGCTGTTAACAGGAGTCTAAAATTAGATCCTTGGTTGTAATTCCATGAAAATTAATATTTTGAAGACTTCCTGGAATTTTGAAAGTTATCGGATTATCACGAGCCAGCGGGAAGGCGTCAAACCTTACGACCACCCCGGGTTGTAAAAATAGTTACTACGCACTGCTTGCTGACCATCTCCAACGAGTATTGAACAAACGTCTGTCACTATGTCTTGCAATATAATTAAAAGAATCACTGAGGAGAGCAGATTAACCTGCTTGAGACAGTAGTGACCGTAAGTTCACATTATGGACTCAAACAGATCAAATTGAATGCTAACGCTGCAACCTTGTCAGCTAGTATTGCCCTATGACCAATGAGATTTTCCCGTCAATTTTGCACCAAATAGTGAAACAATTGTAAGCCAGACGTTTACACTTATTTCTCGATGTTTACCACTTTAATTGTTAACTATATGCGGTAATTCACTTAGTAACTTTAATGTCTAGCATAATCATTTTTAGAGGCCGTATGTTTTTAATATATACGTATGTGTACTAAACCATTTCAAAGAAAACACGTCCTCTAGTTTGTAGGATAATCATTGGTTTCAGGGAGTTTAGCAGGAGTGCTCTTATAGCCAGTTCGGGTGGAAGAGAATTCGCTTATCCTCGTTACGGGTCAAGTGACTGACATCATTTTTGATTTACTCCTTCTTTAAATCACGTTTAATCAATATTTATTAAAAAGAAACACCGGCTATAAGACACGCTTCTTGTTCTAAACAACCCGGAGAAGTCTTCTATTGGTCATCGTAAAATTGTACCAGAAGTTCAAATGATAGCACTATGAACTAATAATCATTTTTAAAGTTTGAATTGGAATTTAATTTACACTTTAATTTAATTTAAATTAAACAGTATCTAAAGGTGCTACACTGTTTGGATGATTCCAAGTTCATTGACCAGTCTAGAAGTTTAATCCCAAACTTCGATTGTTTTACAAAAAAATTTGTAAAATAAATAAAATGTTAAGAAAAAATTCAATAATCAATGAAGTATTATGATTTAAACTGATGAAGCCCACTAACTAATCTATACTAATGATATAAACCGCTTATATTTCAGAAAAATATGACCTACTTATCTGACAAGTGTTAACATTTCTTTTGGAAAATTTGACTATTTGCTTACCATTTTATTTTACGATTCAATTTTACAAATATTTTTTTTGAAATATTCAAAAATTTGGTAAAAAAGCATAACGAGAAATAAAGACGTTTTAAGATATGATTCAGAAGAAAATTGAAAAAAAATATGGCGTTTAAAACAGAGGATGTTTGAAGAAGGCCATCTGTATAATTCTGTTATAACTTTTGGTGGCAGACCCCTAATAAATGGACACCAAGGTGAAGCTTAAAAGATGGTGGAATAATGCCGTTAAAGAGTCTATCCTACTTGAGTGAAATTTATATCTTCTTTTTGCTTTTTCACAAGAACTATCTGAATTATTTGAAGACAAAGGTCAGAGTTATAAACTTTTGAACATCCATGTTAGTTGAATTTCAAATACTCAAATTCCACCACATAGATAGTTTTAAATCTTATCATTTATTCAAGTTTATTGAGAGAGACATTTTTAACTAGTAGCTGAGATAGTACAGGCTCAGGGCCGATGTCTCTACGTCTTAATTACATTAATCGTTTAATCATTATAAACTCAGATCACCTGTAAAGCGTCAAACACACTAAACATTTGACTAACCTAGGCAATTTTTTGTTATTCATTGTTGACTGTAACTGAAGTACCCTTGAATGACTTCTATAAATACAATGTGAGGTAATTTCACGGTTTTGATACAGTGGCGTAGCAACTATTTTTGCCACCCCCGGCTGTCATAAGATTTTATGCTTTCCCACTGGTCGTTGATAATCCGATAACCTTCAAAATTCCAGAAAATCCACAAAATATTAATTTTCATGGAATTACAACCAAGGATCTAATTTTAGATTGCTTTTAATAGCCTCAGACTTTCATCTTATTGCAGTAATCGTATACGTATACAGTCGTTATCAAAGAAAACCAACGTTTTTCATCACAAGCAAAGAAAACATCACAGGCTTCAAAACGTGTTAATTTTCCCGAAACAAATAAGATTAGTTTCCTCGAGAATATTTAAGTTGAGTAGACAATAAATTTCCCGACTACGTTAAACGCGACAAGGAGTAAATCCCGGACACTATGGGGTGAATTCTTGAATGAATGAATAGTCTTCATACTTTCTTTAATATAAATATCCCACTATGGGAGATAAGGTCAGTCATATGAAACTGTTGCCTACCACCTATCACCACATCAGATTACTGTATTTTTTTTTATTGTTTAAACCAATCCCCTAGCGGGTAATAACATCAACCGTTTACCGCTTTCTGTTTGATCGGTGATTCTACAGATTCTTAATTGTGAGTCCTAAATTTTGCCCAACTCAAGTGTATTTATAGTAGGGATCTTGAACGAGTGAGTCCCTGACATCGCATAGGCTCAGAAACGACGACTTAACGTTCTTTCCGAGGGACGAAGTACTCAGATTTATTCATCTTCCGCGTGAATGAATCGAGGGAGAGGTGGGGATCGAACCGCGGACTACCAGCCCATAGGCTAGTACGGTGACAAGATTACTGTATTACTATTAATAGGAATATTAATTTAATATTAACAAGAATTATTAGTTTTATTTTGAATTCAGAAAAAAAATATGCAAGAAAGTCGTTCTCAATGGGTTGTATTAAAACACGTCAAGGAAAAAGCAGGAAGGTAATACAATTATTGTGCTGAGGTTTTAAAAGTTCTAAAAATAATTGATTTATAGTGTTACTGAAAAGAAGGAAGTTTAATCCAAGCTAAAAGATTGAAAGCCATCGGTTCGAGTTTGTATTGTGTCGGTACTTACTAAAGATCCTGATCTAATTAGTAAGTTTGGTGTACAATCGACCAGCCAATGTTACTGACTCTCAACTAAAATTAGAGGTAATACGAGAATCACATTTTCCGTCACTGGAAAAAAATTGTGTAGTCCCTTTAAATTTAGGCACACAGGCTGTAAGAATAGTTTTGTATTTTAATTCTTTAACGGGAATGAGTTTACCAGAAACTGAAAGAGAAGGACAGTAGAGCACAACTCACTTTATTTTATGTTCCGCCTGTTTCTCAGAACAGTGATCACGTTGAGCAACTCAAGCGGCAAAAATACGAAAATTCCCACACCTCCCTGTTCGACGATTCCACTTCGATTAGCATCCGTTTGATCGTGTTTTCTCTACTTTGCTGAAACTGCCGAAATTCTAATTACAAATTATAAATTTAGGAACCCAAGGATTGTATATACTCGTATATATTGATATAGCTTCTCGACCACTGATATTTCAAATTCACACAAAGGGTTCTTGAGGATTTTGGTTATAAAACATACAACTCCTGATTATAAGCCGACGTTTCGCCAAAGGTTGTTTAGCCTTGAAAATGTCACACAACTTTTGGTGAAACGTCGGCTTATAATCAGGAGTTGTATGTTTTATGACCAAAATCCTCAAGAACCCCTTGTGTGAATATACATATATATATATATATATATATATATATATATATATATATTTACTATATATACATATATATATATATATATATATATATATATATATAATATATATATATAAGTAAGGGTTACTTGCCGTTGCGTCTACAACGTGCTTGGTCTCCCATTCTCTTTTCTCCTGAAGACGGATTACCCAAAAATTTGAGTCTGTAAGTGTGTTTCCCTACTTTGTGTGTTGCTCTTTATTAATCTCGAACTCGTATATATATATATATATATATATATATATATATATATATATAAACTATATTGACACAAAGAACACTCAGAAATGACACAGAAACTCACTACTATCTTCCTTCTTGTTCTTTGTGTCAATATAGTTTATTTAGTTCGTAGAATCGTTTCATTTAATTGGTTATATAAATATTATATTAATTTATTTATTTAAAGTTAAATTATTAAACTAATCTATTAAAATATTAAAACTATTCAATTATTAAAACTCTATTGGTTTTATTGGGGGTGTTCAGGTCACCCACCAGGTTATCATATTTTAGTATTCTCAGCTACTCTGAACTGTTGAAGTAGCCGAATCTCTGAAATGAAGTTGAAATGATTGAATTCCGAGATGAAATAGATTCAGCATGTTAACTAAAGAGAGCCTTTCACAATAGTCTACCTTTCCTCGAGTTCCTGCGAGAACTGCCCTATGTAAAGATACAAACACAAGTTGATTTGTATAACCATATCCAATAGATTTTGTCTTAAGATTTTCTTAAGGAGGAATAATGGAATAAGAGCAGAAGAGGAATAACGATACCAACTGTCTTAATTTAACTTATACTAACCTCTCTAGTGTCATAAAGACAGATATATTCACTATAAAAATCGGAAAGACAATCATGTAGGCTGCTTGAAGAAGAGAAGTAAAGAAACATACAAAGTAAAGAAACACACTAACTCAAACGTTTAGAAAATTCCTCTCCCTTTCCTCCTGAAGACGGATTTTCCAGAAATTTCAATTTGGTAAATGTGTTTTTTTACTCTTTGTGTTACTCCTCTTTTTATTTTGAACTCTCTCTATATATATATATATATATACATATAACTTCATAACTTCACTTTGCAGCGAACTCAAAGGAGGAGTTCGCTGGAAAGTGAGGCTCATGTTTTCTGCCAATAATCTTATTTCACAGAGGGATTGTGCAACATCTATACCCATTGGCGGAATAACGGACGCTTCTCTAGGCAGCGGGTAACTGGGACCGCACGCATGGACCTACAAACTCTACTCTCCTATTGGTCACCATTTTAACGAATCATATTTCTTTCCCCAGACATCTCATAGAAAAAAATATATCTATATTAAATACACAAATGTGAGACTACTGACTACATAAATAAATTTCATTATAACATCAAACGAATGTAATGAAGTTTTTGTAAATGTACTTTATGGGCCAAGGGTCAATATATACTTCCGTGCACTAGAGTACAGATAGTAATTAGCAGTTCCAGACCAGAGCAACTATTGCTAAATTGCTGGGTTATTAAGGAGATATATTCAGTAGAGAACGGCCATTAAATATATAATAGACATTTTTTTAATTCTACTTCATTAAACTGTTCATTAAAAATATTTTAAAATGTGCATAGTAAAGTTTTACTTTACTGTCTTATTGTAGTATGTCGTAAACTTTTTAGTTAAACTGATCAATGTAGTGTAAGTTATATTTATCTGTTTGAAAAGAATTCTACTAGAGACTCTTCAACAAAGAGGTTTATCACCACTGATACGGGCAAAACTCATCGTAGTGGAGCATTGTGAAACAAAAAAGTACAAAATGTAAAGTTGTAATTAATAATGTTATACATTCAACGTGGTTCTCCTTTACATAAATTACCTAGACCTAAGGATTTTATTCTAATAAAAAAATTATTCTAATTAATATAAAATCCTTATATTCTAAGATATTCTCCGATTAGTGGCCTAGTTAGACCAAAGGCAACGTGCTCGCCCATTAGATCTGGGAGCACGTAGTCTAATAAGAATATTCTTATATCACAGAGGACTGTGCAACCTCAATACCCACTCTGGTTCTCGATTTATTTACGCTAAAAGTGAATCAATCTGAGCACGTTGTCCCTCGTAGAGGAAGTTAAGTCGTCAGTCACGCTAAGTCGTATTAAAATGCTTTTCTATATATCTTTATAGTTTTTACATTAGTTATTACATAAAAAATATGTTCAAAATTTTAATTCCTATGATAGGAGAAAACTGTTTGCAAAAGTAAGCTTTTATTGGTTTCTTATATCTCAAGTATAAGATATTAAGTTTTTTTAAAAGTTTAACACAACGTATTGTTAAGAGAAATTTCAACAATGCAACAAAATAGCAAGGAAGTTGTGCTTATATAAAGGTAAGGCCTTAATGTTTAACGAAAACCGATCCCTTGTTGTTGAAGTGGTCTAATCAATTTATGGTTGCCGGCTGCGAGGCAGCTACGATTACAAACAAGTCATTTATAAAAAGCAAACTTTATATAAATAAATGTAATATTTAATATTAATACTGAAATAATATCATTAGTACTTTTTATACATATGTGATAAATATAACAGGATTACATAACAGGAGATCTCATATGACCCATATATAACTTGCAATCTAAAAGAAGTTGGTTTTGGAAACGTCACTTTTTCTGTTGTGATCTCCAATATAATTATGAAATTTTGTCATCGAATCTGGATTGTTCTTTCATAGAGCAAAATATATACATACATTCAATGATCAAACCACAATATCATTGGATATGGGTTCAATATCAACTGGCCTCAATATCAGTTGGGTTTTTGACTCTGACGAAGACCGCTTGTTACGGTTGAAAGATCTTAGTCTTGTTTTTCCATTTCTTATTGTGGTTTGATCATTGATTGTTGTTTCACGTGTTTATGTGAAATCTTTTTATATATATACATATATATCAATGATCAAACCACAATATCATTGGATATGGGTTCAAAATCAACTGGCCTCAATATCAGTTGGATTTTTGACTCTGACGAAGGCCGTTTGTTACGGTTAAAAGATCTTAGCCTTTTTTTCCCATTTCATATTGTGGTTTGATCATTGATTGTTATTTTACGTGTTTATGTAAATCTTTATATATGTATCACTGTAAATAAAGATACATAGGGAAATTAACAGCATACACTTACAGTCTCTAATTTTCGGTTTGAACCGTCATCAGGAGAGATAAGACAGGAAAACCAAGCACACAGGTTCAGAGATAGTTGGAGACAGTTTGGATGTTGGGTCTACAACCGTCTCTGAACTAGTGCGCTTTGTTTCTCTCTCTTATCTCTCCTGAAGACGGTTCAAGCCATTAGAGACTATAAGTGTGAGCTTTTAATTTCTTTATTTACATTGAACTGTTTTGTCCGTATCGGATCGTATTTCCGTCAAAAAAGTATATATATATATATTTATTCACTAATAAAACGAAATACGATTCAAACTGGACACAATATGAGTTCGAGATTAACAAAGAGCAACACACAAAGTAGGGAAACACACTTACAGACTCAAATTTTCGGGTAATCCGTCTTCAGGAGAAAAGAGAATGGGAGACCAAGCACGTTGTAGACGCAACGGCCAAACACAAAACAAAGACTGACACGATATTCCTAAATTCATCGTCATCGGACAGAAGTAGTCCCTTTCAGTAGCTGAAGCCATAAAATATATATATATATATATATAATATATATATATATATATATATATATATATATATATATATACATATATATATATATATATATATATATATATATATATATATATATATATACTTAAAATAAACTGTAACACATAGAAAGAAACGAAACAAAGGACGCACTTTTCAATATTTGGACCATTACGGAGGTCGTCCTCTGAAGAAGAAGTGAATTGTCCGAGGGACGGCAATCAACTGAAGAACTCTTTGATAAGAGGGGTAAAGCTGTGCTGCCGCGGAAGAAAAATAAAAAATCTGGAGTGGCCTACACTCTACTTTACTATAAGTAACTTAATGTAAAATTTCTTGAGTATATAAAACATAACGTCTCATTTAAGCATAACATAAATATCTAAATGGGATATAATTATTAGCCTTTCATTCCTGAGGTAATACAGATACTGATTGAAGGACATATCAATTTATAAGCTTATTTTTGTACATCACAGATAATTTATTATTTGCAAATAATTGCATTAGTATAACTACAGCAATAATAACATTTTTGAAAAACCAAAGTGAACATTTCTTGAAACGATTTATTCTCCTACAAGAGAATGGCTTTCGTTCAAACGGCCAGTAGATTCTTACATCGTTTACTTGACATCCTTCTACATTGAATATTAAAGTAAAATTTTTAAATTTAAAACAGGAAAATACCCTTTTTTTCTCTGAAAAACATCTTAAAATGCGAAGAAAATGTTGTTTTAAGGTGATTTGTTAATTAAAGATGTACGATAATTACATTTATTAATCTCTAAACGAAAGATTCAGATTATGAATTATCATTTACATTTTTGGTCTTTTATAGAATTATCATACTGAGAATTTTAATCTTTAAAATAATAATAATAATAAGCTTCATAGTATTTAATAAGATCATTTTCCTTCCCCTTTGTCAAATAACATACTCGTATATACGAATTTTTTCTGAGTGAGTGTTATCATTTTCCTGCACAATATTATTCCTCTTACATCTCACATAATTCAATAAACAATTTAAACTGTTCCTTTATAAAATCAATTTTATCTCAGTGGATTCGCTCAAAAAATTTCTAAGTCGATGTAAACAATGTAAAAAAATACAAAAAATTCGACAAGTATAGCAGGTGATCTCTTAGTCTAGGGTAAACAAAGAGTTTTTATATCGTTATTGCTCTTTCCCGTAATTGAAATTTCATGATTTTTTTTTATGAATTGCTAATGTTTTGTTCCATTTTTTACCAAATTTTCATTATTTTTTAACGAGCCGTTTAGCGTCAAAAAACATTTTCTGAAAACACAAATCGTACTGTAACGCCCCATTAGCGAATGTAATTTTATAAAAAAATATTTCAACTCATTCTCCACATAATGTTCTATTTTTAGGCATAGTTTCATTTTGATTCATCAAACAGTATGGCTTGTATCGCTCTCACAAGGTTTGAGATTGAATTATAAGTCAAAATTTTTACATTTTATTGAAAAAAAAATATTTCCTGTTGTTTTAAAATTCTAAATATATTTTTCGTTTGTTTCATTTGTAACCTCCAAGATAATGTCAAAATTTCAAGACTCTAGGGTTATCAGTTTAGGAGAAATAAATGTTTTCAAAAAAAACGGTTTTTGGCAAAAAAAGTGACTTTCCGATCATGCATAATTCTTCCCAAACAATAGGGATCTTCGTCTTTATGGGGTCCATTTTTGTGTAAAATATCAACTTGATCCATCAAAGATTCTGGACCGTAGCGTGGTAACAAGCAATGCTAACACACGCACCCACCCACCCACGCACCCACCCACTCACCCACCCACGCACCCACCCACCCACCCACCCACACACCCACCCACCCACACACACACAGACATCATCGTAAAAACGTCATAAAACGACTTCTGGGACCTCAAAACATGTAATTCCGTCAAAATCTCGAGATCGAATTTTTTCACGATCACTATACTTTACTTATAGTAAAGTAAAAATAAACCTAGGAGAGGAGAATGAAACAAATTGAAATCCCCAACTCACTCTCCGACTATGGACAATCTAATAGAAAATGTCCTAACATTGATACTAGTTTGAAGTTTCATTCACTGTTATATGGTATTTTATTCATGTAATCAAGTAACTAGCTTAGTTTCATATTGAATCTACAACACAAACGGACAAAAGAGATGGTCTAGTTATATCATCTCTTGTGAGTTAGCAATACAGTCTAAATATTAGTAACACGAAAGTCTAAGACTATGGGTGCGTCAGCATGCTTAGGTGTTAACTTTTACAAAATACTCAACAATATTGATTAAAATTTAATAAATTTAAATTTCGGAGGTTTTTTTTTAAAAACAAATACCATATATTTCTTGCTGGTAGATGTCTTCTAGTAGTTGAAGGACAAAAAAAATAAGATTTAAAAAAGCTATAAAAATAGAATGGATGTTTTGATACATTACCTTTGAGCAGTTCGCACTGGATCAGGTCGGATGCGTTGAGTTGTTGAGGGGGTGAAGATTAAGGATGGCTACTAGGTTGGAAAGCAAAAGCGAATGTTAGGGGACCACTGCGACTTAGAATACCTTAGGTGTGTACAACACGCAAGTTTATCAATCAGTCAGCATGCTTGCAGTACTCGTGCAGTTGAAATATAAATACCCTAGCATACATTCCACTCGATTGTTTAAATAAACAATTCAATAAGTTCCTAAACTGTGCTTAATGATTAGCTTGTTTAGTGTTGTTAAATTCATACAGGTTTCTATGTATTCGAGGTATTACACTGAGTTTGTTCTGAAGGATCATGTGTCAGTGTAAGGTACATGCCAATGTGTATTCTACTCTCAAATCCAAGAGTACTCCACATAATCTTGTCTGTGTGGTGTACAATTAAACACCTATGACAGTATATTCGGTTTGGTTCAGGATACAACAGCAAACAAGATCTGCATACTACTCGTAGTTTGCATAGTATACTCTTAGTAGTAGGCAACCCTTTAGGTTGCAATGGCTCACCAATATGGAACATATATTGGGCCGTTTGTGATACCACACAATGAAGATTGATTCTACATTGGGAGTCCTAAATTTTGCCTGACTCAAGTGTATTTAGAGTACGAATTTTTAACTAGTAACTGACATCGTACAGGCTCAGAACCAACGGCTTAACATCCTCTCCGAGGGAAGACGTACTCAAATATATTCACCTCCCACGTCAATAAATCGAGGTCTTAGAGTTTGTATCGAACCCCGGATCAACCAGATCAGAGGCGAGCACGTTAACAACAGAGCTAATCTCGCCCCTGATCTGCATACTAATTATGATGAATAAATGAGTCTACTTTTAGTCAAAGTTCATTCATACGCCACAAATGGCATCACTCCACTCAGCACAAATGAAGATGAAACTTCCCTGCTCATCCAAACTTCATCGCTCATCATCAATGAATCCCAACCCCTTAAACTCCGATAGAACCTCGGCTTCACCCCTCATCGACACCCCACTTGAAGTACCACACATTATTTTGTAACTTTAGACCTGTGATCTAATCTAATCAACTATTTGGCAAGCTCTGCTCATCTCCCACATATATCAGTATAATAATTTAGCAGTAGTGAGACCCTGTCCTGGAGTTGCTAATAACATCGGAAATATAAACTAGGACATTAATACGTGTCGCAACCAGAAGGCCACGTACAAAATATTTCAGTGTCCTTTCTAAGAAACATTGAGTAAACCTTTACAAATATTCCCTTCCGAAACCCAGCACAAATATATCATTGAATGAATATACGATTAATTTTATAATTTTAAAAATGTTATTATTGAATGATTTAACTAATCAATAATTGGATATTATTTATGTTTTATGCCAAATAAAATATATTTTCCTGTAATACGAAATTATTAAAATGTAGGTTTTAGTTTCTAAAGAGTCAAACACTGAGCTATTTCGTAATTCAACAGTCGTGTGACCATCTCAATAGGGCAAGCAACCTGCATCGTAGAGAACGTGCGGGTTATAAAACTTAGAGCTCATCTAAATATCAAGGAGGTCCTTAGTGGTGAAATACAAATTAGCATATGTCATAAAGCAGTCATTAATGCTACTTGACTGTTATAATTAACATAGTCAATTCATATTTTTGTAGTATATTTATTTTCAGTTAGTTATGTTTTAATTGGTTAAAAATATTAATTTCGTAGTTTAAAAACAGATTTTTAGTTGCCGATTTCATTTTACTGATTTTTTCCCTATTATATAGAAATATTTCTTTCCGGCCTCAAATCCTTGTCACTGATCGTATTCACTATCTTGAGACTCGCTATACCCACTTCAGGAACACAAAATCAGCATATTATATCAACTTTATTATGAAACAAACAAAATAAAACTGATGTTCAAATCAGTAAAAGTATATATTAAAAGGAAATTAGCCTGTTATGAATATAACAATAAATTAAATGAGTTCCCTTAAGGTATTTAAACATCAGAATAATCTAATATACTCAATTAAAACTAACCTAACAATTAAAATGACGTTTTATCAAGAGAGAAGAGTGCGTCAAGGTAGTATCCATATACGAAATTATTAAAGATTAATGTTCACAGTTTAAGAAAATTTATTTAAATGATTTTTTTTTTTAATTTGAGCAAATGTAATCTTCAAGTTGGTTCATATTTATATTTAAATATACTTCTAGTTTTGACATAGTATGTCGTCATTATTAAACTTTATTGTCCCATCGATTTTATTTTTAGTTTGGTTATAGTACTTTTATAGAATATCTTACAGTCGTTTGTAATACTTTCACAGTGTGGTTACAGTTTACCTATAATATTCCCAGAAACTATACTTCCCGTCTAGACCCAGTACCCTTATAGAATACTTGTTCTATTTTCATTAATTGTACTTACAATTTTCTTATAGTACTCACTAGGATTTTACCTAGAGCCCATTTATAGTACTCTCTTAAACTTTACTTACAGTTTGCTTATAGTACTCCCATAGATTATACAAACAGATGTATAGTACCCGATACCATGGCAATATTTGTAGTACTACCACGGACTACACTCAGAGTATATTGATATTAGACTCGTAGATAATACTTAGAGGATATTTATAGTACTCCCTCGAAACTATACATGCAGTCTACATATAAAACTCTTGTTGATGATACTTATTGTTTTTAATATTACCGTCGTAGACTATACGTAAAACGTTCTTGTAGTATCCCTTTTGATTAAACTTAGAGTTCACTTATAGTACTCTCGTATACTACACTTAGAGTCTGTTATATTACACACTATAAGTACTATACTTATAAGAATTAGTTTTATTTACTAATGTAATTTTGTAATATAATCAACTACTAAATAATTATTGTAATTTTACTATATTCTCCATTTATTATTCATTCTTAATTATATACTAAAAACAGAAATTGTTATAATATCTTTTTACTAGATAAGTTGCCTTTCATTATTATGCTTTTGTTCGATGGTAGATATTTAAAGAATCATAGTTCAATTTTAACCCCACTGTGGCGTTGAGCAGGATACAACTTTATTCTTATAGATGTTAATATAATAATGATTTTAGTGGAAATAGTTGAAAAGAATCCATTCATCCCTTATTTCTCTATGAAGAGACGAATTGAATTGAGTGACTCATTCGTTCATAAGAGTGGCGAATACGAGTCGGATAGCTTGGGTATCCGCTGTCAGCACTAAACAGTATGAACGTTTTCAACACAATGTTAAATTTACTAATGAGACGACTAGAGAAACCAGTTGAAATGATCCCTACTGTATGCTCTAGGGAGTCCAGTATGTTGAAATATTTGTACACTATTAATAAAGAACATAGTTTCATATGTATGTGTATAATGTATATACTCTTGTTCTCATGGCTTGTATGCGCTCAGTTATTGTCGTTTTATTTTTTTTAATGGATTGTAATATTGATTCAGATAATTTTTTGTATGAAAAGAAGGCTGTGTTAGAAAGTTTTTTGTTTACCGGAAGTGGGTATTTTTCAAGAAAGGTTGCAGATTTGACAGATTGTTTGTGGCTAAACCTGGAGTGGCCAGGCTATGGGAAAGGTTTTGTCTTTACGAGATTATATTCAAAGGTTTTGTCCTTCCTGAACGTGGTCTGTGTTATAGGCAAAAGTTTCTGGTTTTACTAGATGTCAGTCAGGCTATGGAAAGCCCCTAGTTTGACGGGAAGTCGGTGGCAGAAAGAGAGAACTTCTATAAATAATGATAGGAAGTTTTTTTTTTTAATCGATCCCCTAGCGGATTAAAAGCGTCAGCCCTTCACGGTCTTTTTGTTTGATCGGTGATTCCACACTGGGAGTCCTAAATTTTGCCTAACTCAAGTGTATTTAGAGTAGTGATCATTAACGAGTACCTGACATCGCACAGGCTCGGAAAACACAGCTTAACGTCCTCTCCGAGGGACGACATACTCAGATTTATTCACCTCCCGCGTAAATAAATTGAGGGCCAGGTGGGTATCAAACCCTTGACCTACCAGTTCAGAGGCGAGTACGTTAACCATTGAGCTAACTTGGCCCCTATGATAGCAAGTGAGTAGGGTTAGTCTGCAGCTTTACCGGAAGTGGGTGGAGTTAGAGCAAAACGGTGTTAACTTTACTGGAAGTATGTAGGTCTGTGCTTTGGCTGTAGTAGAAGTGCTTAAATAAAGGTTTTGTCGTGACCGTAACTCAGTGAGTTCTAGGAAATGTTTCTTCAAAAAATGGTAGGGGTTATAAGAAAAGCTTTCACTCATCTCAAATGTATATTGTGATAGAGGTAGTGTTGTACGTTTGTAGCTTTACTAGAAGTTGATAGTGGCTTTAAGCAAAATTTTGTGTAATGACAGGGATTAAGTATGGTAAGAAACAATGAAAAGTGTCTTGCCAAAAAAGTGTATAAGGCAAGAGAAAAGGTTTGGTCTTAACCGGAACTGAGCTGAGTTTGACGGAAACGAAGAAGTTGTGTTCGAAACTGGACAGGGCTTGAAGGAAATCCTGTCTCTAGCCCCAAGAGGTAGGAGTTAGAGGAATACCTGTTGCTTAACCTTAGCCTTTGGTAAAGACTTGAAGGAAATTTTGTATCAGATTAAGAAGTTAGTGGAGCCTGAGCGAATGATTTAGCCTTGACGAGAAGTGAGTTGCCAGGAGGTAAAGCTGTTGTCTTTGCCAAAAGCGGTCGGTTCTGGACAGAATCAGTCCAACAATAAGAATATAAAGAAACTCAGTTGATTATAAATGCTGATAAATCAGTTGATATTACAAGAAAATCTTAGTAGAATGATATAAAATATATGATAGAGAATATCAAAAAATAAGTCTCTACACAAAATAATCTTTTGTGTGAAACGTATTTGTTCAAAATTACCCATGATGAGTAAATACCACACTATAACAGATTGCACATTAATGTCTTATACAAGATGTGTCCAACATACCTTGTGCAACATATCTTGTGATATGATTGAAATTCAACTTTTATCATAGTTAATTTCCACGCACAGCCCCATTATTCTATTATAAAAAAAAACTTTTTTGGTTTTATGGAAATATAAATCGCTACAATAATTGATTAAGAGTAATAGAATGTCAAGATAAATCAAATCTCATGGGAGGAAAACATCGGTTATTATACTCAATTTCCCTGAAGGTAATCAATATATGGTATTTCAATTATCAGTCTCATTTTTTTAGGTGGATACATTTTTTTTTTAGAATAGCATTAATGTATTAAATTTTAACAAAATATACACGAAAATTTACTTCTTTTCATACTAATGATAACTAACACTGTAGAATATACAGTGTATGAGTTGCTAAATCTATATAGTCGACACAAATGCAATAAAGAAAATAATTATTATGAAGAACTACATTTATAGTAATATCCTAAAAGATGCGCATGTTTGGATTTGAGGTAATTTGTTCACAATACTCTGAAGAAGCCCTCCCTAGAATAGTAAGTTTAGGATTTTAATCTCGTCTATGATGTATGGTGTTTGTTTTGAAACTAATAAAGATAGATGTGATACAGGTTGTGCAAAAGATTGATAAACTTGTTTTACGAAAATTGATTCTAGGTGTTGTGAAGAGAGACTAAGAAGCTCTTTATTAAGGGTGCAAGCTGTAGGGGTGTTTAAAATCTACGAAGCTAAGGGACTAAGAGACGAAGTTTTGATAGCAGTGGTCTATAAGCAAGCAGGTAGTGGGGGAACAGCGACATAGAGAAGTTAAATATCTGGTGAACTAAGACACAGAAGATGGATGGCATGACCAAGGGTGGAAATGAGACGGGAAGTGGTTCTAGCGGAAAGGGTGGGGGGAGGGTGCGGGTCGTACCTGGAACACGGTGACCAGAGCCCACAGCAGAGAGTCGAAGTTTTTCCTGTCGCACTCCTCGCCTTCTTTGGGTTTCTGACAAAACTTGCAGCCGAACAGGTTCATTCCCAGGATGCTAAACAGGTTGGACTCCAGTCAGAAAACAAGAAGAGCCTTTTTAATTTTAAGACTCTTGTCGAGATCTCGGCCCTCCTCAAGCTTCTCATTTCAAAAAAAAAAAAAATCTTTCACGAACTATTAGTGATTACAAACCGCTAAAAGCGCCTCCAACACACAAACGCACTCGACACTTTCATTACACCACCACAGTACACACTAGTACTAGTCACATCGTAACACCATCAAAAAGAAATACATATTCATGGTAAATGTCACATTACTGTTTTAATTTGTTGCAATCAAAGAAACCTTCTTTATAGATTATCAAAAAACAAATCAACAAAAACTGACGTAAATTTGCAATAAAAAATACTATAAATTTACTTAATTACTAGTGTTATCGGAGAGCACGTAAGCTATTGGCTACCTACTCTGCTTCATGCCTTTACTTTACTACCATTGTTTATATTATTCAAATTATAATTCAAAAAAATTTTTTTTTGCTATTTTTATTTATAACATATTTGTGCCACTGTCAGCGGCGAGCACGCAAGCCACTGGGCTACTCTGAATTCATACCTTACTATATTACCAGTGTTTATATTAAGCAAATATTAAATTAAACAAATTTTTTTTACATTTATATATAATACATTTGCACTACTGTCATCGGCGAGCACGTAAGCCGCTGACTACCCTGGCTCCAATTTTTGGAATTAAATAATAATTTTCTTTTATTTATATTAGCCATATAATAAATAATATATATTATATTTTCAAGTCTCTATCTCCACGGAAAATGAGTGAATAAACAAACAAACTCACAAACTTAATATATAGAGATTTCCAATCACCCAAGGTATTTGAAAATACAAATGTTTCATAGAGAATATATTCAGTTTTTTAGAAAAAAGCGATGATAAATCAATAGAACTGAGAAAGAAACATGATAATGAATATTAACAAACTTATTGTAGAAATATTCAAAATCTCTACTAACTTGGTTTCACAATAAAAGAGCCCCCCTCTGAGACTTGAGTCTAGTATGCCTTCTCTCATCTCGTCATTTCCATCTTTCGTATTTTTTTTATCACACTTGACTGTTTGCTACGGACTATTTTTAACTGTATGAAAAAAGAAAATGTAATGAAAATTATGAGAACTTTTTGACGAAAAGAGTCATAAGGCATTGCTGTAAATATGTTATCAGAACATACTATCTAGTATAGTAGACTCAATTTTATAGAATATATTCTATAGTAATAAGTATATACTACTGTATACCCAATAAAGTGTATTTTATAGTATATCATTCTCTACAGTAAAGATTACTATACTTAATCTTTAATTTTAGCTTATTCCGTACCAAAATATACTATATACTATTTAGTATGTTCAATATATTTTGGTACGGAGTAAGCTATACTGGTAGTTTGTAGAGTATACGGCTTACTCTCAATTTCATCGGTTTTGGAACATATTCTTCATAAAGTGTACACCTGCTCTGTCTAAAATCTAATATTGACAATATTCGTGAATACTATAAGCACTGATTATGCCAACCTAATAGTCTTAGTATTGGGCCACCAGTGATTTGAAATAACGGAGGGATGACTAAAATGTAACATGTATCATGTGCTTATGATTAAATGTCATATCACATTTACGTGTCATTCATTGTTTCCAAAATTTAATAACTTAAATGGGGTTAAAAACTTTATTACCCATACATAATATCATATAAGGCATGTACATGTGTGTTGTTTAAGGTAATTCCTGAAGTTCTGTATATAAGCGATTATTAACAACATTTCAACGTACTAAGGCAAAGTAAAATGACAGAGAGCATACGATATTTCTAAATTTGCCATCATTTGGAGGATAAAGTGAACCACTCAGAAGTGAAGCCAAGAATGAAGTATGGATCTCTGAAGCACTCTGTTATTTTCACTCTGTAAGTATCCTTGAAAGGAAAAAAAACGAAAAACAAAAACAATATATCATGCTTTTTAAGGGTTGTCCTTAGGAAAGGAGTTGTCATGGCAAGAAGACAAAAGCCCTTTCGAAAACCTTCAGTTGTCTATATAGAATAGGAAATATATTTATCTATATATAATTTCCAATAATAGATATACAAAATATATCTATAAATAGAGAACATGCAGTTTTCTATATATAGCTGTTCTTCTACATAGCAAGCACAGGGGTTATTGAGGGTAGGTCAACACAACAAACACTTCGCTTACGTCAATGTATCGCTACATTTGTATAGCATCATCAGGGCTGTACATAAAAAAAGGTATACATCAGACTAACCCTCAATAACCCCTGTGCTTGCTGTAATTCTTGTGGTTTCGAAAATACATAATTATATATATACACTTTTTCGTTGGAAATACGATCCAAAAAGGACAAATATAGTTCAATATAGACTAAGAAACATACAGAAATCAAAGGAACACACTTACAGTCTCTAAGTTTTGGTTTGAACCGTCTTCAGGAGAGATAAGAGAGGGAAACCAAGCGCACCGGTTCAGAGACGGTTGGAGACCCTCTCCAAAATATATTGGAGACGGTCTCCAATCGTCTCTGAACCAGTGAGCTTGGTTTCCCTCTCTTATCTCTCCTGAAGACGGTTCAAACCGAAAATTAGAGACCGTAAGTGTGTTCTTTTGATTTCTCTATGTTTCTTTGTCTATATTGAACTATTATATATATTTATATGGGTGTGTTATCTTCTAGTCGAAGGTTTTGTCCTCTTAAGTTTGTTGTTCCTTTAAATAATGTAAATTTTATTTTCTTAGTCAAAAAATTCTTACTTCTGCCGATGAAAAAGGTTTTAAAATAAAACCGAAACTTCGGCAATGCGAGTTTGATTTTTCAACCTAGAAAATTTGACCGAATCCTGATTAGATAATACACCTATTCTATCAAACGCTCGATATATTATTGAATCTGTTTTATATATATATATGTATATCAATGATCAAACCACAATTGAAATGAAAAAAAAAAGACTAACATTTTCAAACGTAAGAGTCAAACGTAAGAGTCATTTTCAAACGTAGCGGTATTCGTAAGAGTCAAAAGCCCAACTGACGAAGACCGTTTGTTACGATTGGAAGATCTTAGTCTTTTTGTCCCATTTCATATTGTGGTTTGATCATTGATTGTTATTTCACATGTCTATGTGATATCTTGTTTTATATATAAATATAAAATGATATATATATATATATATATGGTATAATATGTATATATATAATAATATATAGTTCAGTGTGCATAAAGAAACATAGAGAAATTAAAAGCACGCACGTACAGTCTCTAATTTTCGGTTGAACCGTCTTCAGGAGAGATAAGAGAGGGTCTCTAAGACCAAGGGTCTCCAACCGTTTCTGTACCAGTGCGCTTGGTTTCCCTCTCTATCTCTCCTGAAGACGGTTCAACCAAAAATTACAGACTGTAAGTGTGTGCTTTTAATTTTTCTATGTTTCTTTATGTACATTGAACTGTATTTGTCGATTTCGGATCGTATTTTCATCGAAAAAGTATAATTTTATATATATAATAGTCAATCTTATGAATGATGTTATAACTGGGCACATTTTTCCTATTCTAAGTCATTGCATTATTTATTATTATGGGAAATACACAAATTTAGTACTTTTTTTAATTTCTTTAACTTCTTAAAAAATATTGACAAATATATTTGGAAGTAATTTATTAAAATTTCAACAAACTTTATAATTTATTGAATTTTAATATAAATGTAAATGAATGCTTGAAATATATAAAAATGTTACAGTTTTTTTTATGGTTTCTATTCAGCTGATGAGGCAAACCAAAACTGAACGGAAGTCTTGCAATTCATTTACAAAGGAATCGATAAAACTAGTCAAAATCTTGGGGTGAAAATTTTTGGATATTACAATATTATGATTTTGTGTCAAGAAAACCATAACTGTGATAAAAATCATATTAGAAAATAGGTAGTAATATTGTTTCATAAGTAGAAAGCTGACAGGACTATTGGTATGTGAGAGTTAAACATTTCCCACAATAATTCAGTTTTCAAATACAGAAATAAGAGATGTAGGTACGTTTCTCCAACTCAAAATCATTATTGCTTTTTCTCATTCATTTAAAAGAGCAATCAGAAACACTGCTTTTTTTATTTTTGTTCCTTTTATTTTAATTTCCTCCAAAATAATCCTTTTCCATGAACTTAAAATATATAGCACGGTACTTTTTTTAAATCAAATTTCAATATGTCACAAACAGTTCTTTATGAGTTTCTGTATATATATAAAGATTTCAAATAAACACGTGAAATAGCAATCAATGATCAAACCACAATATTGTATATTTAATTTCATATATATATAAATGAAATTAAACACCATTATAAAACAAATAATATTACATATAATGCTCTAAGGCCTTTCGTCAAAACATCATCAGAGAGCTAAATGAACCAAAGAACAAGTATATTAGCAAGTTAACCTTGCTCATATCATATATGTAACCTGACGATGAACACTAAGTGTTCGAAACACGTTGTTTGATTAAATCCATTTTGTATCTGAAGACTTGAATATGTTTTTCCTTCTCTAATCTTGAGTATTCATAAATTTTGAAAAAACTATCCAATGTAAATTACATCTACTTATAACAAAGGTATATAAATCTATTGAAAACCTTACAAACGTATTGACTGCAGAAGATTTTAACAAACTTAACTGGTCTTAAATAAGGACACTAGATAATATATGAGTAGTTAAGTTTTATAAACTCTGGCACACTAGCTCGAATATTATTATAAATACTGGCACACTAGCTCGTATAGTATTATAAATACTGGAACTAGGTCACCCACCAGCTGTGTTATGACTGGGGCTTGAACACTGACCTACTTTCAAGGTCACCCACAGCCCAACCTATCATTGGTGATATATATATTTATTTTTATATCATTTTAATAATTTTTTAGAGATGAAAATAGAAAAAAAAATGGTGATATAGAAGTGATATTTTAATGAAAGTGAATGGAGCATTGAGAAAGTTTGTTGACGAATGAACCCAGCCAGCTGGTCAACTGCCGCTCAACCTCATTCTATACGAACACGGGTCACAATCATTCCCGTTAGAACCAAGTCGTACTTCCCACACAATCTTGTCCTACTAACCTACACACACTTCTACGACACCGTACATTCTGCCTTCAACAACCTGTTTCCTACTAACAAACCCAACTGACCCCCGCACCCAAAAACCCCTCAACCCACTTGTACCCACCCGCCTCCCACACCTTCCTGTTCCAGTCAGTCGGCCGCTCATTAGTATTCACACCCCTTCTATATTCAGATCCTTTGTCATCTGTTCATTATTAGAAAACATCAACCTTCCACTGCTGAGTGTAGTATATGGATTGGTATCATTTCACTCAGCTGGGAAAATAATTTGGCTCGATGTTCACTTCGTGCTTTTCCGAAATTTCATATATTTTTTCGATAACTCTTACCGATTACGAGTTACAGCACTTTTTTTAGCCCTTAAAGCTTACTTGCGAATAATGGGATGATATAGTATAGTTTATTGTTATCATTAACCTTTTTGTAAATAACGAGGAAAGAGAAATTTGTATTGATTTTAGACTTTATTTGCTCATGTCAATTCGCTTTTGATCCCTTCGAAGGATCATAAGGGCTGAGTGGTAGTACATTGAGTTTGGTATCATTTCACTTACAGCGAGGTAAAATAATTGGCTCGGATGGCACTTCGCGCATTAAATTCATTATTTTTTCGATTTCTTACCGTTTACTGTTAAACCCTTTTTACCCTTAAAGCTATATATCAAAATGGGATGATACATGAGTTTATTGATCATTACCTTTCTGTAAATTACGAGTCGAGAAATTTGTATTCATTTTACCCTTTATTTTCTCATGTCATGTCCTTGATTCCCTTCGAAGGGACCATAACTGCTGAGTGTAGGTTATTGAGTTTGGTATCATTTCACTCAGCGTTGGAAAATAATTTTGCTCGGATGGCACTTCGTGCTTTCCGAATTTCATTATTTTTTCGATATCTCTTACCGTTTACGAGTTACAGCCTTTTTAGCCCTTAAAGCTATATTGTCAATAATGGGATGATATAGTAGAGTTTATTGATCATTACCCTGTTTAAATAACGAGGAAAGAGAAATTTGTATTGATTTTAGACTTTATTTGCTCATGTCATTTCGCTTTGAGTCCCTTCGAAGGGATCATAAGGCTGAGTGTAGGTACATTGAGTTTGGTATCATTTCACTCAGCGTGGGAAAATAATTTGGCTCGGATGGCACTTCTGTTCTTTCCGAAATTTCATTATTTTTTCGATCGATCTCTTACCGTTTACGAGTTACAGCCACTTTTTAGCCCTTAAAGCTATATTGTCAATAATGGGATGATTATAGTAGAGTTTATTGATCATTACCTTGTTGTAAATAACGAGGAAAGAGAAATTTGTATTGATTTTAGACTTTATTTGCTCATGTCATTTCGCTTTGAGTCCCTTCGAAGGGATCATAAGGGCTGAGTGGAGGTACATTGAGTTTGGTATCATTTCACTCAGCGTTTGAAAATAATTTGGCTCGGATGGCACTTCGTGCTTTCCGAAATTTCATTATTTTTTCGATATCTCTTACCGTTTACGAGTTACAGCCTTTTTTAGCCCTTAAAGCTATATTGTCAATAATGGGATGATATAGTAGAGTTTATTGATCATTACCTTGTTGTAAATAACGAGGAAAGAGAAATTTGTATTGATTTTAGACTTTATTTGCTCATGTCATTTCGCTTTGAGTCCCTTCGAAGGGATCATAAGGGCTGAGTGTAGGTACATTGAGTTTGGTATCATTTCACTCAGCGTGGGAAAATAATTTGGCTCGGATGGCACTTCGTGCATTATTTCATTATTTTTTCGATATCTCTTACCGTTTACGAGTTACAGCCCTTTTTTAGCCCTTAAAGCTATATTGTCAATAATGGGATGATATAGTAGAGTTTATTGATCATTACCTTGTTGTAAATAACGAGGAAAGAGAAATTTGTATTGATTTTAGACTTTATTTGCTCATGTCATTTCGCTTTGAGTCCCTTCGAAGGGATCATAAGGGCTGAGTGGAGGTACATTGAGTTTGGTATCATTTCACTCAGCGTGGGAAAATAATGGCTCGGATGGCACTTCGTGCTTTCCGAATTTCATTATTTTTTCGATATCTCTTACCGTTTACGAGTTACAGCCCTTTTTTAGCCCTTAAAGCTATATTGTCAATAATGGGATGATATAGTAGAGTTTATTGATCATTACCTTGTTGTAAATAACGAGGAAAGAGAAATTTGTATTGATTTTAGACTTATTTGCTCATGTCATTTCGCTTTGAGTCCCTTCGAAGGATCATAAGGGCTGAGTGTAGGTACATTGAGTTTGGTATCATTTCACTCAGCGTGGGAAAATAATTTGGCTCGGATGGCACTTCGCGCATTATTTCATTATTTTTTCGATATTTCTTACCGTTTACGAGTTAGAACCCTTTTTTAGCCCTTAATGCTATGTTTTTACCAGTGTAGTTTTTAGTTGTCTTTTATCATTAATAATGATAAGGAGTAATTTTTATCAGTTTGGATTATTTGATGTTCATCTGATGGAATATCAGTTCTTTACAAGGGCTCGGAAGGGTCGAGAGATTGTTATGGGTATGGATTTTGAAATAACTTAACACCATCTGTAAATTTTATAAGGAATGCTTTATGCTTTTTACGTCAGCTGTCTACGGACTGTCCTACTGTTGATCATAACTAGCTTGACGCTAGAGTGTTGACTTCATCTGAGAACAAGCCAGAGCAATATTCACACATCATATATGGTCCCACACTTATATCAAACGTCTTCACCTCCATATGCAAACTCTCACCATCTTTTCCTCTTCCTCAATGTTTTGATTCACAAGTGGACTAATAACTGAGTCATATCTAACTCATGGTTACCCTAATGACATTACTGTACCAAGTTAATGTTATAATGCACACAATGAAAAAAAAAACTCATTGTTTTTGGTCTGGAGCTCAGTTGGACATGTTCACTTGTAGTTCAACATGTCTCGCAGACTCTTGTTAGTTTACACACTCGCTGTACACAGACATCAATATCCAGATGGTCAAATCCTAATTTATTATTGAATTTATGTTGATTTTTTTTTTAACACAACATTACTCATTAAATTGAGTAAGTTCAAAGGGGGTGGGTGAGGGAGGAGTGAATTGGATGCCAGCTCCTAACATGTCCATTATTATTGTAAATAAAATTAGCGTTAATGACATGGATAATCGTCCCGATAAAGGCTCGCTCCACCTGTCCAGACACTACATGCTGGCTCCAGATGGAGGGGTCTGCGTGGAAAGAATAATTACAAGAGAGTGTTATTCAAGCATGACTCATCCCCCAAGGTGAGCCGACCTTAGCCTATCCAGCCACATCTCCTAAACCTGTCGAAACATGCTCAAGGTTACCACCGAGTCTACTGCAGTACATTAACCTTCTACATTAACGCTAAGACATGTCGCGTTGTATTTTTTCACATACACTCATAGTCAATGCAGTCCAATATCCACCTGTTTCATATTACTGTTAATACTAATTTGAGCAAAGTATGCGTAAAAGAGACAATTATGAGGGAGCAGATAGGCAATATGAGATAAAATCACGTGTTTATGAGAGTGTATATTTAGATAAACACCACCTAGTATATGGTAGCTGTTATAATGGAGATAAAATTATCTCATGCGACAAGTGTCACTATGTGAGCGATATTGAGACAGATTAATATAAATAATTTTAATTTGAGTATGCTAGTCAGACATGACTATCAAATGTGATGGGGTCATTGACCTTAGCCCATGCAGGCTCAGGTGGGACTGTGTGGACTGAATAATTACACAAGAGTGTTAGTCAGGGATGATTCATCCAACCTTGGTGAGGAGGGCCTGTCCTCCTAAGCCTATCCTAGCAGGTATGTTTGAGTACATTATTAACCGTCTCCATTGCAAGTCGAGACAAGTGATGATGAGACAAGGTGAGTGAATCATTAGGAGTGTTCTGGTCCGATTGCAAGTGAGTAGTTCAAGGTCACACGACTGAACGATTGGAAATACATAATCTACATTATACCCTGCTTAGTCTTGAACACTACATTGTAGGAGAAGGACATGATGTTTTACATTTTGTTAGTCTCTATGTCAGTCATTCACTTATGCAGAGGAGTAGACTACATCGGATACTTGAAAACATATGGCTATTTGGAGGACGCAAGTAAAGAAGAAGGTGTTGCTTCAATATATAGCAACGGTGTTGTTAAAAATGCCATTCGTTTATTTCAAAATAATTTCAATATTGATACTAGTGGAGAATTAACGTCCGAGACTTTACATTTGATGGAAAGCCCAAGATGTGGGGTAAAAGATGATGTTTTATCTAGATATTCTACAAAAGGAACATTGGAAAATCTAAAATGGAAAGTAAACACGATAAAATGGTACACATACGACAGTGAAATACCTCACGATATTGTTGAAAAAGCCTTATTTCTTTGGGAAGAGCATGCTAACATAAGTTTTATTAAAAGCAAAGACAAACCAAACATCGTCATGAAATTCTCCGACGCAAATCATACAATGATTCAAAACAATGCCACATTATGTCAACCATTTGAGAAAGTCACGATAGCTCATGCATATTCTCCAAAAACTGGACTTTATGATGACACGCTTGAAATGCATTTTAACAATGAACATTATAACTGGGAAATGACAATGAAATTGCCTGAAGACGGAGACATATCATTTTTTCATACACTTGTACATGAAATTGGTCATACTTTGGGTTTGAACCATAATACAGTCAATAGAAACTCTATTATGCATCCAATTTATAGAATACCAGATGGTATACGAAACATGAGCGAGCTTGCTTTAGATCCCACCGACATTTCATCAATTGTAAAGTTATATGGAAAAAACCTGTGAAATCAGCTGATACAACTTCTACTAATTCATTACCAGGAATGGAAGAAATGAACTACGTCACGGATCTTTGCTCCTACAGATATAAAATTGATCATGTTCTAATCACTCAAAAATCAGTTTATTTCTTTTACAAGAAATATGCATGGAGAGTGAGTTTAGTGGAGTCATTAAGAAGTAAATACCAAATGTCAGCTGCATATAGAATAAATCAATGGTTGGGCTTTTTTCTAAGAAACTTTAACGGAATAGATTCAATTTACCAAAATCGTAATGGAAACCTTGTAATGTTTGTTAATAATACAGTTTACACTGTTGATTTTCCCCGTCTCCGTTTGGTTAAGAAAGAACCATTGATGAATATTGTTCATCACGGAATGATGAAGACTATAACAGGATCATATGTTGACTACTTGGGAAGAGTTTATTTAATTGCAGACCACTATTACCTACTAGAAGCGCTCGAAAATGAATTTGTTATAAAAGGTACATTGGAGATCTATATCATGGCTTAAATGCAAGAAGTATTACATCAGTGTTTCGTCATATGAACGGTAAATTATATTTCAATTACAAAAAAGAAGGCTATTTTGTGGAATATGATGAATATTTACAAAGTGTTACAGGAAACATTGTAAATGTCTTAGAACTGTTTAACATAACCTGTGTAGAAGACAGTATCCTTAACGATATTCACGACCTAACTAACCAATTGATTCACTTACAACGAGAGAAAAAAATGTTGATATAATAACAAAATTCGATGCATACAACATTTCACTGGCTTGTCACATCGGCTACAGTCAGTAGCCAATGACAATGATTTGTCAGGAATAGACAAAGGACAGGAATTGGTTCCTCTGTGCTACATGATCGATCAGTCAATCAGATCTGTTATTAGAAAATGTGTTAATATTCAAAGACATGTACACAATTAGTCAAAGTAATAAATATTTTGATTGAATTTTTGTTTTTTTCCACCCCCCAGCTGTCATGTATTTATTGTAATTGAGTTAATAAAGAGAAAACAAGATAGATCAATTGTTTAAAAATCAATGCTACTTTATATAATATTATATTCAGCCTATAGGAACAATAGGATGTAATTCTTTCATCAATTGTTATTGTATAACTGCGTAAATAGTATACTCTGGTCAGTCTTGAACACTAGGTTCAGTCGTGTGACCTTGAACTACTCACTTGCGATCGGACCAGAACACTCTTAATGTTTCACACGCCTTGTCTCATCATTACTTGTCTCGACTTGCAATGGAGATGGTTAATAATGTACTCAAACATACCTGCCAGGATAGGCTTAGGAGGACAGGCCCTCCTCACCAAGGTTGGATGAATCATCCCTGACTAACACTCTTGTGTAATTATTCAGTCCACACAGTCCCACCTGAGCCTGCATGGGCTAAGGTCAATGACCCCATCACATTTGATAGTCATGTCTGACTAGCATTCTCAAATTAAAATTATTTATATTAATCTGTCTCAATATCACTCACATAGTGATACTTGTCGCATGAGATAATTTTATCTCCATTATTACATTTATATTAAAGTAAAATAAGTCACTTCATCATCTCAAGAATAAAACGCCTCGATCATCCATATCATTAGAGCCAATACTCTCTCTCTCTCTCTCTCTCTCTCTCTCTCTCTATCCAGAATATTTACATCTTTATACCATCAAACTAATAACATCTAGCAAACCAATTAAGTTGGATAGGTTCATAATGATTTAAAGAAAAAAAAAATATGGATATTGATGTGATTTTGAAGTAATTTTAGTATCACCTGTGCTTTTTTTTTTTAACATCATTTCCATACACTTTATAACTACATGCTGTAAAAATATCACTAAGTCCACCAAAATAATAATAAGGAGTGTTTATCTAAATATACACTCTCCGTAAACATCTGACTATATTTCATAGTGTGTCTCTCTACACCTCATGATTGACTCTTTTACACAGACTTTGCTCAAATTATCATTAATAGTGATATGAAACAGGTGGATATTGGAATGATTTGGCTTGATTTAGTTGAATGACAGAGAGAGAGAGAGAGAAGAGAGAGCACACTTGCTAGTCTTTTGAACTAGCATATTATATCTTGTAGTAGATATAATAGGAGAGAGCTGTCACAGGGCTACTGAGCAGTTCAAGGTCACACGAAGGGACCATTAGGGACCAATTAGAGTAAGAACTATAATACATTTACCAAAACTATCTACAACTCACATAGAAAACTAACACAAATTATTGAGACCAACAGATACTTAAAAAAAGATTATTTTATAATCAGAGTTCTTAAGTACACATCTATTTCAAAGTAACAAACAAAAGGAAATTAGTTTTACCTTGGAAAGTGTGCTAAGGGTTATTTTAATTACATGTTGGTTATCATGTAATTAAATAACCCTTAGCACACTTTCCAAGGTAAAACTAATTTCCTTTTGTTTGTTACTTTGAAATAGATGTGTACTTAAGAACTCTGATTATAAAATAATCTTTTTTAAGTATCTGTTGGTCTCAATAATTTGTGTTAGTTTTCTATGTGAGTTGTAGATAGTTTTGGTAAATGTATTATAGTTCTTACTCTAATTGGTCCCTAATGGTCCCTTCGTGTGACCTTGAACTGCTCAGTACCCTGTGACAGCTCTCTCCTATTATATCTACTACAAGATATAATATGCTAGTTCAAAAGACAAGTGTCTCCTCTCTCTCTCTCTCTCTCTCTCTGTCATTCAACTAAATCAAGCCAAATCATTCCAATATCCACCTGTTTCATATCACTATTAATGATAATTTGAGCAAAGTCTGTGTAAAAGAGTCAATCATGAGGTGTAGAGAGACACACTATGAAATATAGTCAGATGTTTACGGAGAGTGTATATTTAGATAAACACTCCTTATTATTATTTTGGTGGACTTAGTGATATTTTTACAGCATGTAGTTATAAAGTGTATGGAAATGATGTTAAAAAAAAAAAACACAGGTGATACTAAAATTACTTCAAAATCACATCAATATCCATATTTTTTTTTTCTTTAAATCATTATGAACCTATCCAACTTAATTGGTTTGCTAGATGTTATTAGTTTGATGGTATAAAGATGTAAATATTCTGGATAGAGAGAGAGAGAGAGAGAGAGAGAGAGAGAGAGGGGGTATTGGCTCTAATGATATGGATGATCGAGGCGTTTTATTCTTGAGATGATGAAGTGACTTATTTTACTTTAATATAAATGTAATAATGGAGATAAAATTATCTCATGCGACAAGTATCACTATGTGAGTGATATTGAGACAGATTAATATAAATAATTTTAATTTGAGAATGCTAGTCAGACATGACTATCAAATGTGATGGGGTCATTGACCTTAGCCCATGCAGGCTCAGGTGGGACTGTGTGGACTGAATAATTACACAAGAGTGTTAGTCAGGGATGATTCATCCAACCTTGGTGAGGAGGGCCTGTCCTCCTAAGCCTATCCTGGCAGGTATGTTTGAGTACATTATTAACCATCTCCATTGCAAGTCGAGACAAGTAATGATGAGACAAGGCGTGTGAAACATTAAGAGTGTTCTGGTCCGATCGCAAGTGAGTAGTTCAAGGTCACACGACTGAACCTAGTGTTCAAGACTGACCAGAGTATACTATTTACGCAGTTATACAATAACAATTGATGAAAGAATTACATCCTATTGTTCCTATAGGCTGAATATAATATTTATATAAAGTAGCATTGATTTTTAAACAATTGATCTATCTTGTCTCTTTATTAACTCAATTACAATAAATACATGACAGCTGGGGGGTGGAAAAAAACAAAAATTCAATCAAAATATTTATTACTTTGACTAATTGTGTACATGTCTTTGAATATTAACACATTTTCTAATAACAGATCTGATTGACTGATCGATCATGTAGCACAGAGGAACCAATTCCTGTCCTTTGTCTATTCCTGACAAATCATTGTCATTGGCTACTGACTGTAGCCGATGTGACAAGCCAGTGAAATGTTGTATGCATCGAATTTTGTTATTATATCAACATTTTTTTCTCTCGTTGTAAGTGAATCAATTGGTTAGTTAGGTCGTGAATATCGTTAAGGATACTGTCTTCTACACAGGTTATGTTAAACAGTTCTAAGACATTTACAATGTTTCCTGTAACACTTTGTAAATATTCATCATATTCCACAAAATAGCCTTCTTTTTTGTAATTGAAATATAATTTACCGTTCATATGACGAAACACTGATGTAATACTTCTTGCATTTAAGCCATGATATAGATCTTCCAATGTACCTTTTATAACAAATTCATTTTCGAGCGCTTCTAGTAGGTAATAGTGGTCTGCAATTAAATAAACTCTTCCCAAGTAGTCAACATATGATCCTGTTATAGTCTTCATCATTCCGTGATGAACAATATTCATCAATGGTTCTTTCTTAACCAAACGGAGACGGGGAAAATCAACAGTGTAAACTGTATTATTAACAAACATTACAAGGTTTCCATTACGATTTTGGTAAATTGAATCTATTCCGTTAAAGTTTCTTAGAAAAAAGCCCAACCATTGATTTATTCTATATGCAGCTGACATTTGGTATTTACTTCTTAATGACTCCACTAAACTCACTCTCCATGCATATTTCTTGTAAAAGAAATAAACTGATTTTTGAGTGATTAGAACATGATCAATTTTATATCTGTAGGAGCAAAGATCCGTGACGTAGTTCATTTCTTCCATTCCTGGTAATGAATTAGTAGAAGTTGTATCAGCTGATTTCACAGGTTTTTTCCCATATAACTTTACAATTGATGAAATGTCGGTGGGATCTAAAGCAAGCTCGCTCATGTTTCGTATACCATCTGGTATTCTATAAATTGGATGCATAATAGAGTTTCTATTGACTGTATTATGGTTCAAACCCAAAGTATGACCAATTTCATGTACAAGTGTATGAAAAAATGATATGTCTCCGTCTTCAGGCAATTTCATTGTCATTTCCCAGTTATAATGTTCATTGTTAAAATGCATTTCAAGCGTGTCATCATAAAGTCCAGTTTTTGGAGAATATGCATGAGCTATCGTGACTTTCTCAAATGGTTGACATAATGTGGCATTGTTTTGAATCATTGTATGATTTGCGTCGGAGAATTTCATGACGATGTTTGGTTTGTCTTTGCTTTTAATAAAACTTATGTTAGCATGCTCTTCCCAAAGAAATAAGGCTTTTTCAACAATATCGTGAGGTATTTCACTGTCGTATGTGTACCATTTTATCGTGTTTACTTTCCATTTTAGATTTTCCAATGTTCCTTTTGTAGAATATCTAGATAAAACATCATCTTTTACCCCACATCTTGGGCTTTCCATCAAATGTAAAGTCTCGGACGTTAATTCTCCACTAGTATCAATATTGAAATTATTTTGAAATAAACGAATGGCATTTTTAACAACACCGTTGCTATATATTGAAGCAACACCTTCTTCTTACTTGCGTCCTCCAAATAGCCATATTTTTCAAGTATCCGATGTAGTCTACTCCTCTGCATAAGTGAATGACTGACATAGAGACTATCAAAATGTAAAACATCATGTCCTTCACCTACAATGTAGTTTTCAAGACTAAGCAGGGTATAATGTGATTATGTAATTTCCAATCGTTCAGTCGTGTGACCTTGAACTACTCACTTGCAATCGGACCAGAACACTCCTAATGATTCACTCACCTTGTCTCATCATCACTTGTCTCGACTTGCAATGAGACGGTTAATAATGTACTCAAACATACCTGCTAGGATAGGCTTAGGAGGACAGGCCCTCCTCACCAAGGTTGGATGAATCATCCCTGACTAACACTCTTGTGTAATTATCAGTCCACACAGTCCCACCTGAGCCTGCATGGGCTAAGGTCAATGACCCCATCACATTTGATAGTTATGTCTGACTAGCATACTACAAATTAAAATTATTTATATTAATCTGTCTCAATATCGCTCACATAGTGACACTTGTCGCATGAGATAATTTAATCTCCATTATAACAGCTACCAAAATACTAGGTGGTGTTTATCTAAATATACACTCTCATAAACACGTGATTTTATCTCATATTGTCTATCTGCTCCCTCATAATTGTCTCTTTACGCATACTTTGCTCAAATTAGTATTAACAGTAATATGAAACAGGTGGATATTGGACTGCATTGACTATGAGTGTAATGTGAAAAAAAACAACGCGACATGTCTTAGCGTTAAATGTAGAAGTTAATGTACTGCAGTAGACTCGGGTGGTAACCTTGAGCATGTTTCGACAGGTTTAGGAGATGTGGCTGGATAGGCTAAGGTCGGCTCACCTTGGGCGGATGAGTCATGCTTGAATAACACTCTCTTGTAATTATTCTTTCCACGCAGACCCTCCATCTGGAGCCAGCATGTAGTGTCTGGACAGGTGGAGCGAGCCTTTATCGGGACGATTATCCATGTCATTAACGCTAATTTTATTTACAATAATAATGGACATGTTAGGAGCTGGCATCCAATTCACTCCTCCCTCACCCACCCCCTTTGAACTTACTCAATTTAATGAGTAATGTTGTAGTTAAAAAAAAAAATCAACAAAAATTCAATAATAAATTAGGATTTGACCATCTGGATATTGATGTCTGTGTACAGCGGTTGTGTAAACTAACAAGAGTCTGCGAGACATGTTGAACTACAAGTGAACATGCCAACTGAGCTCCAGACCAAAAACAATGAGTTTTTTTTTCATTGTGTGCATTATAACATTCACTTGGTACAGTAATGTCATTAGGGTAACCATGAGTTAGATATGACTCAGTTATTAGTCCACTTGTGAATCAAAACATTGAGGAAGAGGAAAAGATGGTGAGAGTTTGCATATAGATGAGGTGAAGACGTTTGATATAAGTGTGGGACCATATTGATTGTTGAATATTGCTCTGGCTTGTTCTCAGATGAAGTCAACACTCTAGCGTCAAGCTAGTTATGATCAACAGTAGACAGTCCGTAGACAGCTGACGTAAAAAGCATAAAGCATTCCTTATAAAATTTACAGATGGTGTTAAGGTTATTTCAAAATCCATACCCATAACAATCTCTCGACCCTTCCGAGCCCTTGTAAAGAACTGATATTCCCATCAGATGAACATCAAATAATCCAAACTGATTAAAAATTACTCCTTATCATTATTAATGATAAAAGACAACTAAAAACTACCACTGTAAAAACATAGCATAAGGGCTAAAAAAGGGTTCTAACTCGTAAACGGTAAAGAAATAAAAAATAATGAAAAATATGCGCGAATGTGCCATCACGAGCCAAATTATTTTCGCTCACAATGTCCTGAGTGAAATGAATACCAATACTAAATGTAATAACATACAATACTAACCTTATGATGCCTTTATTGAATTATGGCTCCCTCAAAGACTACAAAGCAAATGACATGAGCAAATAAATCTAAAATCAATACAAATTTCTCTTTCCTCGTTATTTACAACAAGGTAATGATCAATAAACTCTACTATAACATCCCATTATTGACAATATAGCTTTAAGGGCTAAAAAAGGCTGTAACTCGTAAACGGTAAGAGATATCGAAAAAATAATGAAATTTCGGAAAGCCGAAGTGCCATCCGAGCCAAATTATTTCCCACGCTGAGTGAAATGATACCAAACTCAATGTACCTCCACTCAGCCCTTATGATCCCTTCGAAGGGAGTCAAAGCGAAATGACATGAGCAAATAAAGTCTAAAATCAATACAAATTTCTCTTTCCTCGTTATTTACAACAAGGTAATGATCAATAAACTCTACTATATCATCCCATTATTGACAATATAGCTTTAAGGGCTAAAAAAGGCTGTAACTCGTAAACGGTAAGAGATATCGAAAAAAAAAATGAAAAATTCGGAAAGCACGAAGTGCCATCCGAGCCAAATTATTTTCAAACGCTGAGTGAAATGATACCAAACTCAATATACCTACACTCACAGTGGAAGGTGATGTTTTTATAATAATGAACAGATGACAAAGGAACTCTGTATAGAAGGGGTGAATACTAATGAGCGGCCGACTGACTGGAACAGGAAGGTGTGGGAGGCGGGTGGTACATGTGGGTGAGTGTTGTGGGTGCGGTGGGTCAGTGGGTTTGTTAGTAGGGAACAGGTTGTTGAGGCAGAGTGTGTGTCAGGTTTAGTAGATACACAAGATTGTGTGGGAAGTACGTCTTGGTTCTAACGGGAATGATTGTGACCCGTGTTCGTATAGTATGATTTTGAAGCGGCAGTTGACCAGCTGGCTGGGTTCATTCGTCAACAAACTTATTCTCAATGCTCCATTCACTTTCATTAAAATATCACTTCTATATCACCATTTTTTTTTCTATTTTCATCTCTAAAAAATTATTAAAATGATATAAAAATAAATATATATATCACCAATGATAGGTTGGGCTGTGGGTGACCTTGAAAGTAGGTCAGTGTTCAAGCCTCAGTCATAACACAGCTGGTGGGTGACCTAGTTCCAGTATTTATAATACTATACGAGCTAGTGTGCCAGTATTTATAAGCGGTGGGTCAGTGGGTTTGTTAGTAGGGAACAGGTTGTTGAGGCAGAAGTGTGTGTCAGGTTAGTAGGATACACAAGATTTTGTGTGAAGTACGTCTTGGTTCTAACGGGAATGATTGTGACCCGTGTTCGTATAGTAATGAGGTTGAAGCGGCAGTTGACCAGCTGGCTGGGTTCATTCGTCAACAAACTTATTCTCAATGCTCCATTCACTTTCATTAAAATATCACTTCTATATCACCATTTTTTTTTTTTCTATTTTCATCTCTAAAAAATTATTAAAATGATATAAAAATAAATATATATATCACCAATGATAGGTTAGGCTGTGGGTGACCTTGAAAGTAGGTCAGTGTTCAAGCCCCAGTCATAACACAGCTGGTGGGTGACCTAGTTCCAGTATTTATAATACTATACGAGCTAGTGTGCCAGTATTTATAATAATATTCGAGCTAGTGTGCCAGAGTTTATAAAACTTAACTACTTTCCTTTATATCTTTTCTCAACAAACGCACCTATCCTATCGCTTACAAGACTTCTTGTACCTCTGGTAACTGCGTTTACGGTTTCGATTGCACCCAGTGTGCTACTTTTTATGTGGGTTTGGCTTCCACCAAGCTAAGCCTTCGTATGAATAATCACAGGTCGTCTGTTGGTAAACGCAGTGACCTTCCCGTTGCTACTCATGCCAGTTCTCACGGACTCAGTTTCAATGACAGTTTCCACGAACAGATTCTGAGACAGACAACTGATAACAATTCAAAAGTGACTCTGAGAGATTCAGAAGAAGCTCTTATTAATCTTCTAGGGGGTAGATCTGCTCCTGGGCTTAACCGCAATCGTTGATTATTCCTTTTATTTATGTTAGTTTCTTAATGTATCTTTTGTTTACTTACTTATATTATTTCTGTTTAGGATTTCTACTTGTGCTAATAGTTTTTTTTCATTTGCTATTATTTATTTTGGTTTTATTCCTTTATCTATCCTTGCCTCCCCTCCCTCCGTAAGTTAGCTACACTGTTTGAGTTCTTCTTCAAGACTACCGGCCAGTCATTTTCTTCCTGCGGAGCTACGCGTTCTGTCTTCCTGATGACGAGGCTATCGAAATATAGTAGTGAGTTTCTGTTTCATTTCTGTGTATTCTTTTTGGCAATATAGTTTATATATATAAACACATCAGAATAAAACAGTCTGACTTTTATATTCCCTGAATAAGTATCCCTGAGAGAGGTGTTTACTCCCTGGTGAATATAAACCCCGTAATGCAGCTCTTTCGTAACAATATGCAAACATTTACGTGGCTGAAAAATTGGTGAATGTAAAATGAAAAGCAATTCCATTAAGATATAGTTTTTAATCACATACACTAGTTGCACACAAACATAAAAAAGTGCAAACACAAACACCTATAGCTCAAAATATATGATATTGTTTGTTGATAATCTTTACATAAATTAGCTTTACCGCAAGTAAAGGAACAAGGAGATACTTATTTGATGAAATCTGTGTGGTTACTAAGGCGTTGGTTTAATAGAACTGAGGTTGATTGGTGTGTTTGTATATGGATGGTGAGTTACAAGAGAAGACACTTGAGGCCCCACATGAATCAATACAGTAATGCCAAGAGAAGGATTTGAATTTCAAATGTTATAAGGCTAACGAGTAGGCCTTGCGTAGACTCAGCTATGCCGGATTATCCAGTGTTGCCCGATAGGCTAACCCTTGGGTAAATACCGATGTATTATTCCCTTGACTTAGCTCTTGTCACTGCTCCGCATATCCATACAGCCTTATGGATTCTGCTTCCACAATAAACCCTTTCAGTTACATTATTCTCCTTTTACAAAGCCTCTGCTTCTTTATTATTATTATTATTATTGAATATTACTTTTCAAACTAACAGGGCACTTTTAAATATTTTATTCAATCATTGAGTGATTAATGACAGTTTTTTATGTGAAGCACAATTACTGTACAATATTACCATTTTCATAAAGAGAGAAACATATTTTGCTACAACCCATAAAGAATTTTGTAACAGAAGACTATTTATTTCGTAATGTATTCAATAAAAATTCCTAAAAACTGAACTTTTTAGTGAAGGGAATACTGAAAATTATGTACATAAAAAGAAATGCATGCAAAGAACAAGATTACAGTTTACCTACTACTGATACCTACTAGATATTTTGAAAGTATTAACTAATCTATTATACTCTCAATTCATAAGCTATAATTTATATATATACTTTAAATAAACACAATACAGAAAAAAGATAACATTCACTCTTACTACATTCAATATTTCGAACTGCTGATCGTTATCAAGAGAAGATTGGAAGAGAGGACGAAGTTAGAGATCTGCCCCACGATGATGGAAGGAACGCGAGTTAAGCATTGTTTACATATATTATATATATATATATATATATATATATATAATTATATTATATGATTAGCAATGGTATATATTATATTATATCTTAATATAGCTGGAGATCTAGTTGATATATATATATATATATATATATATATATATATAATATAATATATATATATATCAATGATCAAACTACAATATGAAATGGGAAAACAAGACTAAGATCTTTCAATCGTAACAAGCGGTCTTCGTCAGAGTCAAAAACTCAACTGAGAGAAATTTTGACTCTGACGAAGATCGCTTGTTACGGTTGAAAGATCTTAGTCTTGTGTTCCCATTTCATATTGTGGTTTGATCCATGAATATTATTTCACGTGTTTAGGTGTAATATTTATATATATATATAAAAGAATTTATTGTGAATAATAATGTAAAAGTGAAAAAATGGATTGGATTCTGATGTAGTGCAAACACTCTCCACTAGATTTTGAAGAAAATACACAAACAATTTTTAAGATATTACCATATAAAATAAATCGATTGAAACTATTTATTCATTTTTCTGAATGGGAATATAATATCTGAATGTATTTGAGTACATTTTCTTAATGGAAAGTCAAGATGCTATTAAGAAAGACATTTTGAGAGAACTGATTGCTAGAAGTTAAATGAAATCATTGGTCATGGGGCCTTCTCTTAGAGTGATTTCGTATGCATCGTGATTTTCAGGGATGAATAGAAAACATTCTCCTGTCTTATAATTGATAGCATGTGTACTTAATTGTGTCATTAAGTTCAATCATCAAGCCTTCTTTCGATGTGATTTATCTATTTTTTGCGAATTCAAGTTCCTATTAAGGGTTGACCCTTGATTAACTCAAATTAATGTTGTAATTCATTATTCTACATTTTTTAATAGTGCCTGTAGTCATAACTATATGAATAACAAAAGATCATTTCAAAGTGTGACGCATCACAATCACATCACAAAAAGTGTTAAACATGTAATAGGTATTTGCATAACTAATTAACACTTTTAATGTGGTTCAATTAATGTGCTTAAATAGCAAACAGAGCCTTTATCTAAATCTATACATCTTGCACAAACTATAAATGATCTACACAGTTGATATCATAATATTTTTAATGAATGTATTATTCACATGACTGAATTTGTAGCAAAATTAGATAAATTAGAAATTACATTCTTCTCTTTTTTTAAAAAAAATATTGCTATCTACGACATCACACAAATATAATCCCTAGAAATCTTGGGAAGGGTATCCATACCTTCTTCATTTATGAACGATAACATGTTATTTAAAACATTTCTTTTTTTCAAATGATTGACCTGCCATAAATAAGAGTTCAATTTCTTAATCTCAAATAATAATTTATTAAATTCATGCATTTCATCATTACCACAGAGGTTAGTATTATTATTATTAAAAATATAATCTACCGTCATACCTCGTACATTACTGCCGTAGCTGTCGGACCGGTTTCGGGTGTCACCCATCTTCAACAGGAACTGATCTAATGAATCCTACCCAACACGAACTGATCTGATGAATCCTACCTAATTCCATAAGTAATTATCCTAATTAGGTAGGATTCATTAGATCAGTTCGTGTTGAAGATGGGTGACACCCGAAACCGGTCCGACAGCTACGGCAGTAATGGTTCGTGGTCCGAACCACGATAATGGTTCTCAGATTCGTATGACTTTTTGACTGTTAAAATTCAGGTTTCAATCAGTTT